>RDRW01000200.1:120000-396248 GCA_007896445.1 Puccinia hordei
ATTTTCCAAAGATTTTCATTAATTAAATTATAACTTAATTTTAGTAAAAAAAACAAATATAATTTAAATAAATGAATTTTATTCAATGTGGTCATGAGTGTGGCTTGAACTCAGGTCCTTATGTCAATAACAGTTATTGCTGAGCCAGTCTCTAGCTGTTAGACCATTGTACCATTTGATAAAATAATAAGGTGTAAATTCCCTTCTGTTCAGACTATAAAAAATAATAAATAAAGAATAATAATAATTATTCAAGCTTGCAGTTTTCAAGTATTACATGTTACATTATTACATGTTACATAATACATGTAATACCTTGGTGGCTGACACTCACCCACACTAAAAAAAAGAGAAAAAAGGCTAATGTCTTTTTTCTACTCTATAACTTCTAAGTAGAGAATCATTATTAATATCTTTAGCTTCCAACCATTTATCTTTGTCTGCTAAAGAGTTCTTAAATCTGACAAGGTATTGTTTAATACTCTGATTATTTTTCATAATTCTTCTATCATTAATGATTTTGAGAGGAGTTAGATTTTCCTCATCTATGATAGGTGGAATGGGTGTATTTTTCTTAACAGGGACATTGTTATTATCTTTATCAGAAGTGATATATTTCTTAAGAAGACTAATTGGAAAAGTTGGATGTTTCCTATGGAATGGTTCTGTCAGTATTACTTCCACTGCATTTGGGCCATGGAAAGCTTTTACTACAAAGGGACCAATAAAGGAATCTCTAAGTTTCTTAGGACCATCCATGTTAGCAAAGTTTACTGTGGATATCAATACTTGATCACCAACTTTAATGTTAGCTTCTTTATGGGTCTTATCCCATCTTGACTTATTATAGTCAACTGCTTGTTTGATACAATCTTGAGCATTTTTCTCAGCTTTATTCATCATATTCAAAAATGATTCAGATGTTGGATGAATGTGTACTGTTTTACTAAGCACACTGGTTACAGGCATAACAGGAGTCCATCCTCTTTCTAACTCAAAGGGAGTTTTTCCAGTAACTGAGTGTTCACTTGAATTATATGCATATTCAAGGGCTGGTAATAAAGATATCCAATCATGAGTAAATCCATCTTGGTCTTTATAACTAAGGCCAAAGGCACAATATCTTCTGATCATGTCTTCCAGAGTTTGTATCATTCTTTCAGCTAAACCATCTGTCTGAGGGTGATAAGCTGTAGAAAATGCTAATTTAGTACCCATCAAATTGAACAAATTATCCCAAAATTCAGAAGTGAATTTTGGATCTCTGTCACTGATAATGACTGAAGGACAGCCAACATCAGCAATAATATGATTCCAAAATAATAGAGCTACATCCATTGCATTATTTTCTTTAAAGCAAGGAATAAATCTTGCTCTTTTAGAAAATCTGTCTACTACAACTAAAACACAGTTGTAATTTTCTTTACCTGCTGGAGGTAATCCAGTTACAAAGTCCATGTTAATGACTTCCCATCTGGATTTGGGTTCATTTATTTCTTGTAACATACCATGTCTTTTACCGGTAGCTTTATTGGCTTTCTGACACCTGTCACAAGAAGAACAGTATTCTATAACATCTTTTCTCCAATCAAACCACCAAGCTACAGACCTTACTCTTTCAAGGGTTCTGTCAGTAGACATGTGGCCAGAAAACATATTATCATGGCATTCAAATAAAATGTCATTAATATGATTTTGTGAAGTAAGTACTAGACTACAAGCATGGTTACTTTTATAATAAAGAAGTCCATCTAAGAGTACAAATCTCTTTTCATCAAACTTTCTTTTCCAAGGTGGATCTAAACCATTTAAAATACCAATGTCTTTGAAGTCTGACTTCAGAGCTTCTACAATGATTGTAGTGTTTTTGTTATTGGAGTAACTGTCTACAATTGTTTCAAAGAATTCATCTTTGAGGCTAGTGATTGTGATACCCATGATGGTTAAATCTCTTTCCATATTTTCCTTATCATATGCAGGATTATCTGGAGTGTTTGGTAAAGACCATCTACTGAGTGCATCTGCATTCTTATGTATCAAACCTTCTCTATGGGTTATTGTCATAGAAGTTCTCCATTCTTGGATTGAGATTTGCCATCTCAACATATGTCTATTTGGTGACTTAAGATTAATAAGACTTTTAAGAGCAGTACAGTCTGTGATGACTTCAAAGAAGCATCCATCTAGATAATAGTACAATTTCTCTAAAGCCCAAACTAAACAAAGGCATTCTAGCTGAGATGCACCATATCTTCTTTCAGAATCCTTCAATTGTCTAGAGATAAAGACTACAGGTCCTTCAACTGGTAAATCATCCTTAATTTGAACTTGATGCAAAGCTGCACCCAATCCTTCCATACTAGCATCTACATAGAGCTTGTAGGGTTGAGTGGGGTCAGGATGAAAAAGTACAGGAGCTGTAGTTAACATTTCTTTCAAAGTATTATATGCATCTATTCTTTCTTTAGTCATTTCAAATACTACACTAGGGCTGATGAGTTTTGTCAGACTAGAAGATATAGAAGCATAATTTTTTAAATGTTGCCTGTAATAACTCATAAAGCCTAAAAAGCTTTGGAGTTCTTTAACAGTAGTGGGTACTGGTTTAAGTAAGACAGCAGCCACTCTATTTTGGTCTATTCCCAAAGTAAGACCAGAAACTACATGTCCCAAAGCTTTGAGTTCATTAAACCCAAAGTGACATTTGGGCAGAGAGATTTTCATATTCATTTTAATGGCCCTTTTAAGGACCAGGTCTAATCTAGTAAGATGTTCATCCCAATCTTGAGAGAAAACAATAATATCATCTATGTAGATAATCAACCATCCTTCTCTAAGTTCATTGTAGAATTCTACATCCATCATTCTTTGGAAATGTGAAGGTGCATTTTTAATGCCAAAGGGCAATATTCATAAACACCTAAATAGCAAATAATCCTCAGATATTTTCTACTCTCAACACTGACAGTGTTTTGATGAAAACCTTTAAGTACATCCATTGTAGGAATATATTTGGCTTTGGCCAAATTTGTAAGTGATTCATTAATTTTGGGCATAGGATACCTGTCTGGGACAGTAACACTATTTAAAGCTCTAAAATAACCACAAAGTCTTGACTTGTTATTATGCCAAGCTATTATTACAGGTGTAGTAATATCAACTTCTTCTCCTGGAGAAACTTTTCTAAGGACTTTCAGTTTTAATAAAGTGTCTATGTGTTCTTTAATAGCTTCCCTGCTTCTGGGACTAGCAGGATAAGGAGATCTTCTTAATATTGGAGGAAAAGGTTTCTGAATGGTCAATTGAATGTTGACTTCATGTCCTTTTATTGCTCCAAACTCATCTTTAGGAGTATTGAATGCACTAATATTCATGTACAGGGTATTGTACAACTGAGTAACTTGATCACTTGACAGATTCTCATATACATGAGCTTCCTCTTTTATTTGGTTTTTAAAGGGAATGATATTATTAAAGGAAGAAGAACTTCTAGTATCATAATGATACTGTACTGTACTATCTCCAATTGTAACATAATTGGAATCTGAGTTGATCAGATTAATTTTATAAGCATGTAAATAATTATTACCAATTATGAAATATTGAGCTTTAATATCTTCCATTACCATGAAAGTCATGTTCATAGAAACTGTACCAAGTGTAAGATCATAGTTAATTTTTCCTATGTAATTAAGTTTTTGATTACAACTTTTGTAAGTCTTGTTGTCAGGACTAATCAGTTTAGATTTATAATCTTTATCTATTTGGGACAAGTATCTAGTACCAACACAAGATAAATAAGCACCTGAATCAAGTAAAGTGTTTATAATTGTGTTATTTAATTTCATTCTCATAACACTACTCTTGCCTTTGCTTTCATCTATATGAAAGATATTACCAACAACATCTTGAGGCTCTTCTTCAAGTTCAGAGTCCTCATCAATTTCTGGATCTTCTGATTGTTCAGAATCTTTATTCTCAGATATAGTGTTAACAAATTTCTTTCTTCTGCAGTCTTTAGCTACATGTCCTTTAATATTACAATTTGTACATCTAACATCAGAATGAGTCTTAGTTTTATCTGATGTAACAGGAGGACTTGCAACAAAAGGTTTGTTTTGGTACTTTGATCTTTTACCCAGATTAGTCTGATCAACTATTTCTTGTAGAACATTTATAAATGTACTGATATCAGCTTGAGTGGTGTCTAATGCACATTTAACTGCATAAGCCACTTCTCCATCACACAAGTCTAATAGTTTAATATTGATTTGCTCAATATTCAAGTAAGGTTCAATTGACTTAATCCTTCTGTACTGTTTAGTAACCCAAGATGATACAGAAGGATTATTAGCATCAAATATTGAAGTATAAAAGGCTTTTTGTACCCTTCTTCTCCAAGTAGCATTACCAAATTTCTTTTCAATTTGTTGTTTCCATCATTCCCATGTTTGAAGACCAAATTGGGTTTTAATGCCTTTATACCATTGATTGGCAGAGTTTTTAAACAACAGATTTAATCTTGAGATTATAATTCTATCATGTAAATCTATGTCAGATTTTAAGGTGTCAATCCATTCAATGAATTCTGTATGGTCATATTCCCCTTCACCTGTAAAGGTGGGCCAATCAGATGTTTTGGGAATAGAGGCTAACATTTGTTTCCTTACTTCTTTGTCTACATCTATTAGATGTGTATCAGCTTGATAATTGTTCAAGTTATCAGAATTTTGTAATTTAACATGAAAATTCATGTTTTGATTTAGATTCTTATGTTCAAAAGAATTTAAATTTTTATCTTCCAAAGAATTTAAAGGAAGATCTTCAACAATTAAAGATTTAGCATCTTTATTCAAATGGGGGACAGATTGATTTAGTTGAAGTGATTCTAAAGTCTTCTGAATTAAAGCTTGGTTAACTTGTATTTCTGATATATCAGAAATAATTTTATCAATTTTTTGTTCAATTGATTTAACTTCTTTACCTTTAAAACTTAGTGTTCGAACCTCATTCTCAAGTTTATGTGTAACATGTCTCAAATGTTCATTAAGGGGCTCAACATCTTTTAAGAAATACTTTTGTATTTCAGTAGTGATGTCACTACACATGTCTAAAATGTCAGTTTGATTTGAACAGACTTCCTCAATAAATTGAGTTTGAGAAATAATTTTCTCTTCAGTTTTTAAGTTATTTTTATCTACTATTTGTTCTATTTTGAGGAACATGTCTGATAAAGTATTTAAAAAGAATTTTTTGGTAACTATATCATCTATTCTTGATGATTGTTGTTCTGGTCTCGAGCTCTCTGGTCTTGCCGGGAGTGATCTATATACTGGTACGTGCCCTGAATCTGGCGCGCTAGGCGGAACATCTTGCCGTCAACTGAATTGCGGTACTCGCGCCTGGACATGCGGCGCTGCGTGTTGTGTCGCTGCGGACCGACTTGAGCCTGGTTGGGCTGCTGGCGGCGGTTTTGCGCTGGAGGCACTGGTGGCGCTGGCTGCACTGGGGGCGCTGGCGGCGCTGGCTGCGGTTGCGGTACCTGTACTGGCTCTAGCACCGGCTCGGCGCGCGGCTCCGTGTTGGGAGTAGTCGGCGTCGTGGCCGGTTGACTGGTTGATTGACTGGTTGAGGCCTCTGGGGCCTGGCTCTGACGCAGAGCTTTCCTGACAACGAAGGGATTCCATCCCTCCGTCAGGATTAGAGTCTTGGAACTCCCTAATATTTTTGTCAAGCTGCGGTGTGTAGCCAAAGCTTGCGTCAAAAAGAGATCCTTCATTGCCGAGTTCTCTGACGTAGCTTCCTGGAAGCCGCGGAAGTTTGCTTGATGCTGCTCCAGGATTAACCTGGTCGCCGCGTTTAGGCTTCCGTGTACTAGGTTCAACAGGTATGTCAGCTATCTTTCCGGCTAGCCGGCTACTTACACGGGAAGGAAGAACTGACTTTCTTCCCGCTCCGCTACTTGGGCTGGGGTTTCTATTATTAGACATAATAAAAAAGCAAGATTTTTTAATATATTGAATATGTAATATTTAATCTTTCGATTAACATAAAAATAATAATAATAATAAAAATATTTACGCGGGGTGATAGGAGTCCACGCGTCAGCGGTGATCAACCTAGACTCTCCTGGGGCAGGAGAGCTTCGAACCTGGATGGGTTCAGCGTCAGGGATTACTGTATCCTCGTTGGGAGGTACAGCGGTGGATCTAGTCTCGTCGTTGGACGAGCGGGATCAACGGTTAGAAGTGCGGCCGCGGGGGACGAAGACGTCTGACACTACAGACGGGACAGATATCAGTTTAAAAAACTGATAAAGACGAATTTTTTGATCTAAAGAGATCTTACTTTTGTTGAGTAATAAAAAAGTTATGATTTTTTGAAAAAAGTCGAATTTTTTGATGATTCTTATAATAAGAATATATTTTTGAGAGTGTATTTTTGGGTTTTTTCTGTGGAGAAAAATTCAAAAAAATAAAGGATAAGGTCAGTTTGATAATATTTATCAAAGAATATTTTTGGAATAAGGATAAAGGATTTATCAAAAAAAAAATTGATGAAAATTTTCGAATTTTTATTTTTTATTTTTTGTAAAAATAAAATAAATTAATAAATTAATTTATATCAGGCCAAAAGAATTTATGGCCACTGTTGGGACACCAAATGTCAGCTTTCTGTACTCTACTCCACTTATTGTGGCGTGTACAGTAAGGACTAAAAAAAGAATATTACACTTATGAAGTGTAATGAACAGATTTACCAATAAGAACAATCACTTAAAGTGTTATAAAACACTAAGTATCAAATAAAAACAGGTTATGACCCTGCTGCCAAAACTTCAGTTATGGGAATAAATCCTCTGAAGGGCTAACCAGACTTGAACACGGTTTTTTCAATTAATTAAAGGTGTTTTAATTAATTGGGGAGGGTTTGTTTTGAAGAATTTTAACTAATTTAGATAGTATATAAATAAAGGCCAGTCCTCCTTACTTACAGGAGAAGGTGAGCGCCTTTGTAGCTTATAAGAAGTTATCTGGTGTATGTTAAAATTGATGGGGGGAGAATATCTTCAATTTGGTGAAGAAACCTCCTCCTTAAATAATAAAATATTTGTATTAATCCCTCTGCAATCTAATTGACAGTGGGGATTGGGGCAATGTTGACAGGTGATTCTGATCAGCCTGTTCGTGGTAAGAAGGGAAGCATGGTGTCATTTTTAATTAAAATGATGCCATGTTTATTTCACATTAATTAAATTAATTTAATGTTTATTTTTCTTAATTAAACTAAATAATATTTAATCACATGTACATGTAACTTCCTTTGGGGTTAGAGCTTGGAAAAGCGCTTGCTCTGGAGAGTTAAACATGTGGGATTTAATTTATAAGTCATTACTGCATAATTAATATACTTTACATAAAGATTTACCCTTATTTATATGTAATTTTATACTATAAATTACTATGGGTTAATCTTGGATCTTCCAGGATTTTCAAGAAGAAAACTATGCCAATAAATGGTTCTTTATCCATTTATTGCATGTTTGAAAATTAATTTTCCAAAGATTTTCATTAATTAAATTATAACTTAATTTTAGTAAAAAAAACAGATATAATTTAAATAAATGAATTTTATTCAATGTGGTCATGAGTGTGGCTTGAACTCAGGTCCTTATGTCAATAACAGTTATTGCTGAGCCAGTCTCTAGCTGTTAGACTGTTGTACCATTTGATAAAATGATAAGGTCTAAATTCCCTTTTGTTCAGACTATAAAAAATAATAAATAAAGAATAATAATAATTATTCAAGCTTGCAGTTTTCAAGTATTACATGTTACATTATTACATGTTACATAATACATGTAATATCTTGGTGGCTGACAAAGAACATTTAACTTGCCTGCTCACTGGATGGAGAAGACACTACAACCATGGACTCCTGCCGGTCTTGTGAATCATGTAACAAGCGGGTTGGGTGCCCCTTCAAGATTTCAGGCCACTGTTCATGTGCCAAGAACCGTGATAATGACTATTGGGATCTCCCCAGCAAGACTGTCCCTCACAACCACAATGTCATTCAGAACAACTACAAGGCCATTCACAAGACACTTGGGGCAGAGGGCCAAGGAGAGGTGGCTTGACTGGCCTCTCTTGGATTGCAACCACAAGGAATTGCCCGGCACCTTAGTACAATTGAGGGACAATTTGTGACCAACCGTACTATTTACAACACAAAAGCAGTGCAGAAGATAGAACGGAGGGCCGGCAACACCCCAATCAACCATCTTCTAAAATGCCTCAAGGTCTCCAAGTGGGTTCACAAAGAAGTTTCCAACGATGACAGAAAGCTTCTCTACCTATGTTTTGCGCACCCTGGTTCAATGTTACCTGCTTGCAAGTCCCATCATGTGGTTAATATTGACTGCACCTACAAAACCAACCTCTGCAAGTAACCCTTACTACATGTTGTTGGCCAGACCTGTACAAACAACTCGTTCTCAATTGAATTTTGTCTCATGAGGAATGAGAAAAATGTGGCATACTCTTGGGCTCTGAATAAGTTGAAGTGTGTGTGGTGTTTGCCTTTTTTGGAATGATATTGATAATCTGATGGGAATTCCACACCTATCAATTCTTGCAGGTCAGTATGGGACCCAGAGAGATCTACAAAGGTCTTTGTGATGGACAAAGAGGTGGCTCTCCGAAATGCAATTACGGCTCACTTCCCAAATGCTACCTCAAACCTATGTGCCTGGCACATCAATTGGAACATTGTCACCAACTACAAACAGGCTTTTGCGTCCGAGGCAGTCAAATGGACAAATTTCATGAAGCTATGGTATGAGGTTAAATGTGCTCCAGACAAACCCTCTTTTGACACAGCTTGGGGAAAGGTTCAGGTGGACCTCAGAGACCAAGAAAATATTCTGGAATACCTGAAGAACCATGTTCTTAAATTTTGCACACAATTCATGTCTGCGTGGGCTGGGGAAACACCACACTTCGGGAATCTGACTTCATCTTGAATCAGCTCATAGCTTGCTGAAAACATACGTGACATCTGGCAAGATCAACTTTGCTACCCTTTTCCTCACAATATCATCACCTGTGGACCGGCAACTGGACAAAGCACAGGTCACCATTTGCCATGAACGAATCAAAGGGCTATCCGGACTCCCAATCCCAAATGTGTTCAAGCCGCTTCACACCAAGATCTCAACCCATGCACTCAAATTGGCTATTGGAGAGTACAATAAGTACTTGAAAATGAAGAAGGCCAAACATGATGATCTGGTAAGGCAGTGTACGGGGAACTTCAATGCGGGAATGTGGGTCCCATGTGCACACTTGTTTGAAGATTTTCTTGAAGATAAGGGTGATGTGGAACCAGCTGACTTTCATCCCCAGTGGCAATTGTCTTACAACCCAGATGGACCAGTAAATGTCTAAATTACCCCCCCCCCCTCCATAACCCATTGGCTAATATTGTTTGACCTTGCTTAAATTGCAGAACCTTGATGAGGAGCCTTATAACTTTGACAATGATTTTGAGGCGCTAAAGCAGTTGATCTTGGAATCTCACCCCTCAACAGCTTTGCCAGCACGGATGAAGAATATGTGTTGAGTTGTTGCAAACACACATGTGGTACCACTGATCAAGCTGGACCCCATCAGATAAACAACCAAACCAAGTTGAACTTGGAAGAAGAACAATGGAAGCTGCCATGTGCAAACCCAAGATCCTACTCAGGCAGAAATAATGGAGTCTCAGATTGAAAAGGCACAGACAGCCAAAGGGAAACAGTGCGCAAGGACCAGTAAGAATAAAGCGGCCCGGAGAAGGTTGGAAAAGTTGCAACAAGAGAGCTCTTCATCAATGGAAGACCCTGATGAGCTGCCCACCTTGGCCAGACTGACGGCCCCAAAACCGCGATGCCGACCAAGAAAGGCTCCCAATCCCGCAAAATCATCCAAACAAGACAATGAGAGCCCATCATCTATGGCCAAGCACCAAGGCGCACCTCCAAAGTCTCAGCTACAATCTATGTATGCAGCCAACAAAGAGGACCAACCTACACTGCTGGGCTACACATCACAAAAGCGGAAAGCAAGTCCCCACAGTTCAGACAGGCCCAAGTTCTGATGTTGTATGGAAAACAAGCACTCAATATTGTCTGCATTTAGTCAGATGTCTTTGGCAAAAGGGAGCTCTGCAGATGGCAGTCAGTCTGGGTCATCTAGTGGAGTATCAGACTCATCCAATGATCAATCTGATGACAGTGATGAAGATCCCATTGGGTCTGAAGGAGATGCGTGTAAATTTGCAGAGGAAAATTGAATTGATATTCCTCTTGCCAAGACATCAAAGTCAACTTTCCTGGTAAGCCCCTTTAATCAAACCAAGATGCTTCTCCTAATAGTGATTGGCCTAATTGTTCTTCTGTTTTTTTTGCAAATCAGGATACTATTCCTATGTTGCATATGGAAGGTCATTGTCAGGCCAATGACCCCCCCAGACCACCCACTTCTGAGGTAAATTCAAGGTTTAGGATGGGCCCATTCAATGAGTCAAAATTATAACTGATTGGCTTTTCTTGTTGAATTCAGGATGAAAATATGGTTGTCAAAAGAGGTCCCACCTTAGGGACACTGGATCAAGCCTCCTAAGAGGTCCTGTCTGATAAATCAATAAGTGAACAAAGTGTGAATTCATTATGCTTACTCATGAGAGCAAAGTAATTTACTCACTCACTTGTGCTTATGCTGAAATTTCCCTCATCTGCCCCAGGTTCATCAGTTACCTCCATGGGTTATTAAGTATGTTCAATCAACTTATAACCCAAAAGGGGATGGCAACTCTGGGTATGCTTGTGTAGCACATGCATTGGCCGCTGAAAAACCCAAGGGCCCCTATGCTACAGACAATTGGTGGTATAAAGTGCAATTGGACATGTTACACAAGCTGCACATCAACAGGCCGCTTTGGACCAGGAAGCTAGGCGGGAAAGAACTGTTCAAGAAGACCTACAAGAGCATTCACGTGGATAATCCCAAGGGACTAGTGCCCACTTCCCAGTGGATGAGCAGGTTTGATGGTGGTCCTGTTCTGGCCAATGCATACAATAGGGCACTGGTGTTCCTCAAAAACAACCAAGAAGCTGACTGCATGACTTTTCTCCCTTTGACTTTTGCACCTGACTCCGAGCCAGCCAGCGCAATCTACCTTGCACTAATTAACGGGAATCACTGGATACATGTTATAGTCAAGCGTGGCCTAGTTCCTTTCCCTCCACCGTCCATACCTAGATCATTTCCAAAGAGCCAATCTTCTGGTTGGATGAGCATCATTGAACCTGCCACACTTCTTTACTCCAAAACTTGCAAGCCAATGTAACACCCCTCCTCTGATTTGTAATTATTATATTAAATTTATGTCAGCCTGCTGCTAATTCAGAGACAACCTGACCATAGCAAAATTATAACAATATACAACTTATATTCTTAGTCTCAAAAGAAGCACACCTTACGTCTTTTGTTTCAAAAGAAATTATTAAAACAAAACATATAACACAGAATCTAGATATAACTTCTAAAGTATAAATAAAACTTAGAATATTATTTCAGATTCTGAATCTACAGGTAAATTAACCTAGGGTAGCTCAGCAAAAGTACCCCGTAATTATTACTCCTTCATATCCCTTCACAAGGCCGTCAAGTTTTCATATGACTTATAAAATCTACATAACCTTAAATATATGCTAGTAGACTATGTAATTAAGGTTAATAGAGTTCGGTTATGATGCATAAATAAGGTTTAAATCATCATTTCCATAGTTACATGTACCTGGCACCTGTAATAAAAGCCACAACCAACGCCGCGGCAATACTTTTCCTACGAAGGCCAAGATAGCCCAATTGGTTGGTTGTAAATAGACTACTGGTCCAAAAGGAAGGAAGACACAAAATTACTCACCTTACTGGGAACATTAAACTACTTTGGGCCATTTGAAACATGTAACTAAGCCCTACCGTAACCAAACCAGTTATACAGGTAACTAGGGCTTAGTAGAAGACCAGACCAGGCAAAACAGAGCTTCTGCTTTGCCCCCAGGAGCCCAGAATGAATATATAAACAGCTCTTCATTCCCACAAAATGATATCCCCATCTTCACTTACATTTACCAGCTTTTACCCACCATATCAACCAGTCTTATAGCCTGTTATATAGTCCAGTGTTTGGTTGTTTTATACTTGAAGTTCATCCAACCACCTTTCACCTTTCTCAGCACTCATCACCAACCTGTTACCCAGTTATTTGAGCGCCTCAAGACCAGTCATACTCCTCCTGAAGCTATCTTTCCTGGAAATAAACTAGTGAGTTTTATTTCCTTATATACTTCAGTAGTATACTGTCTGGGCATACTCTTTTACCAAAAAGACCAGAACCTTGGAGGGCACAATAAACCACCCCTGTAACTCAGGCCCCTCCCTTAATAAAAACTTTATTGTTTTTATTAAAACCTTTTCTTTTAAATCAACCATTACCCATTTCCCCTTGACACATACCCTTGTGTTACCACCTGTTTGTTGCTTGCACCCAGTGTAGCTAGAAAGATTCAAGTCTTTGGCATCACTGAGGCTGACAATTTATATCCATAAAATTAGAGTAACGGCTGTCAACATTACTCCTGAATAAGCCCAGATTACACATTGCCAATACTTCCAATACTTCACCTATGATGAAGGGCCATGTTAGATTTACAGGTAATCATACTAATAACTTATCATTAAAAAATTGATCAGTTATTAGTATCAAATCATATCTATAATAATTTTTAGTTGCACACCAAGGCTGACACCAATAATGTAGGATAAAGATAAACCAAAAGGCAAATAACTTAGAATTTAGATGGAAGTGATCAATAGAAAATGCTACATGTAGAGCTGGAGACACACGCTAGGAGTTAAATACCATACAAGTCAGAAGTGATAGTTGGACAAAGCTATTTCTACATCTTGAGAAAAAATGTGGAGTAGGTGGTGAGTAGCAAAGTAGTGGTAAAATTCTTTGTAGGTTCTTTCCCAATCCACTTGGGAGAGCCCGTTATAACCAATATTGTTGAAGCCCATAGCACACAAGAAGTCCAGAAAATATATACAAAGATTATCTAAAGTTTGGTGGAGCATTGGGAGATTAATACCACCATCCCCCTTTTGTTTAATGACTTTGGACCCAAATTCTAGCAAGGCTGAAGCATTGGCATAGGCATTTGCTCTGTTGAATGTGAAGACGGATGTTGGACCAAAAACAAGCAGACCATCTAGCATCTGGATCTGACAGGGTGTATACTTTGTGGAGCACTCATCCATCCTTGTATGCTTTGGACATGGACGGGTAAAATTGGATAAGGTGCAGATATACACCAGAGCTGACAATGCCCCAACCAGGTGCTGTGACACAAGCATGAGGCTGCCATGGTTTGGTGAATTGGAATCAAAAATCCTGAGGTTCTTGTAGGATTGTTGGAAGCCCCAGTGAGCAGAGTGGACCTTTGTTGTATCTAGTGGAAGGGGTTCCCATTGGGTGCCCTGCTGTTTGAGATGACAAAATGCCCAGCATTGATGTAAAGCAGATTTGAGTTGGAGGTATGCCGTGTTGGAAGGAGAGATGAATGATGCCATATTTGAGGCCAGTGTGTGGACCTGAACTTGGTTGGTTATTGTCTTTGTTTTTTTGGCCTGGAAAACTTCAATCTGATCCATGTTGATCATTTCATGAGTGATCAGAGACATTGCAGTAGCAGGGTGGAGAAATTTTTCTTAACCGCCCCACAAAAATTAGTCAGTGTCATTTTTAAGGAAATAGATAGTAACTAGGAGAATTAGTTGATTTGAAAGCAGCCAGAGTTATTGTAACGTCCCGCCAAATTCTTTCCTTGAAATTGTGGTCAATTGGGCCATGACAAGAGAGCATTTGTGGCCTTAGGAGGTGACCAAAACTTTGAACTTTCACTTGGATTCATATGCAATGTTCTTTATCATCTTCTCAGCTGATGTGAGATGGACCATACAATGAAAATTTTCCTGATGAAGATACACAGCTCCAAATTACACAACAACCACACACGTCAGTGTTCAAGTTTTCCTCAACCTAAGTAAGGCTGATCTTGGAAGCAACATCATCACTCCTCCCAAGTGGTCTGCTGTCTGGTAAAAATAGTTCAACATACTGCAACAGACAGACAGACTATGAGTTTCTTTTGACAGAAGTGTTTAACCAGGCTGTTATTTGAGAGGAGAGGGGAGATCATTTAAGATCTTTTCATTAACATTTCATAAAGTGTGTTTATGAAGTTTCTGTGTTCTGTTGTCACTTAAGAGACACAGGCTCACAATTTGGGGGAGGTGTTGAGGATATATGCAATGTTCTTTATCATCTTCTCAGCTGAATACAATGCATCCCGTGTTCAAGGATCCAGTGGGCCTGCAGGACAGACAACATGAGAGAAGTGTTTAATGTTAAGAGGAGAGGGGAATGACTGAAATGCATCCCGTGTGGACCTTGCAGGGCAAGGAGGATCTGTTGACCTCTTTCTGACCTTTGAAATGGAACTGTTCACTGCCTTAGTGGTGGCGGTGCGGGAGATCTTCATGCCTTTCAAGTGTTTGGCCATTATAATAGTTGGATGGGGAGTGAATAGGTGGCTTGGGAAGTTTGGGCCGGTTTGCCTTGGGTCAATAGGCACAGTCTGTTGATGAGAGGAAAAGGAGCCCTGTTGAGGAACTGGGCTTGCACCACATGAGGGAGGATCATCTGGACTTGGGGTGTGATGCCAGGCTTTTTTGGATGTAGGATCAACAAATATTGCAGTTGGATAGCGGTAGCAATCCTGGTGTGGGTGACTTTCCACAATAGTGGAATGTGGGTGTTGTGCCAGATCAGTTGAGCTCCTGGGGATGTGTGGGGCAGCAGGTTGGTTGTACGGCAAAGAGATGTGTGAGGCTTGTACCAAGATATTAAATGTAAGTATTTAACATGTAATACTTGAAACTGCAAGCTTGAATAATTATAATTATTCTTTATTTTTAATTTTATCTTTTATTTACTTTGACATTTTGAACAAATCAGAAATTGGACTCAATAATTTCAACAAATGTTATAGTAGTCTAGCAATCAGGAACAGGCTTAGAAATAATTGACTTGAACAGAAGCCTCTGATTTCAAGCCACACTCATGATGATGTTCAACATCCTTTTGCACATCATATTTATTTTTACCAAATATAAGTAAAATTTAATTAATGAAAATCCTTGGAAAATTGATTTTCAAACATGCAATAAATGGATAAAGAACCATTTATTGGCATAGTTTTCTTCTTGAAAATCCTGCAAAATCCAAGCTTAACACATAGTAATTTATAGTATAAAATTACACATAAATTAATGTAAATCTTTATGTAAACCATATTTAATATGCAATAAAGACTTATAAATTTATTCCCACCTGATTGGCTCTCCAGGGCAAGCGCTTTTCAAGTATGAACCCCGAAGGAATTTCTATGTACATGTAATTAACAGTTGAAATAATTAAATTAGTTTAATTAGAGTGAAATAAATATTAAACTATTTTAATTAATGTGACATAAATTTGGCATCATTTTAATTAAAAATGACACCATTTCCCACCTCTGACCACAAACAGGTTGATCAGATTGACCTGTCAATTTTTCCCCAATCCCCACTGTCAAATGAATTGACAGAGGAATTACTCCAAAATATTTATTATTGAAAGAGGAGGTTTCTTCACCAAATTGAAGAGATCCTCCCCCATCAGTTTTAACCATACATTAGATAACTTATTATAAGCTACAAAGGCACTCACCTTCTCCTGTAAGTATGGAGGACTGGCCTTTTTTCACTTATAACTATCTTAAATAGTTAAAACTCCTCAAATATGTCCCAATTAAAATAAACCCTTAATTTAATTGGACAAACCGTGTCCTAGTCTGGGTAGCCCTTC
This sequence comes from Puccinia hordei, assembly GCA_007896445.1. Classification (NCBI taxonomy): domain Eukaryota; kingdom Fungi; phylum Basidiomycota; class Pucciniomycetes; order Pucciniales; family Pucciniaceae; genus Puccinia; species Puccinia hordei. Next base: position 136,021 of record RDRW01000200.1, read on the forward strand.
TGAGGAATGACTTCCCATAACAGAAGTCTGGTAGCAGGGTCATAACCTGTTTATTTTTGTGCTTAGTGTTCTAAACAAACACCAAAGTAATATTGGATACAGTTATATCTTTTTATTACACTTTTAAAGTGTAAGAACTTTTAATTCCTCACTTTACATGCCACAATAAGTGGAGTAGAGTCCAGTTTGTTGACAAGGCTGGAGGGTTGATCTTGGATTCATCAGGGTCTGTTTCCCCCTTGGCATCCGGGTCTTCTATATTGTCATCATGGTTTTGAGATGAGGGACACAAGCCTAATGTGACATTGGTCGAAGTTATACCATCAAGGAAAGCCTCACCAGAGGGTGTGAGATAGGTGCTTTGGCCTTTGATGTTGCGCCTGGCCAATCCTTGTGGGTGGATGGGGCCATATGCCGGGTTCATAAAGTTGGGCCAGCCATTGTCAAATTGAGCGGGTTTGTTGTCAAATCAAGCTGGTTTGTTGTCAATTAGAGTGGGTTTGTTTTCAATTCAAGTGGGTTTGTTGTCAATTCAAGTGGGTTCCTTCTACTGGTGTGGGACAAACATTTGGTGCCGCGTTCCCTGCTGAGAGAAAAGCAGAGAGATTTGGACAGGTTGTACAAGGTGGAGGGAGGTCTTTGGGAAGATCAGGAAACCAAGGAATGAATTGGTTGAGGTTAGGAGGTGGGTGGTTGATGTTAGGAGTGGAATGTTGGATGGTTTGGCTAGCTGGGGGGTCAAAAGTGTTTATTGGAGCTGGGAAAGTTGAGGACTGATGACCCTCATCATCTGACTGCTCGTAATCAGCTTTGATTTTTTTGGAAAGAACTTGCAGATACTTGTATTCCTCGGGACTGCATGCGGGATGCTGAGCAAGCTCAGTGCATTTTTGCCAGAAGTCCAAAACTGATTTGCAGTTTTTGGGGTGGAGAGTGGTAAGCAGGAGGTTTATTGTCATACATTTTATGAGGAAACAGAACTTACGTTCTTGTTCATGACCACCAGAAATTGTTGTTGCGTGGAAATACGTCTAAAGTTTGAAGGAGGAGGAGAAAACGGTGTTGCTGTTGGTTGGATTGCAAAGTAAAAAAGATGTCAGCTGCCGCTCCTAGAATTATGTACCTTTTGCAGTGGGCATGTGAGAAAGGGGAATATCAGGCCTTGCGGGGACTTTGGGGGGGCACTTTGGGTGTGCAGTGTCTCTGGGGGGCTTAGACGGGGACTTGGGGCCTGGTATGCATCTGTGGGTATTTCCTGGGGCCCTTTAGGCCCAGATGTGTCCCTTGCACATTTTTCCTGGGCCTTGGGTGCAATGGGTGGCTTGGGAGGGGGCCTAGTGGCATATTCACACCTTGAATGTGTCCATAGGGGCCACTAGTTCTAGTTGGCCCCTTTTGGCCAGGCCCAGCTGGCCCATCTAGCCCCTTTTGGCCCACCTGGCCTGTCAGCCACCAAGACATTACATGTAACATGTAACACTTGAAACTGCAAGCTGAATAAATAATAACTCCTTAATTTTAGTTTTATTTATTTTATTTTATTTTTATTGATTTTACTTTGACTTTCTGATCAAAAAAGAAATTAGACTTAACTGTTTCAACAAATTGTATAATAGTCTAACAGTTAAGGACATGCTCATGAATACTTGACTTGCACAGAAGGCTGTGTGTTCAAGCCATACTCGTGACCACTTTCAGAAAATAGTAACATAAAATTATATCTATTTTTTATCAAAAATAAAGGAAATTTAATTAAAGAAAACCTTGGCAAATCAATTTTCAAACACGCAATAAATGGATAAAGAACTATTTATTGGTATAGCTTTTTCCGTGAAATCCTGGAAAATCCCAGCATAACCCATAGTAATATATACTATAAGTTTACACATATATTTAAGTAAATAGTTTATGTATTATGTATTATATAAATAGTGCATGTGATTTTAAGTCAATTATCCTTCAGGGAAAACGCTTTTTCAAGCTCTGGTCCCTAGATATTTTATTCACATGTATTTCTTAGTGAAATAAATAATGTACTGCTGAAATACATATTTACACTAAATATATAATGTGAAATATCTATGAGATCATTTTAATTAAAAATGACACCATATTTCACATCTGATCACAAACAGGGTGATCACTTCCCCCTGGTGATCTTACTCTGATCACTGCTTCCAACAAGCATGTGAAAGAATAATTATTTTATTATTTAAGGAGAGGTTTTCTTCACTAAATAGAAGATAACCTCCCCCATCAATTTTAACCCCTACTGAGATAACTTATTATAAGCTACCAAGGAGCTCACCTTCTCCTGTAAGTAAGGAAGACTGGCCTTTTCTCTTATATTCATCTTTATAGTTAGAATTCTTCAAAAATCCCCCCAATAAAATTGATATCACATAATTTTTATTGGAAGAACCGTGTTAAATTCTGGTTAACCCTTCTGTGGAACTTTCCCCCCACTAGAAGTTTGGTAGCAGGCTCAGACCCTGTTTTATTGTGTTACTTAAGTGTTTTCTACACTATAGTAAATATTTATAAGCTTATATTCCTTTTATCTCTCTCTGTACACGCCACAATTAGTGGAATAGAGTCCAGATTGTTGACAGTGCCAGCCAAAAAAAACACCTCTAACAGCACCCAGGACAATAATCCTTCAACCACTTTCAAGAGTATTGAAGCTATGCCTGTTGTGGAACACAATACTACCAATAGTTTTTCCAATTATTGTTTTATAAAGAATAAAGAATAAAAACAATAAAAATAAAAACTAATAAAAACAAAAAATCCTATTATTTCAACTAGATCAAAAAGGCCAACTCTTGCTGCTACTCAAGACCCAACCTGTTCACATCTAAGCAGGAGATTAACCCAGTTATTATTTTGAGACTATACAAGTGACAACTGCGCAACATGCAACACTGCCAGCATAATTGCCTAGGATGAAGTCATCCCAGTTAAACTGGGATGCACTCAACCAATTTAAAATTGGTTGACATCACCTGATTAATTATAAATCCAAGGGACCCCCCTTGGTTTTATATTTCATTGGGACCCCCCTTGGTTTTATATTTCATTGGTTGAGTTTATCCTACTTTACATCGGTTGTTTGCATCCTAGTTTAACTGGGATGAACTCAACCTAGGTAATTATGCTGGCAGTGCAAGCTTTGTCATTCACACAGGCTAGCAGCCTGGTACTCTTTTGAGGGTCTTGTTTTGTTTTCAGCCTCAGAGCTGATGTCTCCAGCCACTGTTATCTCATCCTCCACGTCTCAGCCTCCAACCAGAATTGGGTGTTTACACATGTATGACAGGTTAGTGTAATACTCAGGGCTATGTGTGACTAGATGGTCTACCCATTCCCCATTATCATCAAGTTGCGTATGAACTATGCATACATTGACTTTAAACAGACGAGATTGCGCAGTGAAAGTCACAGAATCCAACGAACCGTCCAACTAAAAAAAGGATTGCATGCCGTTGCTTTGAAATGCAATGTAACCAAACAATCTAATCGACACAATTAAATTCTCTTGCCGGCACAGTGCGAAAGGTTTGGAGGATAGCGCTGGACACGGGCTCTCTAGATGCAAGTTGATGTTCTTCACTTATGACTCAGTAGTCGAGAATTGTAGATGCTAGGTCAGATAGAAAACAAGAAAGGTGGGTGAATATAAATTCAACTCCTCCCCAGTTGCTCGTGAGGATCAACAGAACTGGTGGAATTTGAACTCACGTCTTCATAGAAGTCAAGCATTTTCTGGGGAAGCTTGTCTCGCGCAACCTGATTAGAAACCCACGAAACCCGACCGGTTTTCCTTTTGGAGTGGTGGGATGAAATGAGCCTAAATGTTGTTTCAGTGAATACAATGTTGAACTAACCATAGTAGACAAACGTTAATGACGTCATCCACATGTTCTCGTGTCTTTTGGGAGGTATTATCGTCTTCGACACTGGGCTTCTCAATTGTTCGCACGCTACGAATCAGATCCTACACGAAAAATCAGCCAGAAGAGTGAGCGAAGGAAAAAAAGATGCAACACGAGGTATTTGGCACGTGATAACCAAAATCACTTACCTCCCAGCTGGATAGCTTCTTGTGCCGAGCATGCCATTGGTCATCACTGACTGACTCTGAGTCAGAGGCCTCAGATTCGGACCGGACAGGCTAAAAAGAGTTGACAATCGTTGAATGAAAGAAACGAGATACTGGTACGGTTACTGGCAGATCTCACTTTGCGGTTTTTGACACTGTCTCGATCGGCTTTTGTAGGTCCACTGGTGCCGTTCTTGCGAAGGGGTGCAATCGTTGAATTGATCTTATCTTGGGACGAACGCTTGCGTTTACGGCTCGTTTGTTCGTCATCATCATCATCAGATTCGTCTGAATCAATTCCTTTGGCAGTTTTTTTGGGGGCTGACTTGACAGAGATATCTGATGCCCGACGACTATGGATTGAGATGGAGCACAATGAGACAAATGGGAGCATAAGTAAGTGTAGTGGTTTCAACTCTTTCCGCGAACCCGTAGAAACATGACTGACCTTTTGGGGCCAGCATCTATATCGTGGGCAGTTTGGTATTGCTTCAAAAGATCAACTGCTCCAGACAGGTGTTTTACTGGTTCCCAAGTATCCTTATCTGACCCGTATCCTTTCCAGCCCACTAGATATTTCATGACGCCTCGCTGAGGATTGGGACTGCGTCAGTATGACTCGGAGGGACATGATATGGTGGGATGGAACTTAAAAAGGGAAGGGTGAATACTTCTTTTTTGTGACTTTTGATTGTGTCAACTTCATATTCTTCTTCTTCTTCTTCTTCGTCTTCTTCGCTTTCGCTATTCTCTTTCTTTTTTTGCTCTGGTTTGGAACCGTTGGTTTTATTTTTGGATTTGTGAGGAGGTGAATCAGATCCATGTCGACTGTCGCTCGAGGGACTCAGATCGCGTTCGCGACGTTTCTTGCTCGAGCTGTAGGTGGAAGCTGCCGAATTGCGTTTCCCCTTTGCAGGCATAATGGTGAGGGTGAGGGTGTGATATTGTGATGAAGGATCCAGATGCGGATGAGCATCAGCAGAAAAAACTTCAATTGGGGACCGACGCGCGCGAGCCCCGAGCCAAGCCTCTCTAGCTACGGGGAGCCCCGCGTCCATCTTCTTCAAGGATTTAGCGAGGGTTGCGGGCCTCTTGGTGAAGAATCACTGCTGTTGGATTTCAAGTAGATACAAGATTACAAACAACAACATATTAGTACATAATCTACTTTTATCTCTAAAGCCATAACGTAGATTGGCCGCAGCAGAACCCACAAGCTGCGGCGCGTACTTGTATTTAGTCTATGTCTGCTGTCCCGGTACCGGCCCTTTTCTCTCTCTTCACCAAGTTAGGACCAATACCGAGGCAGCAGGAGCTCACCGCGAGGCATTGCTTGTTATCAGGTGAGTAGACTAGTAATCAAACCGAGTTAGGACCAATACCGAGGCAGCAGGAGCTCACCGCGAGGCATTGCTTGTTATCAGCATTTTATAGGTTAAAAGCCGGCTCTGCAGCTTGCTTTCGGGATTCACGCTCTAACATACGGACTCTTGGATGAATGATAGAGAGTTAGATAACTCAGATTACGAGTCAGGAAGAGAAGAGATCAGCCAACAATCAGATACAGACCACTCGTCGATAGAAGACGACTTACCCAGATTTATTCAAAGACGAGAAACAATTATACACACAACCATCAACAACGACACGATGAACCAAAATCAGTTTACCGAAAACAACTTCATTGAGATGAGGGATTGACTTAATCGCATGCAAGCTTTTATCAATCAAGGTCAACTACCAGTTCAGCAAGGAAACACCCGATCGGAGACCATTATCCTGAATTTTTTCCGATCCGTTAGCCGTACGCATGCGGATCACAATCCAGACCAGGTTACGCTTGCCTACGACGGACACAACTACCAAATCTGGGAGAAGGAAATAAACCGTACTTTAAACTTTGTTTTTCAAACAGAATCCTTTACTTCCACCAACGTTAACTTTTCGTTACAAGACAACAACGAGCAGATGGCAATCTCAGCACTTCTGCGGATGACAGTTGTCAAGGCATTACGCAATATTCTCGACGGGGGAGAACTCAAAACCCCCCTGAAAATCTTCCAACTCCTCAAACAAAAATTCAGCCATTGCAACCGACAACACAAGTTGTCTGTAGTCAACAAACTGATGATGTTGGGCTATGAAAAATCACCCGGGACCAACGACACACTGTCAAAATGGACGAAGATTTCCTTGGAGTTCACCCAAATGAAGATCACTGCGAACGAACTCCTCGGTCTGATGCTACAAACTTGCTTCGTAGCACCTGCCGGCGTTGATGCAAAGACATTCAATTTTTAAATAGATGGAAAGCTGGAAGCAAAAACGCAACCTTCTTTCAGTGACGTGGCCACCGTCATACAAGCGGCATCGTCTAGAAACAAGAATAAAGCGGCATCGACTTCCAATTCGTATGTCCCAATGGATTTAGATTCTATAAACGCCATGCGCCAGGGTCAGAACCGTTATGTTCACCCTAACCATAACGGCAAGAAAGTTCCCCATACTTACAACAACACAAGGTCGGAAAATTCCAACAATATGTTATCTGTCAAAAAAGCGACCTATTTCAAGGGCCGCCCTACTCCAGATCATCTCAAGAACCGATATGGCAATGCGTGCCATTATTGCAAGCAACCAGGGCACTGGTATAACAACTGCGCGGCGTTCTGGGAAGATGTAAACCTTCGGATAATCGACCATCCTCCGGCTGGACACGACAATCCTCAGTCCAACTATCTACCACCTAACCGACCCCCTCATCCCTCCAATCACCACCGCATCCGTCAAGTAGACGTTCCAGAAGTCGATGACGGGAACTCCTCCTAGATTCAGGAGCGTCGACTCACGTGAGTGGAAGTCTCAAGCACTTCATATCCCGTACGATAGCTTTGGCAGTAGCTGAAATCACTATTGATGTTAGATTCAAGGGGACGGTGAGGATACATTCGAGCAGCGGACCGATTGATATCAAAGACGTATTCTATTGTCCTGGAGTCAATGGCATGATCCTATCCGTCGGACGGCTCACAGAGACAGGATGGTCGGTAAACTGTAATGATTCTAACGCTACTTTAATTAGCCCCTCAAATGTGTATTTTGCCACCACCTACCGCAACCACTGCTGGTATATTGAAATGTGCAAAGAAGCAATGAATCTCAATAAAGTCACCCACCTTCCTTCTTTTGATCCTTACGTCTGGCATAAGCGACTCGGCCATGTATCTGAGGCAATAGTCAGGAAGTATTTGAAGCAACACTACCCTGAAGAGATTGACAAGAAAATTTGGCATTCCTTCTTTTGCGAGCAGTGCGCTAAATTGAAAGCTCTCGATAAAAAGTCACCTGGGTCAAACTCGCTGATACCCCGAGATCAACCTCTCGACCTCCTGGTTACCGACGTGGCTGGCCCGTTTCCATACGATATGTCGGGTAAACGGTATGTTTTAACTCTAAGGGACCACGCGACGAAATACATTTGGACGGCTATCCTTACTACTTGCGATGAAGTCCCCAGCAAAATTATTGAGTGGATGCAGAACATCAAAACATCCATTGGCCGATTTCCCAAGTGTATCAGAAGCAACAACGCACCCGAGTACACTGGTACGTTGCACAAGCTACTAAAACCGTTAGGTATTCAATTAGCTCCGGTTGCTCCATACAGCCCAGAACAAAATGGAGAAGCCGAGCGAGTCAACCGCACGCTAGGCAACATGGCGCGCACAATGCTACACAAGAGCAAAATGCCAAAACCGTATTGGAGCTACGCCTATCAAGTCGCTTCATACATCCACAACCGAATTCCCAACAGCAAAATCAAATCATCCCCGTTGACAGCTTTGTTTGGCATTGAGGTCGATCCGGACAAGCTGTACCCGTTTGGAGCAAACATCCTAACCCTGATCCCTAAGGAGCAAAGGAGTAAACTTGATGAGCGTGCTCAACAAGGTAAGTTCCTTGGTTACCCGCAGGCAGGCGGCGGCTGGTCAGTTTGGCTCCCACGTGAAGGCCAAATCACTCACTCCACTTCTGTTATGTTTCACGATTTCCAGCATCTTCCAGTAAAGAAGGAAGCTCGAAAAACAGACTTGGATTTCATACTGAACCAGTTAATATTAGGTGAAGAAACAACAGATATCATCGCCGAAGCGGAGAAGAAATCAATCGCTAATCTACCTGTAACAACGGATTGTCGACTACCCTCAAACATCAAGAAAGCCTTGACTGGCAACTTGGCATCTCTGGGGAAGGCGGCGGCTAAGCATGAAATCAATCAGTTTCAAGATCTGGAGGTCTGGGAAGCTGTGAAACCTTTCCCCGGGGCCAAGACGTTAGGTTGTTGGTGGGTTTTCACAATCAAGCCGCCTGAAATAGAAGGAGGTAGCGAGATCTACCGTGCGCGGTATGTTGCAAAAGGTTTTAATCAACAAATTGGTATTGATTGCAACAAGACATACGCCCCAACAGCCTCACTGAACACGCTCCGCGTTCTAATTTCACTGAGGCACAAGTATAACTATCCAAAGGCAACGTTTGATGTGAGCTCAGCCTATCTTTACAGTCCAATCGACGAGGAGGTCTATGTGCAACCGCCGACCGAAATCAATCCGGAGTGGAAAGGAAAAATAATGCGTTTGAAGAAAGCAATGTATGGAACTCGTCAAGCAGCCCGTTGCTGGTGGCAATTCTTCAAGAAGAAGATGGGTGAACAAGGCCTGGTCGCGTCGGAACTGGAGCAGTCATTCTACATCTACAAAAATGGTGCGGAGTTCATTATCATCTGGTTGCATGTCGACAATGGCTTTGTTGTTTCGTCAAGTCAGCAACTGCTCGAGCGGCTACGTGATGCTATGCAGGCAGAAATGAAGGTAAAATGGTTCAACGGTATCAAGAGAATGGTCGGGATCAACATCCAAGAACTGGAGGGCGACATCATCATGGATCAATCCAAATTGGCTCGCCAGATCGTGGACGAGTACACCAGACCAGTATTCACTCACTGAAGCCCACTGCCGGACAATACGCTTGAGATCAGTGCTCATGATCCAATTGAGGAAACGGAATACCGTTCTGTCATTGGATCACTCATGTAATTAGCTTGCAGCAGACGACCAGACATTTCCTACGCGGTCAACCTCCTTGCGAGATACAGCAACCGACCATCCAATGATCACTGGCTTGCGTTGGACTATTTAGTCGGGTACCTCAAGGGATCTGTTGAGACGAATCTAGTTTTCAACAGTAAACGAGAGGGGCTTGACCTATGGTCTGATGCAAACTGGGGAGGAGAACACAAGCGGTCCACCTCCGGTTACGTCATCCAACACTTTGGAAACTCAGTCGCGTGGGGAGCAAAACGGCAGACCGTGGTAGCTTTTTTGACTTGCGCGGCGGAATATGTGGCACTGTCTGACAGTACACAGATCCTAGCAGGCATCTCAATGCTATTGGACTACATTTGACATGCAATACCTGTGACCATTTTTTGTGATAATCAAACGGCGATCCTCATTGTGAAAGACAACGGATCACAAAAGAAGATGAAGTATCTCCTACGAGCATTTTATTTCGTGAATGATTTCGTACGTGACAACAAGATACAATTACAATGGACACCGACAGCGGATCAAATTGCGGACATTTTTACGAAGAAATTGGGACCAAACAAAATTGGATTGGCGGCGATGAGGCTTGGATTGATTGGGATGAGAGCGAGAAATTGGTTGGATCAAGGGGTAGCAGGATTTCAGGAGGTGTCGGCGAGGGAGGTGGAATCAAAGGGGTGTTTTTAAGGCTTTCAGACGGTGTTGTTTGCAATCTTGGGGGGGAGTGTTGGATTTCAAGTAGATACAAGATTACAAACAACAACATATTAGTACATAATCTACTTTTATCTCTAAAACCATAACGTAGATTGGCCGCAGCAGAACCCACAAGCTGCGGCGCGTACTTGTATTTAGTCTATGTCTGCTGTCCCGGTGCCGGCCCTTTTCTCTCTCTTCACCGAGTTAGGACCAATACCAAGGCAGCAGGAGCTCACCGCGAGGCATTGATTGTTATCAGGTGAGTAGACTAGTAATCAAACCATGTTAGGACCAATACCGAGGCAGCAGGAGCTCACCGCGAGGCATTGCTTGTTATCAGCATTTTATAACTGCGAAAGAGGTTGGATCGCTTACAACCCCACGCGGTAATGTTGGCCCAAGAGCAAAGATATCAGGATAATTTTTTTTTAAGTGTAACTTGGCCGCACACTATGATTAATCTAAGTAACACCAATTCTGAGGAAGAACAGGCTAATGAAACTGACAAAGCTATCACTTCCAGCAGGAATGCCTAGCTTGGGTTCATCCCAGTTAAACTAGGATGCAATTGCATCCTAGTTTAACTGGGATGAATGTCATTTTTTGGGAGGGGCAAGGGGGGGGGGCGGTAATTGGTGAATGAATTTGGAAAGGGATTACTGGATGATTCAAGTATACTATAAGGACAATGTCTGTTTTTGTTTTTATTCTTTGCTCTGATTGAGGGCGGTGGTTGGGGATGAGAAGATCAGTGTTGACTTTGTTGGTGAGGGTTGTAATATAGTCATCTGGTGGTTGAAAAGAGCTTCGACTCGTTTCCATAGCTCCCTGCAACTCGTCCTCTCTCTCTGCCTCTCTCTTGGGTTTGGTGACATCTCCCATTATCAGCTCCCAGAGACACATCCGTTGCACTCATTAGCCCCGGCACAACCAGTTCATGATGTCGGTCTCTGTCTTAGCGAAAGGTAAATAAGATTTAACTGGTGAGGCTTCAAGGTAAGATAACTCCTGCTTGGAGAGCCTCAAACTCAGGGAGGCCGACTCCCTCTTGAGCGCCTGGTGCCACTGGTCGACGACCAGCAATCCTCCGACACATCTCAGCTCCTAAAAATCAGGATTGCGGGTCAGCTTTCCGGTATCCCTAACAACTTCCAAGGGAGACATCAAGCTGTGGAAAGCTGGCTCTTCTACAGCCGCTAGCTTCCAGACAAACTTTCACATCAATTCTCCAAGAATAGGGCAAAAGTTGATTAATCTGGATAATATATTCAGTCATTTGCCCAATTTTTGCACCACATTAAGATAGAAGACTAGGTCTTGGCATTGCATAGGATGTGGCAGACTTGTAAGACTAGTGACAGATGGAAGCTCAGCAAAATTTGGACAGAAGCACTTGGTGGCGATTCTGTCAGTTCTTGAAATTTTGAAGCCGGAGATTGTGATGGTTACTACAGAAGAGCCGGTTATGTGATGATTTTAGGATTCTATGAACAATCACAGGTGGATGCCGGGGGAGGCCAAGAATCATCTATTGGGATATGATATGCTCATACATATATGAATGGGTTGTTTTATGGGCTTGGTTGATTTTTATTATGTACCTGGTACATATTTACATGTTGCACTACTCGCCGCTATCCGGCATCTGACTCCGGCTCTCCTTGCCCACCAAGATAATGCACCAATTCCGAGCATTGCCTTTGCTTATCGACAGGCTCGAATCATTCGTTCACCTGACAGCCGGCGGGCCAGTTGGCTTGGTGTCCGGTACCACTAGCGATCCACCAGCAACATCTGTCCAACGTTCTTTGAGTGTAGACTGACTGATTCCGTTTGAAGACCATAAAAACACTGACGACCATCCCACATCATTCTCACCATACTCGAGCAACTGGTTTCATAGATTCAACCTACACACTGTTGTTCTCTAACCCTGTTGATATATTAAGATGAAGAAAAACTCCCCCAGGGAAAACTATATTTCGAGAGAAAGATGAACTATATATAGTGTATCTAAATACATAGTTTGGTTGGTGAGGAAGATAAAAACATAATCTACTATGTGTATAGAATATGTACATAATATATACAAGTAGTGTGGAAAAATATAAATATAAAACCATATTTTGACTCAACACTCCCCCCCTCAGCAACCATAAGAGAAAAAACAGAATGACAAATAAGAAATGAAAGAAAACCAACATCACATGCAACAAATAGAAAAAAGATAACCAGATTGTGATGAAAGATTTGAATGTAAAGGATAAAATAAAAAGACTGGACAAAGAAAATTGTGGAAAAAATTGTAACAAGGAAAAAATGAAGAATAAATGACAAATAAAAATGAAAACAAGAGAAAATGAAACCAAAGGAAGTAAATCCAGCCGTGGCGCCATGAACTGTGTAATAGAAGACGTAAATGGTTAGTGTCCGCTAGAACCAATCAACCACCAAATAACTGCGTGGATTCGGGAAGGGGACAAACAGATGCGGGGGATGCATGATCATCGCTACTTGCCATCATATTGGAATGCATACACAATCCTACCCCCGCCAGGAATTCAGAAACATTTTGCCAGCCAAGTGCCTTCGTGAAGATGTCGGCCAGCTGTGTCTCGGTGGAGATCCACTCAAGACAAACCTTCTTGGCATACAGCAATTCATTGATGACATGAAATCCTCAATTGACGTGACGGTGTTCTTTCCAGGTCTTGCAGTCGGAGCTGATTTGCACGGTGTGGAAATAAGGACGACCTCGGTAACAGAAATGGTAGGTTGCCCTTCTTCCTGGTTGGTTCCGGTGGTTCTTTGATTTCCTCTGCCGAATAAACACTGTCAGCGGATAGTCAACTGGTTTCCCTGCAACACCTTATACTCAGCAAGGGGACCGTTCCTCTTGCTTTTGTCGTCCTGATGATGCCCTACACAGTTCCGCGTGTCCGCACACGCTGAATACTTGCTGAGAGAACTCCAAACAATGAGGTTTTCTTATGTACGCTGTAGTTGATAGCTATCTACTAGGATGATAAGATAAGATAAGACCCGCAGCCCTGGTACAACCCTCTATTTATACAACAGTCCCCCGATCATGTCCCGCATTCCCCAGTACTGTCCCTGGAGCCCTACTTGCCTGTCTCCTCGATCCCGCATCACACCACAGCCTGTCCCCGACTACTATACCCCCGTTGACCCCCACAGCCGTCTGTCGCTCCCCTGCGCAGGACTCCGCTTCTTCTACCCCCGCTCCGCTTGCGGCCTGGCGCCCCAAACCCCGTGGTTCCGCCCGGTCCATTACGTTGCGCATACTGAAGCGGCCTTCGTCCGCTCGACCGATCGCCCGCGCCAACTATAGAATGTCACATGCTGCGCCCTGTGCTTTTCCCCACGGAATGTCCAATGACATTTGGTAAGTAACCCCTTACCTCAGCCTCAGCCTGCCGCTGAGCCCGCGGCTGCGGGCTCAGCTTCAGTGCTGCACCCCTGCTATATAAGTTCTCCCACATCCCCCTTGCTTTTGAATCCTGTCCTCAGCAATTCCCACACTACCCACCACCTTCCCATACCTTCAATCATACACTCCCCATACCCACCTCCCTATCCCATACCCACCATGCCCCATCCCCGACCCCCCTGTGATTGTTGCGCCGCACGGTCCAGCCACGCTTCCCTCTCTTCTCCCTGCTTCCAACCCGCGCCTGGAGCTGCCTGCACGGCCTGCGCTCGGTTCACCGTCAATGCTCCCTGTCCCGCAGAAACACTCCTAGTCCCCAGCCTCGATCTCGTTCCGGAACTCAATCCCGTCAGAAACGGCGCTGCCGCAAAGATTCCTCCGAGATTCCGGACCACTTTTCCATCCCTTCTTCCACCCCTTCCCCTCCTTGACGCCGCCATCGCTCCGATCGAGTGAGAACCCCCGTCGGAACTGATTGAATGACTCCAAAACCTGAACAGAGGAGCTTCCCCGACGGACCGACCTGCGCCGCCGCCCTCCGAGCCTGGGCGACTCGCCACCGCGTCAACGTTGGCGCTGGAATCAACCCAAACGCTCCTCGCCGCTCTCCAATCCCTCCGCCGCGCCCGTCTCCGGTTCCCCTTCCGCGCCGCCGAGCCCAGACTCCCTTCCATGCTCCCCCTCCTCCATCATCCACCCCTCCTCTACCTTCCACCCCACCTCAACCACCCCAAACCCCCCTCTTTGTCCCCCCCACCCCAGTCCGTCCCCCACCCCCTTCACCTCCCCCACCAACTCCACCTCCACCCACACCACCACCACCAACACCACCACCCCCCCCCTCCATCCACTACCCTACCTCCTCGCCCTTCACCTGCCCCCTCCCCTCCATCTATGACCTCCCTCCTACCACCCCGTCCCGCTTCCCCTCCCCCTCTCCGCACTCCTTCTCCAGCTCCCGTTCCCTCCTCTTCCCGACCTCTTGGCGCTGCTCCCGCACCCGGTTTCCTCGAGTCGCCATACCGGGCGGCAATCCCTGACGACGAATACGAGTCCGGTGTCCCTGACGCGGACCTCCTCCCGTTCCTGGAAGGTCAGACCTCGCTGGTCAAAGGATTGTTGAAGAAAGCGGTGACGAAACCCGCCGAAACCCGCCGAGAAATGCTCCGAGAATTCCACCGGTCTTCCGCCGCGCTGCGCGCCCGCCTCCGACCCGCTGTGTTCTTAGACTGAGCGCTTCGGACTTCCCTTTCACTTACTCTATACGTTGTATCCCTTTGCCCTCTTGTATTCCCCTATGCTGAAATACTATGCGCCATATGCTTGCCCCCGCTAACCTGAGACAAACACCTGTGCCAAAGTGAGGTAATTGAGAGAAACAAAACAAAAATAAGTTACGAGTGCCCAGACCGCCCTGGATTGAGAGCCACTTAGTCCCCGCACTCCCATTTTTTTTTTTTTTTTTTTTTTTTTTTTTTTTTTTCATCCCCGCAACGTGAGATACTAAATCCTGAACTGAGATTGAATCCTTGAGAAAAAAAAACTTGAAGAAACTGATAACTTGATGAAACTGATGACTTGAGGAAACTGATAACTTGAGGAAACTGATAACTTGAGGGAAATACCACGCCGCAATCCTGAGAGAAAGAGACACCACACCGCAACCTAAAGATGAGAGAAAGAAACCGCGCCCGCAATCTATGAAATCCTGAAACAAAAACCCAACCCGCCTGCCGAGGTACCTGGACTGCCCCAGATGGAATTTCCGCACCATTCCCCGTACCCCTTGCCATCCTGAATATATAACAAAGAAAACCAGTAAACCCATTCACAAAACACAAATACATCCCCCTTTAGGGTGACTGACATCCTGGGGTGGCTAGTTTATCCGGCTGTGGACCAGCTAGCGCACCCCCTCACCAATTAAGGCTTGGCCTATGGCCCCCATCCTCCCCCCGCTTTTGGCCGCTGTCCTCAGCGGTTTGTTCCTTGCACTCCGCCGCAAGGAACGCTCACCGGCCACCTCTTCATTGGCGCCGGGAGAATCCGATCGACCCGCCTCATCGGCGGGCGGCTCAGAAGGAGTTGGCTCCAAATCCGAGTCTTCATCATTTTCGTCCTCAGATCCTGAAACGAGGGTTTCGTCAAACGACGTTGATCCCCGAGCATAGAACCGCTTCACGTGGGATGCCGCCGCTTTCTGCTTCAACGGGGTTCCGTCCAATTCTTCCAACTGATAACTTCCCCCCGGAAATTTGCTGACCACACGATAAGGTCCGTTCCATCGGTTGGCAAACAACTTTCCCCACTGGGTTTCCAAGCTCTGATTGTACAGAAGGACAAGATCGCCCTTCCGTAAAGGGTCCCGCAACCGGTGAGCGCAACGCTCGTCCCAATAGCGGACCGACTTTGCCCGAGATTCCTGCAATCGCTTCGCCGCCTTCTCAACAACTTCCTCTCGTCAAAGAAGTTGTTCCGCCCGCGCTTCCAACAATTCTTCCGAAGTTTTCACCTTCCACCAATCGATAGCGAGATAAGTGAGCATCTTGATATTGACCGGCAACACAGGCTGTCGCCCATACAGGAGTTTGTACGCTGAATAACCGGTGCCCCGCTTGGTTGACATCCGATCCGCGAAAAGGACTGCCGGAAGGAATTGATGCCACTTCCGGCCCTCTTCCCCGCACATCTTGACCAGCGTGTTCTTGATTGGCTGATGTCCCCGCTCAATCATCCCGGCGCCTTCCGGATAATACTCCGTGACCCTACCGAACTTCGCCCCACATGACTGAACAAGCTTCATCAGACTTCCTCAGAATTCCGCACCCCCATCCACCGTGACCAGCCGCACACATCCAAACCGCGAGAACCAGAACTCCTCCAGGAATTGGCCAACCTTGTCCGCCGACAGCTTGACCAAAGTGATGGCCTCGACCCACCCCGACAGATCATCCCTCGCAACGAGTAAGTAGGCGTACTTACCCGCCTTGATGTGGAAAACATCCAAGGAAATCCGACTGAACAACGAATCCTCCCCTGTCGGGATTCCCACCTCCTTCGGGAGCGCCGAGCTCCGACGCTGACACGCCTCACAGCTCCGGACCCAGTCACGGACCGACTTCACCATACCAGGCCACCAGAAACGCTGCCAAACGCGGGCACGCGTCTCCACCTTGCCCCGATGCCCCAACTCCTCATGGAGGCTCCGAAGGATGACTTCCTGGCTTGCTCGACAAGTTGCCACCACCAGCGGTATGGGAGACCGCCAACGCCAAAGTTGACCTTCCCGCACAAAGAAGTTGACGCTATTCCGACGAACCCACGCTTTCAATTCGGTTGAAGTATCATCAGGGAAATTGAGGGTACTCAGGTAGGTCTCCATCAGCTCGTACTTCCCGCTCTGGCGAAGAGGAAGTTCGATGCCGACTGTCGTCGCGCCCGCTTTCATCAGCCGTTCTTCCACGTCCAACGCCTCTGCTGAGCGGAACCGCTCCGCTCCCTCCTCTTCCGCCACTCGCAACAATGCATCAGGCATTGTGAACGCCTTCCCCGGAACATGGACCACTTTGAAAGAAAACAATTGAAGGTAAGCCACCCATCGAGTCATTGGAGCATTAGGGAGAGTAGGAGAGTTGATCATCCTTGCCAGCGCTTCCGCATCAACTAGGAGTTCGAAGAACACCCCCCACAACACGTGTTGCAGCTTCCGCACCACCTTGGTGACCCCGCACAGCTCAAGCTTTGGCTGGGAGTATTGCGACTCGGTTTTTGTGAAAGTGATCGACTCGTAAAGAACCGGCTGATCTTTCCTGTCCTCCTCTTGCGTCAGCACGCCTCCCGCACCAAATTCACTGGAGTCAACCGCCAACCAAATCCCATCCTTCCCGTAATTGAGATCCTTGAGCGTGATCTCCCTACCGACGATCTCCTTCAGCCGAGTGAACGCGCAATCACATTCCTCGGTCCACTTCCACTCAGTCCCCTTGCGAGTGAGCCGCCTCATTGGGCTTGCGATCTCCGCAAACCGCTCGATAAACATCCGCACATAACTACACAACCCTAAAAACTGAAGGATGTGAGTTACGGTTTTCGGAACTGGCCACTCCAAGACTTTGTTCAACTTAGCCCGAGTGATGCTCCTTCCGCGAACTGAGACTTCATGACCGAGGACCTCCAAAGCCGGAACGCAGACCGCAAACTTCTTCCCTGAAACCGTAAGGCCCGCGGTTTCGATCCGGAACAAGATCCACCCCAAGGTGACCACATACTCCCAAATGAAACACCTGATGCCCGGGTTGTCCACCAAGACCGTTCCGCCGTAATCCGACTTCGGTCCCTTGATCCCCGCGTCATCAATGAAGATCTGGACAAGATGAGGCAAGTTGTCCTGGAGGATCCACGCCATCTGCGCTTGGTACACCGCTACCAAGTTGGTGGCTCCCTGCGGAAGACGAGTCAGCTGCATACGCCCCAACCGAGTCTCAAAAGCCGTGAGTGGCCGCGACTCGGGGTGCAATTCCCGCTGATTGTACCCGCCCATGACATCAACCAACCCATGACAAACCCGCCCCGCCATGGACTCCACGAACTCATTGACGCGCGGAGGAAGCCCTGCATCCAGAATGGTAACGGAATTCAGTCTCCAAAGATCATGAACAATCCTCAAACTCGTCCCATCCTGTTTCAGCACCGGAAAAATTGGGCTGGAGTAGCTTGAGCAAGACTGCTCATACAACCCCGTCCGCACCCGCTCCCGTACCAGCTCGGTGAAGGTATCGCAAATGGTTGCCGGAACCGGAATTGGCTTGATCTGCCATGGTTCATGGGGTATCACCCAAATCCAATAAGGCTCCCCTATTCCCCTGTCCAACAGCCCGCGCTCTTCAGGGGAAAACGCCAAAGCCTTCGCCCGCAAAGTGACGACCCGGGCTAAGAGCTTCCACTCTTCCTGGCTCACCCACCCCGGAGGTCCGAAGTTGAGACTCGCCATCTGTTCATCTGTGATACGCTCTGTCGGCACGAATTCCGGAGGCCGCACCCAAAGTGAGGTAAGATAGGGTTCTCTCCCCCACTGGATGGGCTTCAACGGTGAGTTCAAGCTTTGCGGCATTGGCTCATTCCGCGGCCTAACCTTCCGCGCCACCGGCTTATACTTTGCCCCATACAATTCCACTCTCCGTAGAACAACGCCTTCTTCCGCTGAGATCCTGCGGACTGGGAAACCAAAGACTCTCAATTCGCTCACGACCGTGGCACAAGGTAGGGTTTCTCAAAACGTAGTAGATACCCTTGGCGGTGCACAATTGGGAGGACTTACTTCTGCACTATTTGCCCCCGCCCCAAAAGAACCTTCCGCCATCTATTTGCCCCCGCCCCAAAAGAACCTTCCGCCATTCCCTTCTCTGAACCCTCCCCATCCTCCTCCCAAACCTCCGTCGCCTGATGCGGACCAAACTCCCGAGATTCCCAACTATGATCGGACGGAAAAGGATCGCTCACGTATGTGGCACTTGGTAGGGTTTTTCAAAAGTTAGTAGAAACCCTTGATGGTGCACAATTGGGAGGACTTACTTCTACAACTTTTGCCTCCTCTCCATTGTGTTCCTCCTCCATCCCCTCACTCCACACCTCCACTTCATCTTGCGGACCAACTTCCCGATAACTCCGCCTATGGCCTGACAAAACGGAATTGCTCACGTACGTGGCACTCGGTAGGGTTTTTCAAAAGGTAGTAGAAACCCTTGGCGGTGCACAATTGGGAGGACTTAATTCTAGACTGGTTGCCCCCGCTCCATCGCTTTCCTCCTCCATTCCCTCTCTCCAAACCTCCGGTTCCGAGTGCGGACCGACTTCCCAGGATTTCCGCCTATGACCAGACAAAAGGAATTCGCTCACGTACGTGGCACTTGGTAGGGTTTTACGAATGGTAGTAGATACCCTTGGAGGTGCACAATTGGGAGGACTTACTTTTGGGTCTTTTGCCTCCGCCCCATCATCCCCTATTCCTTCCCGCTCTTTAGGAGTCGACCGTCCGCGCGATGCTAGAGCTGACATCGTGCGGATTGACCGGCCAACACCTAAAAACCCTGTGCCAAGGGGGAAGCCTCCTGCTTCTCCCTCCCTCGGTACTCCTCCTCCCCCACATCCGGCCCCAGCCGGGTCTCCCATCGTCCGCTCGATGGCCGACAGATCGTCGTTGTGAACCGTCGCCCTCGGGAGTCCGCCACCAAAAGGACCTCCTCCTTGCGGACCGAATTGAACCAAAGGCCGGCTCGGAAGGCGAACAAAAACGGCCGTCCAAGGATGACTTCGGCGGACCTCACCACCAAGAATGAGACCCTCCGCCTGGTCTTCGCCACCTCCACCCACTCACTCTCCACCACACCCGCCACCTCGCACTCATGGCCGCCAATTCCTTGCAAGCCAATGTTGGCTTGTCGGGTAACGAGATCCAAGTCTTGCGCCACCTCCGCCGGCAAAAGGTTGACCATCAACCCGCTGTCGATCATCACCCATACTTGCTGGTCCCCGATGGTCATCTGAACATAACCAAGGGGGCAGGAGATGGAGTCCGACGGGAACTCCTCCGGATGGTGTCGGCACGAATGTTCGGCCTCCGCTGAACTCACGTCGAAGGCCACCCGATTACCTTCCGCCTTGAGGCCCGCACTCTCCTTAAGAGACGCTATGAGCTCTTCCGCCATTAGAGGGGAAACCGAAGCCAATTCTTTGATGGAAAGAGTCAGCGGGCCATCCCCGTTCAGAGCGCGCTTGGCCAACTCCGCCGCCTTCTTTTTCCCGGTGGGCACTGCCACTCCTCCAGGCTGCAAAACTTCCTTTGCCTTGCCCTTCTTTGGAGGATCCACATCCATGCGGTCGTACCCGCCGTAGCGGGCCGTCACCTCATCGGATTGGATGGCCCACACCTCTGATTGGACAGCCGGGGGAGTCCATCCAGACGTCCCGACAACTATACCCATTGAGGATTTGACCTCCGCCTTTGGGCCTTCCGCCGTCTCCCCCTGCCCTGCCGCCGCTGCACGAACCACGTCGCACGGCACGGCCACCTCGATCGGTTCATGCAATCTAGGGAGGAAATAATCACCGTGATAGATCCTCACCCGCCTACCATTTAAGTTGTCCGTCAACTCTTGACATCGAGACTTATAATGGGTATTTGACCCGCAATAAGTGCAATGAAGCCCCGGAGGCCCCGCGCGCGGAGGACCGCTCCGCTGACCGTTGGCCTGGTGCCGACGCTTGGGGCTGCGACTCCCGTTGAACCGTCTTCTGCATGAACAAACGAAGCTCCTTCAAGGTGTCAGCCAACTCCGCCACTTCACAGCGGGCGCCACCGGTGCCGTGTTCCGGGAAGAGATCACCGGCCCAATTCCGCTTGAGATCGCCACTCCCGAATTCTCGGCCACCAACTCCATCATGTCAAACTCCGCCCGGACCGCTCCCCTATGCGACACCAAGTCGGGCAACAGGGTTCCTCCATCCCTCGACCGCCGAATGAGGTTCTGATTGTAAAGTAGGTTGACAGCCAAGGGGGGTCCGCTGCACCCGCTCCTGAACCGGCGTGGCGAGCCCCTTGAGGAAGCTCCGCTTGACCGACGCCGGTTCCCCAATGATCACCTCATTGCGGTTGAGGTACTTCACGATGCGAATCAAAGGAAGTGACGTACTCATCGAACGCCCTTTGATCGTTGACCCCACCCGATGCCGCCTTGCTCGACGCGAGATTCTCCAAATCCGCCTCCCGATACCGTTGCTGACGCGGACCCCACTTCTCCAACATCTCCTTCCTCAGACGCTCCCAGTTCTTTGCCTCGTACCCCTCCATTTCCTCCACATCGCGCAACTCTTCTTTGGACTGAATGAAGTTGACGATTTGACAAACCTTGTTGCCGTCCGACGCCCCTTGGGTTTCCGCCGCCAATTCGAAGCGACTCAAAAATCGATCAACCACATCGATACTGAATCGGACTGCGGGAAAATCCCGCGGCCGAATCTTGACGCCCGTCGGTGGGTCCAACGCCAACCCTTGCCTCCTCACCCCTACCGGCGCTTCACCAGCCGCCTGCTTCCCCTTCCGATTCTCCTCCGTTCCGTCATCCATGTTGACCTCCGACGTGATGCCGTAGGTACCCAGACCTCCCCCCTTCAGAGGGGGAGGGACGAACTTGGCGGGAGGGAGGGTGAACTTGGAGGAGGACGCTCCGCCCGACGCAGTCGTAGGAAGATAAGTGTCAGAACCACTCATCCTCAAACAATGATAAACGATATATAAAAAATAAAGAAAAAGACAAATGTCTTGAACCGTCCGCAGGTTGGAAACAGAAAGAAGTTCCCGGCCAGACCCCCAATATGTGGAAATAAGGACGACCTCGGTAACAGAAATGGTAGGTTGCCCTTCTTCCTGGTTGGTTCCAGTGGTTCTTTGATTTCCTCTGCGGAATAAACACTGTCAGCGGATAGTCAACTGGTTTCTCTGCAACACCTTATACTCAGCAAGGGGACCGTTCCTCTTGCGTTCGTCGTCCTGATGATGCCCTACACAGTTCCGCTTGTCCGCACACGCTGAATAATCGCTGAGAGAACTCCAAACAATGAGGTTTTCTTATGTACGCTGTAGTTGATAGCTATCTACTAGGATGATAAGATAAGATAAGACCCGCAGCCCTGGTACAACCCTCTATTCATACAACAGTCGCCCCGATCATGTCCCGCATTCCCCGGTACTGTCCCTGGAGCCCTACTTGCCTGTCTCCTTGATCCCACATCACACCACAGCCTGTCCCCGACTACTATACCCCGTTGACCCCCGCAGCCGTCTGTCGCTCCCCTGCGCACGACTCCGCTTCTTCTGCCCCCGCTTCGCTTGCGGCCTGGCGCCCCGAACCCCGTGGTTCCGCCCGGTCCATTACGTTGCGCATACTGAAGCGGCCTTCGTCCGCTCGACCGAATCGCCCGCGCCAACTATAGAATGTCACATGCTGCGCCCCGTGCTTTTCCCCACGGAATGTCCGATGACATTTGGTAAGTACCCCCTTACCTCAGCCTCAGCCTGCCGCTGAGCCCACGGCTGCGGGCTCAGCTTCAGTGCTGCACCCCTGGTATATAAGTTCTCCCACAACGGCCGCCTTATTGTCACATAGAATCATCGGAGGAGGAAGGATAAAAAAGCCGGAGAGAATAGAGGATAATGCACATGCATCCTTTGACACGAAAGATAACGCCATGTACTCCGCTTGACATGTTGATCACGCCACACACGTCTGCCGTTTTGATGACCAAGAGACCGGAGCGCCCCAGACAGTCGATATAAAACCATGCACCAATTGGGAAACCTCAACTCCCCAATTTGCATCCACAAATGTTACAATACCATCCTCAAAAGTTCTTGATGCAACAATAGGTAGCGCCAAAGTGGAGCTGTACCTAATGTAAGAGATCAGATGATCCAACACCGTCCAGTGAGAATCGTCCGGTGCCATTGAGAACCTTGCAAGGAAATTGACAGCAAAAGTTATGTCTGGCCTGGATCCTGCAGCGAGGTAAAGCAAACAGCCTATCCGAGATAGGTAATCAATGTCCATGGAGCCATTTGAATGGTTTGACTCGAGATCCGTTGACACAATTGGGGTGCGGGTGCAAATGGAGGAATTCTGGAAACTTAAAATTTTTTCAATTAACATTGGTTGGTCGATTTTATATCCTCCAGGGGTGGCTTGCACTCTCAGACCAACAATGCTGGACAGGGACTCATCCCACTTGAGATTGAGGACCAAAGACAATTTGGACTCAAGCCTCCGAAGCAAGGAATCCAAGCTGGCCGTAAACAAACCGTTGTCAACGTGAACCCAAAGAAAAGCCATCTCATCGCCTGATCGATAGATATAGGTGGATTGATCCTCGAGGTTAGGAAAGAAACCAATCTTCTCGAGTTGCGTCTTCAAATGGATCCACCAGCACCTAGCGGCTTGCCGCGTTCCATATAACGCCTTCTTCAGCTTCAATAACATTCCTGGAGTTGCACTAATTCCTGGTGGGGGATGGATGTAAACATCATAGTCAATATTGCTGTGAAGGAACGCGCTTTTGACATCAAAAGAAGCAATAGGCCATCAAAAACGGGAAGCCATTGATAAAAGAAGTCAAAGAGATGAGAAAGTAGGAGTTGGCGCAAAAGTCTCCAAAAAATTCCTTCTGTGTATCTGCTTGAAGCCCTGCGCAACAATACGCGCCTTAAACTTCGTGATATTCCCACTTTGATCCCGTTTAAGAGCAAAAACCCAACAACATGTCAGAATGTCTTGACCTTCCATTGCCGGAACCTCCTCCCAGACCGACAGATCCATCATCATCCCAACTTCTGCCTCAATCGCCTTCAACCAGTGTAACCAAAGATCCGACAATACAGCCTGCTGATAAGTATGAGGTGCATCAGACATCAACGGCGACTCCGCAACTGCGGACTCTATACACGCATCCTGAAGCTCTAGCTCGCGTATTTGACAAAATTCTCTCAGTCCAGTAGCATGAAGAGAGTTTAGAATGGCATTCACGGACCCAGAATTTGTAAGTTGCAAGGGTAAATTGTCTTCATGAAAAATGACTGAAGCGCCCCGCTCAAGCTTCTTTGAGTTAGGATTCCACAGAAGCCAACCATGGGACTTGTCCAACACACCAACATGAATAAGGGCCGTCAACCTTGGAAAAAATTGCTTAGGATAGTTGATGTCGTGAAGATACGCCCGGCAGCCAAAAACTTGTACCATGTCAAGTGATGGTTGTGGGCCCAAAGAGAGTTCATAAGGAGACTTATCAGCACCAGTATGGACTACACAGTTAAAGATGTAAGACGCCTGCTTCAATGCTAGAAACCAAAGTGAATTTGGCAACTTAGCATGAATCAAAAAAGTCCGCGCCATGTCTAAAAGCGTCCTGTTTGTCCTCTCAACGTTGCCGTTCTGGTGATGTTTGTAGGGGATACTCAACTCATGACCTACGTTGTGTTCCTTCAAAAAAACGTTGAACTTGTTGGACGTCAATTCACCCGCGTTGTCAGATCGAATGGTCTTTACACAATGAGGTGTAAGCCAATTGAAATCAAGGATCCAATCGGAAACCGCCTTCGACACAGCAGACTTGCTCTTCAAACCAACAACCGACGTCATTCGCAAAAAGATATTGTGTAAAACTAAACCGTAAACACTTCCATCAAGTGCTGCAGGGAAGGGGCCAACATGATCAATTTCAACAATGGCTCCAGGCGCATCGGCTAATTCACGCGGGGGAGAATGCACGGGTGTGTGGGTACTCTTGGAAAGAGAGCATGAGTGGCATTTAGATTTCAAATTAGACAACATTTTCGAAGGAATACCAAGAACACATTGTTTATTTATTGTCTTGTTGAAAAACCGTACAGCCATGTGGCCAAGCCGAGCATGCCAAAGAGTCAAAAGGGATAAGGAATATAACTGAGGAGAGAGATGACAAGACCATAGAGACGCAGAGGAAATTGATAACGGAATGAACCAACAATAATGTTTAACGTAAGTCTTGAAAACCTCGTCATTCTGGTAAAAAACGACCGATTGCCTTCAAATTTAACTCTTCCATCCCATTTGTTGAAATACCCAACGGAAACCACCGTTCCCAGCACGCGCGGAACGAGTAAAACATCCTTGAGGTGTAGGCGTCCAAAACGAGTCGGGATAATTGCATCCCCAATGCCATCTACGGGAATGCGGTCTTGAGACGCGACACGCAGCCGTAAATTAGCAGGCCAAAGATTGACAAAAAAGGACTTGTGGGATGTTACATGATGGGTGGCCCCTGTATCACATAAAACATCCACTTCACCCTCCGGAGGCGCCGAGATTGAGGCCAGTTCTCCAGACTGGGTGACTAATTGCCCAGAAAGGACCTTTGATTTTTGAGGCTTCCAGGTTGGATTCTTCTTCTGCGGGTCCTCGAGCGGGGGTTGGTTGTTCTTGACGCGAGGGCAATCAGGTGCCCAATGACCCCATTCCCAGCAAACGTTGCATGGAAAATCAGCTGTCAGATACTGCCTTGCCCACGTGTCGGGGGGTGGCACAGAAGAATCTTTCTTGTCCTCAGATCGACCTCGGTTTCTGGAAAATCCACGAGATCCACGAAAAAAGCCTCAACCTCTAATTCCACAAGATGAGCCACAAGTATCGTTCGAAGACATTGCCATAGCAGATGCCGCGCTCAACGTTGATGCCGACTGATGGAGCCTGGTTGCCATTTGCAGAAGTTCTTCCGATGTAACTTCATGATCCGGCTTGATGGCAATACGGGCATCGACAGAATCAGCCATCGTCTGATAATAACGCCGTGCTATGGAATGGAAGGACAAAGATAGTAACTTATCTGTTGTCCAACCCCCCAGCCTCTCCTCCAAATCAATCCAGCTCCGCTTTAAAGCTTCATAGCTAGACAATAACGTGTCCGATGCATCTGGGGCCTGTGCAATGTCGGACCAACGATTTAGGAGAAGAGACCAAGAGGTCCCCGCAAAACGCCGTTTCAAAGAGTCGTAGGCCCCATACGCAATCAACCCGTTGAGGGAGGGGCGTAGCGCCGGGTCGATTGAATATTGGATCAAAGCCAAAACGCCATTTGACATCGCCGGATCAACAGCCGAAACTTCGGTCTCAAAAAATTTTGAGTTCTGGGTGATACCCTTAACCGAATTTATGACCGACAACCACCACATTGGGAAATTTGTCCCATTGATAAGCAGCTGGGGACTGATTTGTTGGCCTAACTGTTGCCATTGAAGCTGGCTGGAAACTGACACAGCCGTTGCCTAAGAGGGTCCAGGGATATTTGTCGAAAGATTCCTAATTAACAGAATCTTCAGTAGGTTATCATCAATACCTGCTAGGCCAGTCCGCTCAAGCTCGCGAGCTATAATGTGGTCAAGAGACTTGGAAGGCTTTGGTTCAGTCAAATCTCTTCCGACTTTGGGCTGTTGAGTTGTGGCATTGGCTGGTGGCATAGAGGTAGAAGGAAAAGGAATGTTTGAGTGATCGCCAGACATCGTATCGCATGAGACAGAAGAGTCCGCCAAGACGAAAGGAATTGAATCGAAGGATTGTTCCGTAACGGATGGAAGTTGTTGCCTTGGAGGTGTTTCCCAAGCGCTGAAATTTGGTTGAAGGAGTTCAGGCTTGCTTGACCTTGTATGTACCATAAAAGAAATTATAGGAATAAGATTCACAGAAGGGTGAAGTAATCAGATCTATTTGGTACTGGGATATCCAAGTAAGGTTGGACAAACAATGAGGATAGTAATTCTAACTCTACAGAAGGGTAGAGTGACTAAGCTATATCAGGGTAATTTGCTGGTAACAGCGCGGGCTCATAACCTGTTGTTCTCTAACCCTGTTGATATATTAAGATGAAGAAAAACTCCCCCAGGGAAAACTATATTTCGAGAGAAAGATGAATTATACATAGTGTATCTAAATACATAGTTTGGTTGGTGAGGAAGATAAAAACATAATCTAATATGTGTATAGAATATGTACATAATATATACTAGTAGTGTGGAAAAACATAAATATAAATATAAAACCATATTTTGACTCAACACACACCACCCCTTGGTATATCACATAATAACCATGCTTTTTTTGATGCTGTCAATTTTGCTCTTGATACAGAGCCAAGTTGTTTACATGTTCCCATGCGATGGCAAGTTGCAATACATGGGCCTCTGTGCAAGACCTGCTACGGCCCAAGACCCGTTACGTTTTGCGCCCGGCGAGAAAAGTTTACTTGGTCCGTTAACAGGCTCTCATTCATAGAAAGCATATATAATCTCTAGGTTGAGAGTCTACTAATTATTACATCTCACTTTTCAAATTCCTGTACCGCTAAACGTATATTCTTTTCTTCACATATTAAAGCCATCCGTGCCCCTGCCACAGCCGCCGACCCAACCAAGAAAACCTTCAACTGCGACAAACCTAAGAAGGCAAACACCAAAATTACAATAGGTAACCTACCGGCAACGTCTGCATATTGTTGCCTATCAGATCTCCCGTTGAAAAAGGATGAGGTTTGTTCCTCCAACTATTTGCAACTCTGATCAAAGGGCTTGAATCAGGCTGTGAAAGTAATATGCTCTCTTGTTTTTACACATGGTTGTAGCCAACTCGTTTGGGCGATAACACAATGAAAAGGTTTTGTTCTAGCGTTCAACTTTAGATTCATCAGCACCACAAGTAGTTGATCTTAAAAGAGTTTCAAATACCAAGAGGTTGAATTTCTTGTTAGAAGATATGTACAGGAGATTGTATATGATAACAAGAGAGAGAGAACAATCATGTTTCTAGAGAAAGTAGAAAAAGAATTTGCCACAGGCCGGATATTTTCCAGTTCTTATGGCTGGTAGAGTTTGTTTGATAAGGAAAGCTGCGACTGAGTGCTTTGGCTTTTGTATGCTGACACCACGGGTGCACTGCTAGTTCAAAAGAAATGTCTGGGAAACAAATTACTATTCTTTTGACAGCTCGGACTGGAGGCGCTCCCAAGACGTTTGGAGTGGTTTCAAGCTGGTCCGGGGACGTTAATGTGTTTTCAAGCCGCCTCAAGAACCAAAAGGGTTCTTGGGACAACCTGAGAATGACTTCAGACAATTTGAAAACCACTTTTGGCTTTCAAGTCGTCTGAAAAACCACAACAGGTTCTGATGATGCCTTGGAAACCAAAATGGTTCCCAGGCTGTCATCAAAACGGTTTGACAAGTCCGCCGCTCCTCTCATAGAGCTTCAGTGAGCAGGAGGAGGGGCAAGGAGCTGATGGGCTCAATTGCCCAATTATTGATGGGCTCAACTTGCCCATCTTCACTGGAGGGGTTGGGTATGAAAGGACTGTTGAGGTGTAGTCCTTTCATCCCAAACCCCACCAGCCACTACAAATATAGCTTCAAAAGTCAATCCACCTTGTCAAGAAGTCTCTGCCTCCTAGCAGTTAAACCACCCGTTAGCCTTTTTTTGCTGCTCCACAGTTCAATCCCGCTTTTTTTTTGAGCATTCCCAGGGCGGTTTTCAGTTGTCATCAAGGCAGATCCACAACTTTTGGAAGCTGCCTGGGGATTTTTCTGCTAGGCGGCTTTGGTTCTCACTCAATGTCAAGGAGCTCCTGCCGGGCGCCTGGGTGACACCTCAAAAGACGCCTGGTGGACAAAATCCTATGCTACTGAATAGGATTTTGACGCCTTCCATCAGTAGAGCTGTCAGCCCAGCCTTTTTTCTACAAGGCAACTTGAGAATCAATTAAAAAATTGAAGAATCTCAGGAAAATGCGGTCTTTGGGATAAATATTGTACTAAGTTGTCCTAAAGGCAGCTTTTTTCACGTTTTTGTCTTGAAGACAAATCAGATTTCATCCAGGTGCACCCGTAGTGTAAATTTATTTTACAGTTCATCAGTCATCTCTCCCATCCAGTATGGGCTCTGCAAAGTGTGAGAGGTCATCTAAAAGGGGTTTAACCCATGCAAATTCAAAAGCAAAAAACTTAGCTGCAAGAATTGGTATGCAAACCATTCTGCAGTCCAGACATAGAAAAAAAGGCTATTTAATTTTATTCTAATGCTCCAGACCCAGGCAGATCAACAAAGCTACTTCAGCAACTTGCTAAACCCCAGCCAAACAGCATCCTGCCTTGTTGTACAATGAGGGGCATGGGATTGGCTTGATGGGAAAATTGATAAACCACTGGCAAGAGTTGATGGAGCCCACAACTGATGTTTTCAGCAAAGTATCCATCAAATGTTGAATTCTTGGAGGCTGGTCACAGAGGACATGAAGTATTAGCCCATCTGTCAGTGGGAGGACTTGATTTAGGAACTGAGAAGCAGGAGACACTGACAGGGTAAGGATCAAAAACAGTAATCTTATGGTGCCAGCCACTTGGCCTTTTATTCAGTTTTGGGACTCCTCCCAGTCATTTGAGAGATCCATGAATCCATGTCTCCAGTTTGCACCCACTTAGCCTCCATAAGAGGTGTGAGCCTGGGTCTCTAAAGTGACAACAGGAAACAAGGATGGGGGGCAAGAGTTGTATTTAATAAAGATAAAGAAAACAACTGTAAAGAAATGAAAGACAAGGAGGGAAGGACAAGAAGTGATGATTTTGATGGATCTTTGATGTGAATGATCTGAGTGCTCTTATTGATAATAATAAACAACCTAGAAATTTTGGGAAGCTGTGCCAGAGTCTTTGAGAAATGCAACAGCCTCTTCACACAATGGAAACATGGAAGGTATCTGAGAAGACAAAGTCTAATCAGCCCAGTTTTTTAGACTATGATCAAGCGGGATAGTCAAGATTCTTTAGATGGAAACCTATGTGGTTTATTTCAAGGAAAAACCACAGAAAAAGACTTGTAGTGAAGCTTATGGATCTCTTGAGTTGATTATGATTGATCTGATCTGATGATTGAAGCTTAATTTTCTGATGATTGAAGCTTGATTTGATCTGATTATTGAAGCTTGATTTGATCTGAGGACTGAAGGAAAAAGGGGGGAAGACAGAGAAGGACTACTGTCAGAAAAGCAAGGTTCAAAAAGGGGACTGACTGACAATACTTGAAGTACTTGGTGAAAGAGGCCTTTTGTTGGTTAGAGTGGTGAGCTTTAACTTGGTTGAATCCTTGGGTTCTGAGGTAGTGGTTCTGAGTGTCTTGAGGTGGTTTATCCTTCCTGAAACGGGGGATACACCAACTTTGAAAATTTTCAAGGTTTGCTTATGTAATCTTACATGTAGATGTGGTTGGCTGGCCTTGTTTCACTTGCCCAGCCAGCTGTAGCATAGAATTATTTAGTGAATTACTCAATGAAGGAGTTGAGCAATTACAGAGTGTTCAGTGAACAATCAGGTCAAAATTTAATTAAAAATCTGAATCTGAAGTCAAAACAACAATAAAACCTGATTCCAAAAAAGATATGAGACATTTGTGACTTAAAGAAGAAGATAAGACAGACTTTAGGTCAGCTGTGCTGGCTCTAAGGCTGACAAGAGGGTTGGCTGTATCAAGTTCAGCAACAATTAAGACCAAGTACTGCTTAAAGCTGTGGGCTGGCTTTGATTTGAGTGCACTGTGATACTCTTGTGGTTTGGGATTGTCCTTGGAGAAGTCTTCTCCTAAGCTTGGAAGGAAGAGCCAATGAAGAGGTGGTAGAAGCAGATCTAGCATTTTGTCCCCACCACCCTCTTTGGTTGGTGTGAATTCATTGTGTTTCCACTTTTCTCCAGTACTCTTGTTGCTGGATTAGTAATTTTTATCTGGTCTTGTGGGAGCAACAAGGCTTCTAGTTTCACCCAATCAACCACAAATTAGTCATCAAGCTCCTGACCAAAAGCCTCCACCTGGGCAAGACAAAAAGGAGAAGAAGAAAAAACTGATAGCATTTGATGACAATGCACATTGGTTTTACTCACAAGGACACCTTTGCAGATACAATATACATCAAATTCACCATTTACTTCCCCACCCTGAAAAATGGCAGGCATCAGCAGCACATCAGTTTATTGCTCATCTCTGAAGACTTTTATACTTTCTACCACATCAGCATTGATGGCACTTTGATGTGTGTTAAAAAACAAATTGGCTAGAGGCTCAGGGATTGGTGGACTCTGGTAATCTTCTTCATCTTTCTCTTCCTGGGAACAGGAAGCACTGGACTCCTCATTAATTTCCTCATAGAATTTTAACTTGTCTCCAGGGGGCTTCTTTGCAGATTTCTTGGTTGTTGGAGAGGACACTTATATGACTGGATTTGATAAGAAAATGTTGGCTAAGCCTCAATGAAAATTCCATTGTACAGGAGATGAAGGGACTCAGGAAATAAAAGCTTACCTGGATTGATATCTTCCACAGAGGAATCAGCTTCATTTTGGGGATCAGTGGTGTCAGGATTTTGTATTTCAAAAATATCAGCAGGGGGATGTGCGGTGGGGGAAGAACTTCCAGGTTGAGATGTATTTTTTTTGGCTGCATTGCCAGAGGTTGGGTATTGGCCATTAGATTCTGGAATTGGGAATTGGAAGTTGGGTTTGACCTGTGTTACATGTTGTGCACCTCCAAAACGCATTACCTCAACAATCATTATTAATTTTCTGCAGTATTGAAATGCTATAATCCACAGTGTTCTCTTAGCAACACATTATGTATGGACTTTGTAGCCTAGTTGGAAAAGGCAGCACTTATAGTATATATATAGTGTCTTAGCTACAAGATAAGGTTTCTTGTTCAAATCCTGCCCAATTCAATCATTTTCTGCTAAATTTCTGAAAAATGCTTTGTTAATTCTAACATGAAGCAAGAAGGCAAAGTGTCAATACTCATCAAGATGTCGCTACAAGTCCCTCCGCCAACCTTAGTGTCAGAAATCATTCCAGGGACACCAGAAGTTCCTCCAAAAAGCTTAGTCTCACTCATAACAGAGTTTCCCAATGTAGAAATCTTCCATTTTCCCACACCAGATGGTATCTGCATCTTCATTGTGCGCACTATTCAAGCATGGTTTGGACCAAGTACTGGAAGTGTTGTTAACTGGGTTCATTGTGAGAGGTTGAGATCAAATAGCTTTGGGAGTGATGCTAATTTCAGCTGGTTTTCAGCTTGCTACTTGACAGAGCAACCTTTCACAAGCATTTACACCATTTGTTACAAAAATTACATATGAAAAAACATAGTATATCAAATAAAAGTTAAGATATGCTTGATATTCTGAATCTACACTAAAATTAACCTAGGGTACCTCACTCATCGGTACCCCTAATTCCTACTCCTTGACTATGTAGAGTAGCATTTAATAATTAGCAAGTACCTTTAGAAATAAAAGGCACTTGAATTATTATATGCTTATATATACACAATTATGCTTAAACCCCATTTCCAGTCACAGAAATGAGGTGTTGTGTAAATTAGGGGAGATAGTGTAAATCCACCGTGTTTCACTCCAAACCCACATACCGCAGTCCGCATACCTTGAATTCAACCCGCGTGACTGAGAGCCCGCTCCAAAGTTGGATTACAAGCCCCCGCACAACCAACAGACCCCTTAAAAGCTCTCAGCGTGGCACACAGACACCAGAACCAATGTAATATATACTCCAGGCAACAAAAAGCGCCCCAGTAACTTCATTACGTATGTTACATATGTAATAAAGATTACTGGGGACTAGAATAAATAATCATATTATTTTATTATTATTATGTAAAAAACATAACTACAGTATTGACTGAACAAGAGTATAAAAAGTACTGTGGCTTATTATAAGATACCAATAAGCCACTGGTACTAATAAATATCAACCAGTACTGATGTACTACAAACTGTAATTAATACAATAAATAATAAAATAAAACAATATGTATTAACTTGTTGACATATAATCTAAGCAATAGCTGCTATAGTGTCACCAAGAAGGCCAAAATGTGGTCAAAGCTCCCACAAGTTGGCCCATAATACCTACAGGGTCCCCAGAGGGATCTCAAGACTATTTAAGGAGCTCTTCAACCGCCCAAAGAAGGCTCCTCATGCTTCCAAATACCCACTAGATTACTTACCACCATTTACTTTAGATACACATCTTAAATAAACAGTCTGGTAAGTTCCTTAGTAGTTATCCTTTAGCTTTTTCTTCCCCAACAACACTACAGTGTCCAACCAGCTCCACAATCAACCCATCAAAGCGGCCAAAACTGTCTTTTTTAGCCGTGAATATCCTCAATATTCCCGTAGGATTATTACTAGTAAGTAATAACCCTTTCCTTGAAGATATTCCCTCTTTCCATTCCTGGGATTTAAACCAACCCTGTTGCTACAGGCCCCAGTGTTCCAGGTACCTAAATCCTCTGCATTTTTACGTGCAAGATACCTTAGAGGGATCTAAACCACCCCTGATTTATCAGGCCCCTCTGGTTTTAATTATATCAAATTTATTTAATATAATTATTACATTTTTGTCTGTCAGCTTGCTACTATGACAGAGCAACCTTTCACACACATTTAAAACATTAGTTACAGAAATTACACATAAAAATATAGTACATCAAATAATAGTTGAAATATTATTTGATATTCTAATCCTACACTAAAATTAACCAGCTAGGGTACCTCACTCATTGGTACCCCTAATTCTAACTCCTTAACTATGTAAAATAGCTGTTTATAATTAGCAAGTAACTTTAATAAAAAAGGCACTTGCATTATTGTATGCTTATACACACATACACATATGCTTAAAACCCATTTCCAGTCACAGAAATGTGGTGTTGTGTAAATTGGGGGAGATAGCAAAAATCCTCCGTGTTGTACTCCGAACCTGCGTACCGCAGCCCGCACTGCTTGAATCCAACACATGTGAACAGGAGCCCGCACCAAAGTTAGATTACAAGCCCCCCTGCAACCTGTAGACCCCTCACAGGCTCCCCGCGTGGCACACGGACACTGGATCCAATAAAATAAATATTACAGACAACAGAAAGCGCCCTAGTAACCTCTTTACATATGTTACATATGTAATAAGGATTACTAGGGACTAGAATATATGAATAACCTATTATACTATAAAATAAGTACAGTAACACTTAAAAAACAGTAAAAAAAAAACAAAAATACTGTGGCTTATTATAAACTATCAATAAGCCACAGATCACTATCAGAATACAAAACCAGTACTAGTGAATTACTGACTGTAATTAACATAGTAATAAAATAATAATAATAAAATAATAACTTGGTGATGTATAATCTAAGCAATAGCTGCTATAGAGTCACCAAGAAGGCCAAAATGTGGTTCAAATAACCCACAAGTTGGCCATTAATACCTACAGGGTCCCCAGAGGGATCCCAAGACTATTTAAGGAGCTCTTCAACCGCCCAAAGAAGGTTCCTCATGCTTTACAATACCACTAAGACTTTCAGCCTCTGTGATTCCAAGAACTGTATTCTTCTAGCTACACAGGGTTCAAGGTGAAAACAGCTGCAGGTTGTGCAGTGAAAGGTGGGTAAAAAAAGATATAAACAAACTATGAAGTTTTTATTAACAGAGGGGCCTGAGTTACAGGGGTATTTACTGTGCCCTCTAAAATATTCAGGACCTGTGTGAACAGGGGGTATTTTGGGTACCTGAAAGTCTAGTCCTTTCAACAAGGAGTACACCTAGAAAATAACTACTGAAGGAATGGAGGAAATAGACTTACTGATTCTATTTCCTGTAAGGGGTTTTTCAGGGATTTGTAGGTGGCCCAGAAGCTCTCACAAGTGCTGAGAAAGGTGAAAGGGTTGTTGAATGAACTTCAGGTATAAAACAAGCAAAAACTGACTATATAACAGGCTATAAGGCTGGTTGATATGGTGGGTAAAAGCTGGTAAATTTAAATGAAGATGGGGATATCATTGTGTGGAAAGGAAGGGCTTTTTATAAATCCATTCTGGGCTCTTGGGGGCAAAGCCAAAGCTCTGTTTTACCTGGTCTAGTCTTCTACTAAGCCCTAGTTACCTGTATAACTGGTATGGTTATGGTAGGGCTTATTTACATGTTTCAAAAGGCCCAAAGTGGTTTAATGTTCCCAGAAAGGTGAATACTTTCTTGTCTTCCTTCCTTTTGGACCAGTAGTCTATTTACAACCAACCAATTGGGCTATCTTGGCCTTAGTAGGAAAAGTATGGCCGCGGCGTTGGTTGTGGCTTTTATTACAGGTGCCAGGTACATGTAACTATGGACATTATGATGTAAACCTTATTTATGCATCATAAACAAACTCTATTAACCTTAATTACACAGTCTACTAGCATATATTTAAAGTTATGTAGATCTTTAAGTCATATACAAACTTGAAGGCCTTGTGAAGGGATATGAAGGAGTAATAATTGAGGGGTAAGACACTTACCCACCTTTTATCTGATACTAATATCCATAAAATAGCCTGGTAAGTCCCTTAGTAGTATTCCTTTAGCCCTGTCTTCCCCAACAATCATTCAGTTACCACCCAGCTCCATCCACCACCTTTTCAAGCACTCAAAACTGTCCTGTTTTCACCCAGAATATCCTCAAGCCCCCCCAGGCTTAATACTAGTAAGTAATAGCCCTTCTTTCTTGAGAATATTCCCCATTCTTTTCCACTGGGATTTAAACCACCCCTGTTCAAGCAGGCCCCACTTTTCCAGGTCATTACATCCTCTGCATTTACTTGTAAGATACCTTAGAGGGATTACACCACCCCTGATTAAATCAGGCCCCTCTGGATTTAATTATATTAAATTTATTTTAATATAATTAACATCTTTTTCTCTTATTTTTACGTCACAATTCCCATTACTATCTTGGGAGTCAGGCCTTATCTTTACCTCCCAGAGCATTCCACTCTATAAATTCATATCTTGTACCACGTGTAGCTAGAAAGGTTCTTCCTTGGTATCACATAGGCTGACATTATCCCTATCTCTTTACATCACAATTCCCCACATTCTTTGGGAATTATACTCTTTTATCCCTTACCCAGAGTGATTACACTCTTACCTTGTACTTTGTACCACATTTAGCTAGAAGGATTTATCCTTGGCATCACGTAGGCTGACACTGGTGGTGGGTCAGGCAGTTCTCAGGCAAGCTACTCACCTTGGATTAGGTTATCCTTGAAGTTATAGCTGACTCCATTGACATCAAGAAGTAACACCTGCACACAGGAAAAGTGGGAAACCCAAGGGGTATCATGCTTAACCCCCACCGGGCATGTAACCCCTTCCCATCTCCATGTGAGTGTGTCTCTGCTGCATGCCACCACCTTAATTCAGGCCAGTCGCCAATTTTGACATTCTTCACTCCTCTGAATTGCATTTTGATATTTTGGACAATTTCCTGATCTTTCATCATTCTATTGTTGGTATAGTCAAGAACAAAAATCTAATTGTAAAGAAGAATGTAAGTGTTTTTGATGATGAGACCAACATTTAATAGTCCTCTAAATAAAATGTTCAAATCCTGACAACAGAAGCCCTTCCAAGATGGAAAATTCTGGTTGCTGTCCTTAGAATTGGGATTGGGAGATTTTGCCAGTCTTAATCCCTCTTTTTGAGTATAAAATGACTGAATCATCTTTTTTTTCAACACTGGTTTCTTCATACAACCTAACATTAATAGATGATATCACCTATTTCCAAAATTATGCAATATATTTCTGAAAATGTTTTTGTGATTGAGTTCATTTAATTTTTGAATGCTTTTTACATAAAAAGAATATGCAAGCTAATTAAGTTAGCTGAATGAACCATCAGTGAGGTATGACCTGTGAATAAAAAAAGGCAAATACATATGAATTTTAAATTAAATGGTCTGATGTTTTCAAAACCCCTTTCCACACTTTGTCTTGTCCTTTTTGTTGGGAATCTGGGGAAGGCACTATGTCACTTTGAAGTGCAACAAATTTTCCCTTGCAACTACAATTTGATACTGATTTGGCTGGGACGGAGGGCATGAATACCTTTTCAATAGGTTTCAGGTCAGGTTACAAATTAAAAGAAGTTGAACAACTGGAAGCATTTTATTTCTTTGTATTGTACTCTATGGAGTAGAATTGACACAAAAAATAGACTAGTAATAAAGACAATTTCTATTAAAGCCAATACAAACAAGCTTTTGAATTCACACAATTTTTTGGAGGGCAATTTTTTGGCTTTCAGCCACACCAAAATTCAGCCACCCAGCTGTACATTCCTGGAGTCCAGGTCACCAATGAGCCTGACTGTGATGAGGCCTGGGCCCCAGTTCAGTTCTCTGGCAGGCTGGTTCTCATTTTGAGGGCAGCACTGGATCCATTACTCCATGATAAGTTTATGGGTGTTGATCTCAAAACCCAAGTCTTAAAAAAAAGTTAGAGACACCAAGCTAGCCATTTTTGGCCTGTGTTCAATGGCATTTATAGACTGGGTGGCTGAGGTTGAAAGTGGCTGATCAAGAAACTTTCAACCTCATCCACCCAGTCCAACAACAGTGGTCCCAAGGCTTTCTTATACTGGCTTTAACTAGAAGCACTAAAAAACTTTTTGCATGTGTTCTGCTAGTGATTTTGCAAGAGTAGGTAGGGATTTATTGATGGAGGAACAGAGGAAAGGATGAGGAGAAAAAATTTAAGATTAAGTGATTGATAGAGATTACTGTGCTTCTTTCTGCCTCATGGGAAGTTGTTTTCTTACTTTTGAAAAGTAAGTTCTTATTTGATGGTTTGCTTTTTTGGTCTGCACGTTCAACAATACTTTTATATTATGCATGTCCAATAATAGAATGGATGTTCCTCAAAACTAGGAAATAGAATTACATTTCATTTATTTCTATGTATATCTTCTCAATTTCTTTTCATGTAACTTTTTTAATTATTCTTGAAGAGCTTAATTGTCAGCTTTCTGTACTCTACTCCACTTGTTGTGGCGTGTACAGTAAGGACTAAAAAAATATTACACTTATAAAGTGTAATGAACTGATTTGCCAATAAGAATAATGACTTAAGTGTTATAATAACACTAAGTATCAAATAAAAACAGGTTATTACCCTGCTGCCAAAAACTTCAGTTATGGGAATAAATCCTCTGAAGGGCTAAACAGATTTGAACACGGTTCTTCCAATTAATTAAAGGTATTCAATTAATTGGGGGGAGGTTTGTTTTGAAGAATTTTAACTAATTTAGATAGTATATACATAAAGGCCAGTCCTCCTTACTTAAAGGAGAAGGTGAGCGCCTTTGTAGCTTATAATAAGTTATCTGGTGTAGGTTAAAATTGATGGGGGGAGGATATCTTCAATTTGGTGAAGAAACCTCCTCCTTAAATAAAAAAATATTTGTATTAATCCCTCTGCAATTTAATTGACAGTGGGGATTGGGGCAATGTTGAAAGGTGATTCTGATCAGCCTGTTCATGGTAAGAAGGGAAGCATGGTTTCATTTTTAATTAAAATGATACCATGTTTATTTCACATTAATTAATTTAATTTAATGTTTATTTTTCTTAATTAAACTAAATAATTTTTAATCACATGTACATGTAACTTCCTTTGGGGTTGGAGCTTGGAAAAGCGCTTGCTCTGGAGAGTTAAACATGTGGGAATTAATTTATAAGTCATTACTGCATAATTAATAAACTTTACATAAAGATTTACTTTTATTTATGTGTAATTTTATACTATCAATTACTATGGGTTAATCTTGGATCTTCCAGGATTTTCAAGAAGAAAACTATGCCAATAAATGGTTCTTTATCCATTTATTGCATGTTTGAAAATTAATTTTCCAAAGATTTCCATTAATTAAATTATAACTTAATTTTAGTAAAAAATAGATATAATTTAAATAAATGATTTTTATTCAATGTGGTCATGAGTGTGGCTTGAACTCAGGTCCTTATGTCAGTAACAGTTACTGCTGAGCCAGTCTCTAACTAATCAAGTGTTGTATCTTATTTGGATCTCCAAATAGCCTGATTTTCTGTTTTATCAACTCATCAATGAGTTGTCTGAAATCCTTGATCTTAGAGGAACTATGTAGTCTTTGTTTTGGATCTCTATATGGAGAATTGAGACGGAATGAGAAAAGGCATATGCAATCAGTAAATTGGGGAACAAAATGTGACTTCATCCATTGGTATGATTGGGTCTTGAGATACATTTTTAACATAATTGGTTGGATTGTAATGTAATTTAAAAGAGAAAAAAACTGCAAGGAGAATTGTTGGAAAGGAAGTAAATCTTCGTAAAGAGTTGACTGAGAGGATTATACTATGGACTGTTCTTGATAAGTTTACATTTTAGTTTTAAGTTATTTATTATCTTTTGTTTTTCTCCTATTGTTCTTTTTCACTATTTTGTTATTTTCTTCAAAAAATTATGTTCCTTTGTTTGTTGCTTGTAGTGTAAAAAATGATCAAAACATTAATTTAAGCATTTTAAATATTTGAATTAACAAATCTAAATATTAAGGGGTATCAAATCTGGCCATCAAATCTGGCCAAATACACCATTATCTAATCAACTGGTGTTGAAAATCCACCATTTTTAACAACCGTTGATATCTAGATAAAAGGGTTCAGAATTCTCAAAACTAGAATTTTGTGGAAAAACTTAATTCACTGGCTTTAATTGTGGGTTTGGTCATATTTTATACCCCCTATTATATATTGTGTAAGTAAGTTAAATCACCATCAATATTTATGCCTCTTTGGAGGCTTGCATGTTTTCTTTTTCTAAGGTTACATCTTTTTACATAATGATGGTTTTAAAAATAATACAACATTATTTTGCCTTTAATTTGGCAGCATAAGGCCCTTCAAGTCTGGTGATCATCCATCTTTCTTTATATTTGTTTTTCATGCATTAATATAATGGACCAAAGAAATTGGGCACAGAGCAGAACCTCTTAAAACACAAGGACTATACACTGCAACATTTGAATTTAAGTTTCTGTGAAAAAAATATGGCCAATTGAATGTAAATCAATTACCTCACATGCCAGAAAACCCTGATTATCCCATGGGAGTTATCAAAAAGAAAAATGCTTTCAGGAACAGAAGATTATGAGGGTACCATCACATCACATCAGAATTTCCTGATTGTAGTACAAATCCCCACAATAGCCTAAAACCTCTCACAGTAAAAATGTGACATTACCACAGAATCTACATGAGTAGGATCAAGTAGGAAGAGGGGTTATTTCAAGCAGGGAAAGGAGTCCAATCGGTAGGGAAAAGAGTAAATTCCCCTAGGACAATGAGTAAAATCCAATAGGAAAAGAAGTAAGATTCAGGCATGTTTAAGAATCATTCAGTAAAACTCAGGCATATTCAAGAATCATTCTCTGCCCTGAAAGCTTGATTTGTCTCACAAAATGAACCCAGAATAACTGGCAATCCAATATTTTTTCCTTTCTTGATTTCTTGATGGTCCAAAATTGATGTTATGGTCTGATCCGTGGAGAGGAAGGCTCTGGGGTTCTGGGGTTTCTGGGGTTTTGGGATCCTATAATGTAGATTGCAGGATGAGGAAGAGATGTGGATCCTCGTCCTGACAGACTATATAGTGGTCTGTCTGTGACATGTACATGATAGACTATATACATGTGGTGCGGGCTTTGGTGCGGGCAGGCCCGCAATACGGCTCATGACATTATCCCCCTTTTAATGCTAAATCCTCCACTCATTTGCCAATCAAGAAAAAAGAAAAAAATTCCACCTCTTATCAATTTTGTTCCTCACTTCCTTCTCTGCCTCTGCCGATGAGTAGTTGCCGCATTCGGAAATCTTGAATTAAATCCCGCTACCAGTTCTTCGCAATTCTTCAAGTTTTCCGTCGGTTCCCATGAGTTGTCTTCTGTTCCAAATCCCTTCCAGCTGACCAGGTATTGGGTCTTCCCGCGTCATCTTTTACAGTCCAGTACCTCTTTGACTTCCCACTCATGCCCGCCATCCGCTGTAATTGGTTCCAGGTCTTCCCTCCGTCGTTCTGCAATTTCGTCGGGTCTGTGTTTGCGGAGTATTGATACGTGAAATACAGGGTGTACCCCCCGCATGGATATAGGGAGTGTTAGCTTATACACGGATCTTCAGATTCTTTTACAGATAGAGAAAGGTCCCAGCCATCTATGTTCCAATTTTGGGCTGGGGCGGGTCGTTGAAATGTTGCGTCCGTCTAGCCATACTTCGTCCCCTACATCCCATTCCGGTGTTTCCCTTGTTTTCTTGTCAAATTGGCCTTTCATTGTTTCTTGCGCCTCTTCTAAGCAATGCTTGAGTTCTCCTTGGACCTCCGCAAGTTTGCGGAGTTGTTCCTCTACTGCGGGGATGCATTGTTCTGTTGAGGGGGTTCCGCTATATGCCGGGTTGAATCCGTCGTTGGCTTTGAACGGGGAAACTCCTGTTGAGGTGTGGTCGTTGTTGTTGTAAGCAAATTCGGCCATTGGGAGGAGTGGGGCCCGATCGTTGTGTTGGTAGCAAACAAAGTGCCGCAGGTATTGCTCGACTGCTTTGTTGGCGATTTCGGATTGTCCATCTGTCCTTGGGTGGTACGCTGTGGATGGCTGTAGTCTAATCCCCATGCGGGAGCTCAATTCACGTGTGATTTGGGAGATAAAAATACTTCCCCGGTCTGAGACAATTGTCTTGGGGGTTCCATGGAGTTTCCATACGTGTTCTGCCGTCAGTTCCGCTAGTTGTTCCGCGTTCATGGTTTTCTTGCATGGGATGAAGTGGGCCATCTTGGTCAGTTGGTCTACTACTGTTAGTATGCTGTCACTCAAGCGGGATTCAGGGAGATCAGTGATCAAATCACAGCTAATGTCCGTCCATGGGCCTGCGGGGA
The DNA here is from genome assembly GCA_007896445.1 of Puccinia hordei. Lineage (NCBI taxonomy): Eukaryota > Fungi > Basidiomycota > Pucciniomycetes > Pucciniales > Pucciniaceae > Puccinia > Puccinia hordei. The sequence continues at coordinate 177,781 of RDRW01000200.1, forward strand.
TTGGGAGGGGTTCTAATGTTCCAAACGGCTGTCGAGTGCTAGATTTGACTCTTTGGCATGAATCACATCCATCTACGTACTGCTTGACAAATCTCTTCATTCCACTCCACACAAAACTTCTCCGTACTAATGCCAACGTGCGGGATCTGCCTGGCCACTTCTCCTTCAACAACAATCGTGGCCTGCGGACTTTGTGTCAACCGCCACAAGCACCACCTTGTCGACTTTTGAGGATCATCGTCTGCAATGCCGAGTCCGCTGGTACCACTATCTGTCCCTTGTCATAGAGTACCCCGTCGGCTTCCGCATACCTGTTGTGGTCCCCTGTTGGTTTCTGTAACAGCTTAATCCAGTCAGCCAATTTTGGGTCATGTGGGGTCAGTTCTCTAATCCTGGCAATGATTTCGGCATCAGACAACGCTAGGTCGTCCGTTCCCGCATCTTCCAAATCAGTCCCCATCACGTCCACCTCAAACCAATGTTCCCCATCATCCATTTGAATTGATTCGTCCAGAAACCAGATGTCCAATTCCGCACATTCCGCAAGCTCCTCAAAAGTCCGCTCGGTGATGTTACCTGGCTTTAAAAGCTGACCAAAGGTCAGCTTTTCTCCCGGTGCTGGGGCAAGGTCCGGTCTGCGGGATAGGGCGTTGGGTTTTGTTGATTGGCGTCCTGGTCGGAATATGATCTCGAAGTCAAAACATCCCATGGTCTCCGCCCATCTTGCCTGTCTTCTCGTGAGCTGCTTGGTTGTCATGAAGCTTTCCAAATTACGGTGATCGGTGTATACAATTGCCGTCAAGCGGTGTGGGTTCCCCTCCAGGTATTGCCGCCACTCTTTGAAGGCAGCCACAATAGCCAGTAACTCTTTGTCAAAGATCTCATAGTTGTGTTCCGCCTGTACAAGGGATTGGGACAGGTAAGCTACTGGGTGAAGTTCCTGGTCCTTGGTGCAAACCTGGGACAGTACCGCGCCAAGCGCGAAATTGGAGCAATCACATTCGAGGCCAAACGGTTTGTACGGGTCCGCAATTTTCAGGATCGGAGCGGATGTGAAGGCGGTTTTGAGGGATTCAAATGCAGAGTTGCACTTGGCGTCCCACACAAAGGGGGTCTCTACTCTTGTCAGGTTGTGGAGCGGTCTGGTCTTTCCTGAGAAATGGTCGATGAATCGGCGGTAAAAATTAGCAAATCCAATGAATCATTGAAGTTCAGTGACATTCTTTGGTGTGGGCCAGTCGGTTACTGCTTGCACCTTTGCGGGGTCCATTCTGATCCGGTTGCATGATATCAATAATCCTAGGTATTCCACTTCCGGCCTTGAAAATTCACACTTTTCGGGTTTCAGCCACAATTGGTGCTTGCTCAATGTGTCCAGTATACTGCCCAGCGCTTCCGCATGGTCCGACCGTTTCCGCGTGTAGATCATGATGTCATCTAGGTATACAGCGGTGTTTTTCCCAATCCGTCCAAGGAGGATGTCTTGCATGAAGTATTGGAAGTATCCTGGCGCTCCCGTGGGACCGAAGGGCATGGTAAGCGGGGCAAATTGTGCTGCCCTGCAGATGAAAGCCAGCTTATCTTTGTCGCCTTCCGCAACTCTGAGGTTTCCATATGCGTTGCGGAGGTCGAGCTTTGTGAATGTGTCCGCATCCAAAAGGCTGTCAACTAAGTCCATTGTCAGTGGGAGCGGGTACTTGTTCTTCACCTTTACCGCGTTGAGTCTCCTGTAGTCAAAACAGGGTCGCAGGTTTCCGTCCTTCTTTCCAGTGAATAGTACTGGTGCCGCCCACGGGGATGTGGTCCGTCGAATGGTCCCGCTCGTCAGTCCTTTGGCAATCATAATATCAAGTGCCTGGTTCTCTGCTGGGGATAGGGGGATGATTCTTCCGGCCTGTGGGGTGGCTCCTGGGATCAGATCTAACCGGAAGTCATACTTTCTTCGCGGGGGAAGTCTCATGGCACTTGATTTCCGGAACATGTCAAGGTGTCGGTGGTAGCACCGCGGTACTAATTCTTCCGTAGTCCGCTCCGCAGTTGTGGCTTTCCCTTTTGCTGCCAATCGGGCCAATTTCGACCACGATGTTTTGGCCGTGCTGATCCCTGCAGGGGTATGTCCTAGGGGGAAAAGAGGCTTGCCAGCTGTTTCGGGATTCAAATGCGGGGGAGATCTATCAGACTCACATTGCGGGGGTGTTATTGTGCTAAAAGCACACACCCCCTCGTCACTAATCCTAGCTTTCCCCATGGGCCTGTAGACCGTATGCGGGGATGTTGGCGGAGAGGACAATACTGCCTTGGCAGTAGCAATAATTTCATCGGGTACCTGGTCAGAGTGTCGAGTCTTGGGGTTCTTGGCGGGGCTTGCGAATCTATCTACAAGGTGTACAAGCTTACCAGCTGTCTCGGGCAGTAAAGTATGGGGTGGGGGGTTGTCAAACTCACATTGCGGGGGCGTTATTGTGCTGAAAGCACACACCCCCTCGTCACTAATCCTAGCTTTCCCCATGGGCCTTTAGACCTTCTGCGGGGATGTTGGCGGGTAGGAAAATACTGCTGCCGCAGTAGCACAAGTTTGATTGGATACGGTACCATTGGGTACGTGGTTGGGGTGTCGGGTTTCGGGATTCCATGTGGGGTTCTGGGGTCTATCTACAGGGTGTACAAGCTTGCCAGCCGTTTCGGGAATGATGTGGGGGATAGGGATATCGAACTCACATTGCGGGGGCGTTATTGTGTTCAAAACACACACCCCCTTGTCAATCTTCCTAGCTTTCCCCGACTCGCCGGTTGGGGTGTTTTTCGGAATAGACAAAACCGCCGAAGCGGCCGCAATGTCCGGGGTCCATAGGGTACGGTTTGTCCAATTGATTCGGTGTCCATATCGGCGGATCCAGGGCATCCCTAGGATTCCATCATACGAGTCTTTCAGTCGTGTAATGATGAATTGGGACGGGCGGGGTTCGTCGTTCAACATTAGGTCTATCTCATGGGTTGCTCTGCTTGCGGACCCGTCAAATCCGAAGACGGTTTGCCCCGAGGCCGAAGCGGCCTCGAGGAGTCCCCATCGGGATGCGTACGATTCACTCAGAACGTCGTGGGTTGCTCCGGAGTCTATGAGAAAGGATAGGGGGGGATAGGGGCTTTGGGGTGTGGCTCTGGGAGTTGTGATGGTGCATGAAAGGAAACATCGGGGATCAATTTCATTTACATGTAATGTCTGACTAGCACCAATACTGCATGACAACTCCGCTACGCTCGGGAAGGGCACAACCTTCATTCCCAAGCGTCTCCATTTTTTGACTTATCGGCCCGTCCCTTGTTCACCTTCTCCGCCTGTCCCTCTGTTTTAAGCGTCGCCAATCCATTGGCTAGCTGTCGGATCTGGTCCTCGAGTGCGGAGACTGAGGCAGGTGTCCGTCCTTTCCCTTTCTTGTTTGGACACTCCCGAGAGATATGTCCTCGCGTCCCGCAGCGGAAGCAAAGTCCTTCCCGCATCATGCGGGCCTTCTCGTCCTCGGACAGTCGGCCGCTGATCGCAGATGTGTCCATGGCGTTGGGATCTGGCTGGGTCTTTGCAAATCCAGTGGTTGTTTCCGCCCCGTGCATCTCCAAATCAAGCTCCATGGCTAGACCCGCTGCCTCATTGACAGTGGTGAAAGTGGTGCGGGCCAGTACTAGTGCCGTCCGAATGTCCCGTTTTAAGCCCTGCCGGTATTGGCTGATGAGGGTTGGGACCTCCCATCCGGTGGCAGTAGCGTGGGTGAGGAATGTGTGGGTGTAGTCGGCCACTGTCCTCGTCTGTTGTAGCGCTCGTAACGCCCGTTCTGCCTTCCCTTTTTTCTTGGAGTCGAAATACATCGTTCCAAAATCCTTCGTCCACCCGTCATCCGAGAAGTCCGCCCCTTCCGTGACTAGGTCGATGTACGGGGCGGACCACACGGCGGCAGGTCCAGTAAGGTAGTACGCGGCGAATAACAGCTTTGTCCTGTCGTCAGGGAACATGGCGCTGTTGACCGATGTATAAATCGCCACTTGGCAGGCGAACGTTTCTGCTTTCGTCCCGCGTTCACCATCGAACGTGTCGGGACATGCAATCTTTGGTCCGCGGGTTGGGGTGGAACCGGTTGGTCGGGATGGTTGGTCCGGTTGTGCTTCGGCCGCTCTTTGGCGGGATTGTTCGTTCTCCCTTGCTTGAGTCATCTCCTCAAGCTGTCGTCGGAGTTGCTCTACTTCGTCCATGTTTTGGGTGCGGGTGGAGTTGGGATCGTTCGGGTTGTCTGTCTGGTTTTGTTCAGGTGTCTGGGTGTTGGTTTCTTGCCTTTGTCTCCGTAGTGTTAGATCCTGCAATATGTTATGGTCTGATCCGTGGAGAGGAAGGCTCTGGGGTTCTGGGGTTTTTGGGGTTTTGGGATCCTATAATGTAGATTGCAGGATGAGGAAGAGATGTGGATCCTCGTCCTGAAAGACTATATAGTGGTCTGTCTGTGACATGTACGTGATAGACTATCTACATGTGGTGCGGGCTTTGGTGCGGGCAGGCCCGCAATACGGCTCATGACAATTGATACCTGTGAAGGAATACATGAAGGTTTTAATATATTCAAATCAGTCATGGGCTGAATGCACTGAATTGAAGCCTCAATAAACCTGTCTGAAACACTATCACAATATGTTGATATAAATTGAGCTTTATCTTTAGTTTGCGCAGCAGAAAACCATCCCCTTAAACTATCTTTAGGCCAGAAAACTGACAGCTCAGTTGGTGACAATGGCCTTGCCTCCAATTTTATCCCAGAAGATATTTGGCACCAATGAAATCCACTTGCAGTAACTGTCAGCTTGCTACTAGTTCAGAGACAACCTGACCAGAACAAAATAATAATAATAAATTAATAAATAAAAATACATATGAAAGAGACATTTTTAAACAAGTAATGATGTAGCATTAATTGTAATAAACCTAAAACAAACATAAAATTTTAGAATATAAACATTATTACATAGTAATAATGTAATAAACAAATATAATAAATAAATAAATAATAAAATAAGTAATAACCCATTAACCTTTGAGATAAGTGAGAATATTATTTCATATTCTGAAAGAGCAAGTAAAATATCCTAGGGTACCCTAGAAAACTTACTCCTTCTAATAATAAAATTAACTTAAAGAATACTCCTACTAAGCGCTACAAATACTAACTCGGTATAAACATATGTAATATGAGAGTATTCTAATAAGTAGAAGTCCTTAAGATAAGGGATAATAACTTAAATAAATTATGTAATATCCTTTAAACATATAAATAAAATACTAAATAACATTTGACATAAATATCACGCTGGTTTATAGTCTTTGTAATATTATTTAATTCTACAAATACATACTGTATTAGTTAACTAATATCATAATAAATGAAAGACACGAAACAGGGGAGAAGGAAAACATTATAATACTTCAAACAAGTCTAAAAAAACTTGCACAATTAAAATAAATAAAATAAATAATAAGCTCTTTTAATCATGGGAAAAGAATAAATGCTGACACTTTCCCACGATGTTTGCTTGTCAAATAATTGAATGGAGAGCGGTGGAGGCACCCATCATGCAAGTATGACAAGCATTCTCATGGTATAGAGATTTATATATGAAATAACCAAATTAAACAGAAATAAGCATTTGTACCACAATTTGATCATTTGGTTCAAATGTTTATGGATCAATTGATCAATACATGTTGTACATCAAACCAACAGCTCTTGAAGCACCCTCAGATGATTTCATTAAATGATTTACAGGCTGTATTTGTCAGCTTGCTACTAGTTCAGAGACAACCTGACTAGAACAATAAATAAGTAATAATTAATTAATACAAAATACATATGAAAGAGACATTTTTACACAGGTAATAATTTACCATAAATTACATGAAACATTAGAAAAAGATAAAATTTTAGAATATAAACATTATTACATAGTAATAATGTAATAAACAAATATAATAAATAAATTAACAATAAAATAAGAAATAAATCTTTAACCTTTCAGATAAGTGAGGATTTTACTTCATATTCTGAAAGAAAAAGTAAAATAACCTAGGGTACCTCAGCCAAAGTATCCTAGAAAACGTACTCCTTCTAATAATAAAATTAACTTAAAGAATACTCCTACTAAGCGCTAAAATACTTACTAGGTATAAACATATGTAAAATGAGAGTATTATAGTAAGTAGAAGTCCTTGAAATACGGGATAATTACTTAAATAAACTATGAAATTATCCTTTAAACACATAAATAAAATATTAAATAACATTTGACATAAATACCATGCTGTTTTATAGTCTTTGTATTATTATTAACTTATACAAATATATACTGTATAAGTTAAATAATATCATAATAAATGAAAGAAACAAAACCAAGGATAAAGAAAACATTAGAATACTTCAAACAAGCCTAAAGGAACTTGTAAAATTAAAATAAATGACAAGCTCCTTTAATCACGGGAAAATAACAAATGCAGACACTTTTCCCAGGATGTTTGCTTGTCAAAAAATTGAATGGAGAGCTTTCAAAGCGCCCACCATGCAATTATGACAAGAACTCTCATGGTACATAACTTTATATATGAAATAACCAAATTGAACAGAAATAAGCATCTGTACCACAATTTGATCATTTGTTTCAAATATTGATTGATCAGTTGATCAATACATGTTTTACATCAATCCAAAAGCTCTGGAAGCGCCCTCAGATGATGTCAGAAGATTATTGACAGGCTTTATTGATCATTGACAGCCTGTACATGTAATAATTTGATAAATTACATCATTTATTTCTACTAAGGATAACTCCTTCCTTGTAGTGTTCCCATAGCCAAAATAACACTTGATGTTTTGCCATCAGGGATCCAGAAATGAATTTAAGAGGCCCTTTCTTCCCCCTGTATTTTGATTCCCCAGCTTTATCATATTTACAACCAGCATTCCACCAGTCCAGCATACTAGTGTCCTGCCCAGAAAATCAGTCCTCAAGACTCAAAGCCTCATTCTCTCAACTCCAACTCTGCCCAGCTGTCCACCACACCTTCCCAACCGCTTCAAGCTGTCCGGTTATCCTCTGAACAGTCCCCACTCCTCCCCTTAAAGCCTACAGTAAGTCTTTTTCTTTCAGGAGTTGTGGCCCTTTTCAGCCACTATTACCACTGGGATCTAAACAACCCCTGCTTGCAGGCCCCAGTTTATTAAGGTCTTCAATAAACTTTGGAGGGAGCTACACCACCCCTGCTTGCAGGCCCCTCCTAAAAAACCTTTAATATCTTTTATATTAATAAAAAGGATATCAAAAATCACCCAAAAACTCTTATTCTATATTGTTTTTTGCCTTGCACCTTGTGGAGCTAGAACGATACCAGTCCTTGGCATCACAAAGCGTGACAGTATTGATCATTGACAGCCTGTACATGTAATAATTTGATAAATTACATTGTTTATTTCTACTAAGGATAACTCCTTCCTTGTACCGTTCCCATAGCCATTCTGCTCACCTCATCAGAGAAAAATCCAATCTCCCACTGGGCTTGACCGTTCAACATGCTAACCTTCCCAACAAGGGTGTGTAGAGAGCTGGTCAAGTCATGCCACTTGGAGGAAATCAAATCGTGGGTGGCAATTTGGAATATTGAATTCTTAAAGAAATTGTCCAGTCCTAAACCCCAGAAAGCCGTATTTGATTGGTGGCCTGTGAGCCTGGGTCTCTTCAGTGACTGCAGGACACAAGGTAATAGCTTTGTAAAATCCAATAAAAAGGAGTATCTTGTAACTCAAGCTCAACTGTATGATAAAAGGAGCTAATTTGCAAAAGAACACCTCCAACCTAGAATATAGGTCTGCAGTAAAGCAATTTAAGGGTAAATGGGTATGTTTAACCAATAAATGAGGACATATTCTATTCCTTTGTTTAAGGGGATGGATTGTTGGTGATATAAGGGATGAAATGGTGCTGATAAACAGAATACTGGCTGGAAGGTTACTTCAAGGATTTTTAAGGCAATAATAAGAATGTAATTCTAGTTTGGTGACTTAGAAATCTGGGTGAAAAACCAAGAAGGCAGTAAAGGGTATGTTTATGTGTGTTTTCTTTCCTTCAGCTTAGAGTACTTCTTTGAATAGTACTTGGCTGGGTGCTTTTAGTGCCTGTATAAGTACATGTGTAATTCTCAACCTCCTTGTTGAATTACCATGTGGGCTTAAGCTGTACTTAGACCATGTGTCCTGTAATTAGTCTGGAACATGGTGTTTGGGGCTTAGTGTAGAAACTAGTGGCTTGGAATTCTCAATCTGGAATGGCTACTAGTCTCAAAGCAGATTTGTACTGTTATACTATGTGTTACAGTATCTTCTATGTGTTATGTCTTTTCTTTAGACTATAATCCTTATCTTTCCAGGGATAAGGTAATTATCCATAAGTTTCACATATTATAAGGTATGTGTTTTGTTTATTATGGGTTATCCATTATTACATAAGCTACAGAGCTCTATTTCCCTTTTTTTAGGGGACTTTGGTTTATTCTGAAGTCTTTAGGGTAATATTTATTGGCCTAACTGTATATTTAGGACATAATTATTATCTCTAAGGCTGAAATGGCCCATTATTTGATCTGTACCGGTTGAGTCAATCAACTGGTGCAGACATGTGTCAAACTGATTTTTTCACAGATGAGACTGGTTGCTTGAATCAATTTAGGGCTTGCTGTGTATGCACTTTGAAAGTACAAGTAGAACTTCAGATTTTTGGGACAGGTCAGGCAAAACAAGCTTTGGATTACAACCCATATAATTGATTGCACATCCACACACAAAGAGTGAGCATAAAGTCATGATTTGATTTTGTGTTGTCTAATGTAGGGGATTTGAGATGTGAATGTTCCATGATGAAAACTGTTGTGAAGCGTTTAACATTGATACTTGGCTTAAACTAGCATCCCTACAATTACTAAAAAAATAACCAAGAGGTCTGAATTTCAAGAAAAAGCTGAATTACAGAGTAGAAGTAACAGAAATACGGTTCAAACAGTAGGTAAAAAGGGGTGCAACAGAACTAGAAGTGTATTCCATTAATGTGGAAGTACATAGAATGCCACTCCAGTGCCAAAATCTTGGAACCAAGTTAAGATTATGCAGTAGCTGAAAAAAGAGAAAAACCACTTCAAAGAGCAGAATACTGGTTTGAAAATTGAAATTGAAAACATCCAAGTTTTGCAAAAATTCAACCTGAACAAGCTAGCATCAGAAAGTGTAAACCTATTGAAGCTAAGCTGGAAGATGAAACCCCGGAGCAGATCCAGAATTAAGACTTCTTCAAAGAGGTACTCACAAGAAACCTAAACAAGCCTAACATAGTAATTGTGAACTGATTGAAGCTATTCCAGAAGAAGCCCCAAAGCTAATCCTGAATGAAGGGAAGGAGGTACTCACAACATCTGCTCCAATTCATCCAACATTTGAGCCCAAGCCGCAGCTTTCCACAGCTGCGTCAGTTGTGAGCAATCATTGGCTTGTCTTTAATTTCTTTTCAAGATTTCCAAAAATTAACAGGAATGAATTTCAGTATTTAGTTAATTCAATTCTTTCTTCTCCTTCACAATTTGGTGTTGGGCTTGATGGATGGGAGTTTGCTTTAAGGGATTTCAGCTAAAGTCCCTCTTGAAAGACACAATGATGAAACAGTCACTGGCAGTCCTTCTCACTCGTGGTCCTTCCACTGGCAGTCCTTCTCACTGGTGGGGTCCTTATTCCTTGTCTATTATGCAATATAAATTCATGATCCACAGTGTAATTGTGGAATTCAGAAATATGCAGTTCTGCACTTAAAACTCAGCCTGTCTAGTCAATTTGCAGTGGAACATTTAATTTGGGCCCTTTGGGTTGAAACTATGATATTTTTCTCTTACTCTCTACCAAAAAAAGAGCTGTCCTTATCTACTTAAATACAAATATGTCACTATGATCTGCCTCATGACATGGTCTTGTATTCCTGATGACAGCAATGTAGTCAAATAACCCATGTTAGTGTTAAATCATGTCAAAATTCCTTACTTTGCTTATCCTCTTGATTTTGTCTCACACACTTATGATTTATTATCTTCAAATCATCAATTTATCTTGCGGATTTATTATTCAATTTTCATTTTATATGCATTCTTCATTGAATCTTATACAACCACAACTCAAATAATTTTATCTAGTCTATAAATACATAGCCTAGTAAAAACATTGAAAACCATCAGTTCTCCTCATAAAAAATAGGTTCCCATCCTGAGTAATCCCAAAGTCTTGTCACAAAATTCTTCCCCTCCTCTTTTTTTTAACTTCTTTGCTTTGGTGGGAGGGAATATACCTGGAATTTTGGCTGAACTTTAATCATCCCCAATGTTACAATAGCACATTGGGATTAAACTTGCCTTTGGGACACTTCAATATGATTATTTCTGTAAAAATTACCATTTTATTATCTTGACTTAATAGGGGGTATCAAATATGACCAAATCCACAAATACAACCAGTGAACTAGGTTTTTCCACAACCATATACCTTTGTAAATTCTGTTTTTTTTCATATTGATATCCATGGTTACCCAAAATGGTGGATTTTCAAAACCATTTGATTAGATAATGGTGTATTTGGTCATATTTGATACCCCCTAATAACCCTATGTCAACCTCTGTGATGCCAAGAGCATAACTCTTCTAGCTACATAGGGTGCAAGAATAATAAAATGGGTGCTCAACTGTGGGGGTCACTTGAGATGGGAAGTTTTGTGATGAACACTGCAAGAAAACCTACTTCAACTGCCACAAGTTGACAGGCAAGAGCTTTGATCTTACTCCAACCTTACTCCAACCTTACTCTGGACATACTTGAAAAAAGCTTTGCTGAACAGTGACTGTGCCTTATGCACAGTTATTGGGCACCAAAGTTTACCCTGGAGTAAGCTTCAATTAAGAAAAAAGCTGAACTCAATTATGCTGCATGTCAACTGGTCACTGTTGAAGAATTTTTTGTTGCAGTTCCGGTAACACAACTGGTTAGTGCAAATGATGGAGGTTTAATGAGAAGACCTTTGCTATACCCAGTATAGACATATGGCAGGTGAATTTAAAGGAAGACTACTATGAAAGAGTAGTGAAACTAGAAGTCTAGAGATTATGCAACAACTCTACTAGGAATATGGGATGGTGGGTTCAGTTTTAAAATAAAAGGAAGTGAAGATATCTTTAAGAATGCCAGTGGAATTTGATAATGGTAAAGTGTCAGCCACCAAGATATTACATATAACATGCAAAACTTGAAACTGCAAGCTGAATAAATAATAATATTTAACTGTATTATTATTTATTTTATTTTATTTATTTATTTATTTGTTACTTGACTTTCTGATTAAAATAGAAATTAGACTTAACTGTTTCAACAATTGCTATAATAGTCTAAAAGTTAAAAAAAAGCTTATGAATATCTGACTGATACATAAGGCTCTGTTTTCAAGCCACACTCATGACCACATTCAAAAATAGTAATACAATTATATGAATTATATCTATTTTTTATTGAAAATAGGGGGTATCAAATATGACCAAATCCACAATTATCTAATCAACGGGTTTCAGCAAATCCAAAATTATGAAACCAGTGGATAAAAATTCCAAATAATGCCATTATTTGCACTATTCATGTCAATTATCAACAACAAAAGCCCCAATATGATTACAAAAACCACAATCCTCCAAATTTCAACCAATCACAACTCAGGATCCAAACTTGCCAAATATACAACCCCAATACAATCAATAATCCTCCACAATTCAACCCCAACCAACCATCAATTGTTGCCGATACAACTCCACCCAATCACAAACCCAAACTTGTTCTTCAGTTTTCCTCAAAATTTGGTAAGTTAAGTCAATTATAAACTTGCTTGCAGAAAAAACATTAATCCATCATTCCCTGATCCCAGAACAATGCCTATCAAAAAAACAAATAAATTCATCACCGGAAAAGGAAAATTGATACCAAAGAAGTCAGCAAGCAGGAAGAAACCCACACTGCCAGCACAATTGCCTAGGATGAATTCATCCCAGTTAAAATGGGATGCACTCAACCAATTTAAACTTGGTTGAAATCAACTGATGAAATATAAATCCAAGGGACCCCCCTTGGTTTTATATTTCATTGGTTGAGGTCAACCTACTTTAAATTGGTTTTTTGCATCCTAGTTTAACTGGGATGAACTCAACCTAGGCAATTATGCTGGCAGTGCCATCAAGAAGCAAGCACAAAATGTCTCTGACAATGATACAACCGCAAAATGTTCTGCTCACCTAAAGAAGGACAACTTCCTAATAATCATCAACTGGCTCAAAATCCAAACGAATTATGATTTGTGCTTTGGAACTGGTAAGGCACAGGCAGTTGGAAGGCCAGCCAAAGGGAAGATTAATGGATTCAAGATGATGGCAATAAATCTGAGAAATCAATCCCCTTCACAAATCAATCTAACCCCCAGGCAGATGAAAGATTGTTTTAAAAGCTACAAGGACAAGTACAAGAAAACACATACCCAATCCCTCTCCACTGGCTTTGGACTCACCAATGAAGACCAATTGGCAGGAATTATCACCATTGACGAGAAGCTTGACAAAATGTGTCCACATTTCCATGCTATGCATCAGCTGATGGGGAAGAAACCATTTGTGACGCCCTTGTACAAAGTTGATGCTCAAAACGGTGATGAGAACTCTGACTCATCTGGTCCTGAGGACAAAAAATTGGACAAAAATTTTGAGAAAGATGACTCAGATAATGAATCTGTGGATTCCAATAACTCTAGGGCTCCACTTGTAAGATTGATCAGTTGTTTCATTGACTTTTTTGATAATTGCTGATATATTCAATATTGTTTATATGTGATGACTTAGTCAACAATCTTGGAACCTTTAGAAACAAATGAGAATAGGTCTGAAGGAGGCAGGGACAGGTGAAGAGGTGTGTTTGAATTTCTTTTTATTACTTATGCAATTTCTTCTTTAAACGATTGACCTTGCCACTAAATAATTTAGGAAAGAGTTGGACCTGCAAGTGTTTGTGAAAATCCGTCAAATGTAAATGAAGTGGGGATCCTGGTTTTTTATTGGATCAATTATTCACTGTCTTTTGATTGATTAGATAATGCCCCATTTCTTCCCATGTTTGACATTAACAAGGACAGGAAGCAAGTGGTTGTCCTAGTGGACAGGCTAAATCATCTAAGCACTATTGAAGGGATGTGGATTCTGTTGAGTTGCCTGTTAGTCTGCTACCATGATGTATCACCAGCTGAACCATGAGGACTACCAACCAACACCCTGGGAGTCAGAAGCGTCTGTAGCCTAGTTGGTAAAGGCAGCACTCTAGCATGTGTCTCAGCTTAGCTGAGGTTGTGAGTTTGAATCTCACCAGACACATCTCCATTTTACAGTCTCTACAGGTTATGAGCCCAGATTCTACCTAAGCGCTACTTGCTTACATAAGAGACTGAATGAATATGTGAATGCTTCATGTAAGACCAAAAACCCCTCTAAGCCTACATCAAGGTCCTGGGTTCAACTCCCACAGTGGCCACACCTACATGGGTCCAAATCCCCATACTTCCTTGGGTCAAATCCCCACACTTACGGGGTCTAATCCCCACACTTAATGGGTCTAATCCCCATACCGCTTGGGTTCAATCCCCACTCTCCACATCATGTAGCAAGGGGGGGTGTTGAGTTGCCTGTTAGTCTGCTACCATGATGTATCACCAGCTGAACCATGAGGAATACCAACCAAAACCCTGGCAGTCACAAGCGTCTGTAGCCTAGTTGGTAGAGTAGGCTCCTAGAGTTAGCCTTTCCCGGGTTTGAGTCCCGGTGTAGCCATTTCTTTTCTGACAGATTTACAGTCTTGAGCTCAAGAGCATGCGTACCTGCAGGAGAATGAGCACACCGGTGGGGTCTGGAGCAAAAGAGCATCCAGATTCTGGCAGCATGTCAGACTTTGAATCTGGCTGCTAGCTGTCAGCCTATGTGATGCCAAGCTCCTTCTAGTGGTGCAGATAAAGAGCAATAGCTCTGGGAGGATTTATAAGAGGTAATACCAATCCTGAGAATCCCTCAAAGGTATCTTGCAAGCAGAGGATTTAGGTACCTGAACACACTGGGGCCTGTAAACAGGGTTCCCAGATAAAAGATCTCAAGAGAAAGGTTTATCTACTTACTAGTAATAAATTACCTTTAACAGACTTGAGGTTCTTCCAGCAGTTGGAAGCGCTTGGATGTTCTGGGTTGGGCAATTTCTGACTAAAGATACTAGGACCTTACCAGACAGAATAACAATTGTAAAAGCTATGCATGATTCTCCAATACAGAACAGGGCTCCTTAAATGCCTTTCTGGAGCTCTGATGGCGAAACACAAGATGTATTTTTGGCTATGGGAGGATTAAGATTTAATACAAATGTGTAGTTGTTTAATCCCATATGTACAGGCTGTCTATATGCTAAGCTCTTTTGCTGGCATCTTGAGGCGCTTCTGAGACAAGGTTTGTTAGATGTGTTGATCAAAGGTCATGTCAAAATGTATTGATTAAATATCACATGTACCTGTTGATCACAGTCAGAGTTTAAGTAACAATGTGAAATACATGTATTTATTGTTCTGTGGGCGCTTCAAGAGCCTCTTGTTTAAACCCTGTCATGCAGGCAATGCATGACTGCAGAGATCTGTCAATCAATTTTCCCACTAAGGATGTAATACATTTATTTTGAACAGTTGTTCAATAGTTATTTTCAGAAGGTTCTCATGTTATTTCCTTCCTCTGGTTCGTGGTCTTTGTCCCTCTGAATCATCCTTAGTGTACTTAGTAGATAATATAGTACATTACTAGTATTATATACTTATATTATTAGTGTCATATGTATTTATTTTATTATGTTCTTATTTAAATACCGTGGTTTTGTACATGTATTTATGGTTTCTATTCTGTATTTTAATGTATAATAATTAATTCAGCGCTTTTAGTGGTAATATTCTTTCAAGTTGTTTTACTACTAGAAGTTTTAAGTTATCTGGGGTACTTTGGCTGAAGTACCCTAGGTTATTTTACACGCTCTTTAAGATTATGAAATAATATTTCCACTTATGTTATTATTTATTAGCATATTCATTGTTTTATACTTAATACCTATGTAATAATGTGTTTATTATTTACATATTACTTTTTTATGTTGCTTTATCTTATTATTATTCATTTATTACTCTTTGTTAAATGATTAATACTATATTTTTAATTTTATGTTTATTTTGTTCTAGTCAGGTTGTCTCTGAACTAGTAGCAAGCTGACACTAGCGGCTTTGTAGCTTAGTGGTAGAGTAGGCTCCTAGAGTTAGCCTTGCCCGGGTTCAAGTCCCGGTGTAGCCATTTCTTTTCTGACAGATTCCCTCACTGCCAATGAAAGGGCCCTTGACACAAGTGATTCAGAGGATTACTGTCCATCTGATGCTAAAGAAGATACTCAGTCACCCTGCAAGAAGAAGAAAAACAAATTGTGCACCACTTTGACACCTATGCAAATTCAAATAAAATGTTTCCAACTCAAACACCCAAGGACAAGCAAAGGGCATCCAACAGTGCCAATATCAATCCTAAGAGCCAATTAACCTCAGGGACCAACACCCCCAATCCGTTTTCTCAATATGAAGAGTATGCGTTGAAGAGGGATGCAGGCCAGTTGGAGATGTCATCCTTGTTCCGATTTTATTTAACTGACATGCTTCTTCAAATTAATTCTTTATTAGGAAAGGCACAAGTGGCTTGTGACAGCCTTAGTTTTGAGATGTTGAAGTTTGAACAACAGGTCAACAACAATAATAAGGGGGTCAAGTTAGAGGAAAAGAAACTCAACCACTCAATTGAACTTGAGGAGAAGAAGTGGGATCATGGAATTACATTAGAGGGAAAGAAGTGGTAACATGGAATAAAATTAGACAAGAGGAAATTAGACTGGGAAAGGAAGGAGAAGGATAAGGACCAAAGGTTTGAGATGGCCAAGATGGAATGTTTGGCTGGTCAGCACTGCCAGCACAATTGCCTAGGATGAAGTCATCCCAGTTAAACTGGGATGCACTCAACCAATTTAAACTTGGTTGAAATCAACTGCTGAAATATAAATCCAAGGGACCCCCCTTGGTTTTATATTTCATTGGTTGAGGTCAACCTACTTTAAATTGGTTTTTTTGCATCCTAGTTTAACTGGGATGAACTCAACCTAGGCAATTATGCTGGCAGTGCAGGAGCACATTGGTAAGAAGTATGACCTGGAGACTTGGTGTGTGGCTCATGTGAAGAGTAAAGAAGATATTGAACGCTTGGAAAATTTATTCAAATAGTCCACCTTTTTTGGCTTTGTTCACAACCAAAAAATCATTTAAACATTGCATGTTACACATTAGAAAGAAAATAAAAAAAGAAAAATATTGATTATATTTTAGAGAGTTATCTAAAATAGCATCCATATCTCTAATAGTCCAGTTGCTTTTATGTGGATGATTAATATAGTGACCATCTCTAATAAGCTGAATGGCTTTTTGAGTTTTCTTGGGCAGTTGGCAAGATAACCCCATTTGTGTATGTGAAGAGTTGGGAGCAGTTTTTGAGGAGAGACTCAGGTGAGAATTAGCAGTGGATTTCTATGCACACTCAAATATACCATCAAATCCTGCAAAGTTGATGCTACAAGAATTGTCTGGGAACAAAAATTCACCTCCAGTGACTTGAAGATTATTCTCAACTAGCTTCCCAGTGTGTTTCTCAATGTAAATCCATAGGACAAAGCTGAAGGGTGAAGAATTGGTGTCTTGGTGTGGCGTGTTTGAAAACTGGCCAAGGGTAAACAACAGGTGTGAGGTGAATCCTTTGTGGGAGGCTGAATATTGGGGAGCTAGTCCAGGGGCTTTGAGTCAAATGTGTTGTTTCTGGACCTCACGGAATAGGGGTTTGGATACAGATTGGAAGCACCGGCCAAGAAACTTATCAATTTTTGGAACATCCTTTTGAAGTGCTTCATAACCGTGTCAATCTGTAGCAACTTTGGAAGAAATGCCTGTTATACCAATTTGGGATTGTGCCTTGTAACCTTTTTGCCATCCTACTCACCCAAGTATGCTGGTCTGTTGGATTTATTGGAATTTTGGAATTAGGCCTGCTGTCAACCTTAGAGCCAGCACAGCTGACCTAAAGTCTGTCTTCTCTTCTTCTTTAAGTCAAAAATGTCTTATATATGTTTACCCTGAGGTTTAAACCTTGTTTTGACTTCAAATTCTGATTCTTCATTAAAATTTGACCATAGTGTTCACTGAACACTTTGTAATTGCTCAACTCCTTCATGGAGTAATTAAACAAACAATTCTACGCTACAGCTGGCTGGGCAAGTGAAATAAGGCCAGCCAACCACATCTACATCTTAGATTACATAAGCAAACCTTGAAAATTTTCGAAGTTGGTGTATCCCCCGTTGCAGGCAGGATACACAAACTCAAGACACCCAGAACCACCAACTCAGATCACCAAGGATTCACCAAGTTACAGCTCACCACTCTAACCAACCAAAGGCCTCTTTCACCCAGTACCTCAACAGTATTGTCAGTCAGTCCCCTTTTTGAACCTTGCTCTTCTGACAGAAGTCCTTCTCTGTCTCCCCTTCTTCCTTTTCCCTTTCCCTTTCCTCATCCCTCATCAAATCAGATCAATCCAAGCACCAATCATCAGATCAGATCAGCTTCAATCATCCTCAGAGATCAATCAGCTTTGCTTCAATCTTTTTCTGTGGTTTTTCCTTGAAACAAACCACATAGGTTTCCCTCTAAAGAACCTTGACTATCCAGCTTGACATAGTCTAAAAAACTGGGCTGATTAGACTTGTCTTCTCAGATACCTTCCACGTTTCCATTGTGTGAAGAGGCTGTTGCTTCTCAAAGACTCTGTCACAGTTCATCCAACTTTTTAAGTTGTTGATTATCATCATTAAAGAGCACTCAGATTATTAGAAACACAGATCAATCAATAATCTTTTCCCTTGTCCCCTCTTCTTCTCTAACAGTTGTATTCTTTATCCCTTGAAATACAACTGTTGCCCCCCATTTCTTGTGTCCTGTTGTCACTTTAGAGACCCAGGCTCACACCTGCTGTATGATATGTTGGCTAAGATTTTGGTGTTGTTATTTGAGGTTTGCATTGATGGTTTAGAATTGTCAGAACTTTACCACAGCAATAAACTTCTTATGAGCTCCATTGGCCCAGCAAATAAAGGACTTGTTGAAGAATCAGATGTTGGCATTTGGATTGGGAATTGAGATGTGGACTAGAATATGGGTCTGGCC
The DNA here is from genome assembly GCA_007896445.1 of Puccinia hordei. Lineage (NCBI taxonomy): Eukaryota > Fungi > Basidiomycota > Pucciniomycetes > Pucciniales > Pucciniaceae > Puccinia > Puccinia hordei. The sequence continues at coordinate 196,231 of RDRW01000200.1, forward strand.
AGAAAAATTTACATTGGCCCTTTGATGGCAAAGAGTTTGAGTGGTGGCTCTGTAATTTTTCCGCTTTATTTGCCAATTACTGAGGTGTGATTGGGGAGCCAGACAAGAACCTTCTGCTTCATTGACCCCATTGCTGCCACGTATATCTTGTTCTCAATAGTGATCACATTGGCAATAGATTTGAAAAATTACGCAAGACTTTGATTCCATCTGAGACATGTTAGGAGGCATGTGGGGATTGGGATTTGAGTGTTGCTTGCATGTAGGTGGGCGAGGTGGACGGCTGATTTTTACTTTCTTTGAGGAGAAATCCAATAATTCTGAATTGTTTTCACTACTTTCATTGTTGGTAGAGGCATTGTCTGAGAAGGTGCTATCTGAATCCAAATTGTAGGTCAAAAAGGAAGGTGACAGCATCTCCTTGTGGTGAGAATCATACCCTCCTTGCTCCTCAATAATGTGCTGTGACTGTTCTAGATCAAGAGGAAGAGAACATCGCCAATGGAAATTCCAGTTCTTACTTGATCTTGGACCAGTCACTGGCATATCAGCTTGAATTGGGGAGGGGATGGGCCAGGGGGTTTCAGAGGCCAAAGATTCCTGGCGTTTCATCCAATTGATTTTTGTGAGCCGTTGCTTTCCATTGTGCTTTGCAATCTTGGATTTGGTGATGGTATTGGGATGTGCTGGGCAGTGGCTGGTATCAAAGGTATCACACACAAGATTATTCAGCTGGGGAAATGCAGTGGAAATGGCTACATCATACATATCATCAATCAGGCCTAGATCACCAAGACAGCCAAAAAACACCAGTAGTTGGCTTTGCTTATGAAGTTTAGACACATCATTGATCTGATTGTGGGTTGCCTGCGCTGATGAGGCATCAAGTAGGTCCTCCAGAGCTTCTAGAAAGCTTGATGGGACATAATTTGATTCTATTCCAGATTGGCTGAAGTCTAATAACTGGAGTTGATGTTGTTGTTGTTGAAGGGCAACAAAATCATCAGGTTGGTGTTTGTTATTGCCAAGAAAAGGAAAGCCAACCCCTCCATCCCGTTGCTGTTGTTGTTGCTGCAGGAGACTGCCAGGGGGACCTTTTTGGCCGGGGAAGTTGCCCTGTAACCCATGCATCAGGTCGTTGTCAAAGATACTCATGTTGAGCATTGTCGTTGCTGGGGGGATTGTTGCAAGTACGGACGCCAAGGCCCGTTTGGCAACCTGTTTTGAGAGTGAAAAGGATGAAACCCTTGTGGAAAGGGAGAGTGAGAGAGATAATGGATGAATACATAAGAAAGATATGTTGTACCTGGAAGTGTTGGCTGTTGACACATCTTGATAATTGTTTAAATAGGGGAACAGCCACTTTCTGAAACTCCTTTGGATTGATTACATCTATGGAACAAAAGAACACACCAGTTAAAGCATTTGCTTGTATGAAGCTGATACTAGACTGAAGTTACCCAAGACTTCTTTGACTTCGTTGAGGTACATGACTTCCTTGGGTGAGTTAGCCTTAGGAAAATAACGTAAGAGACCAATAACAATGTCTTTGGTCTATGCCAACTCTTTTTCCAAGAACTGGACAAAAAATTAAGCCAGTTGAGGATGATAGAGCATGGCAAGACCTTTAACTTTGTGCAAGGGGATGAAGATGGGCATAAGAAAAGTCTCATGTTCCTCCTTGAGGGGTAGAGCAAAGCGTTTGATGATCAAGCCTAGGATCTCCAATAGCTCTGCAATCACGTTGTGTTGCTCGGTCTTGTAGATGAATGCATAGAAGACGTTTTTGATTGACCATCTGATGAACGCCTGCAGGGTAAGAAACTTTCCATAGATTCAATGCAACATTGTCTTCAAGAAATTTTGCTCTTGAGGGTCCTCACTATTGAAATGTTCTAATGCCTAGTGTGTAACAATTGTTGTCGGTATTATATCAAAAAGGGGGGGCTAGCAAAAGAGTTAGTTACGTCAATGAATTGTTTGGCAACATTGGTGTTAAATTCAGGGCTCTTGACGAAGGGGGGAAGAATTTTTAGACAACCTGGAGGTGAGGCCAAGCAAGTTTGAGTACAGGTTCATCCTCCTCTGGGCCGTACGCGTCACTGGTTGGGTTGACAGGTGCGGAGTCCTTGTCAATTGGTACAGATACAAACTGAGATTGACCAACACAAATCACCAAGGTCATCATCAACATAGCTTCAGCTCTTAGTTCATTGATCAGACTGCTGTTTTGAGAGAGTCCCATGAAGCAAAGGACTAGTTCAGTGAGGGCCAAGGCCAGAACTGAACCAGTGTAGAAATCACCTCCGAGAATCAGAGCACGCAAAGGAGGCTTGGATTGGAACTTGACCTTGCTAAGACTAGGAGCTGCTGTGAAAGAAAATCTGGTCTCTGTTGCATAGGTACCATCTGCAAGAACCTTTGTGGTAGTAGTTTGGACTGGTTTTGTATTCCCACTCTCATCAACCTGAGCCTGAGCCTCTGATTCTGCTTCTGCTTTGGCGACATCCAGCAGACGTTGCTCAAAAGCAAGGATTGGAACTTCGCCAATGACCGTACACATCTGTTGTAAAGTTTTGAGCATATCTAAACGCCAAATAAGAGTCAGACTGAGCAACCATGTGAATCAGATGTCTGGCATCAGAACCTCACAAACCTTCTTTGGTTGTGCAATATTCACCCACAATCCAAAGAGCACCCCTGAACACTTTTCCGCTTTTGATGTCTCAAAACGTTTGTAATGGAGAACGGATCCGTCAGGATTGGCCAAGATTCTTGGCAGCGGAAGCAGGGAGGCCAATGGTTGAAGTAGAGGAGATGGAGACCAACAGCACATGGGATGTAGCAGCGGGGAGAGGAAGAGGGAGGCAAGTTAGACTTGGAGATCAGCTTGCCAATGCAGTCCAAGGCGGTGACTATCAATATGGAGGAGCCGGTCTGACAGGCTAGTTTGAGGGGCTGTAGCACAATCTGAGCTTCTTGATTGGGGCCCTGAGAAGCTGGGTGGACTGTGATTTCCAAATGAACTGGTTGGAAACAAAAAAAGTGTTTCAGAATTAGAGGATTGAGAGATTCACACCTTGGGCCCAATTGCCAGGGCAACCAATATATTTCATGTACTTTACAAAAAAAAACAATTGGGTTAGTAACATCAATTCATGCTCCATAATCATTCATACAATCATGAGTTGACCAGAAAAATGTGAACACAAATCACAACTTGGGGAGACCCAAACCTTTAGAGATCTGGGTGCTTAAAAAGACTGCTCAATTGTAGTTTGATCCAGGACTCATTGCCAAAGAGGCACCAAAGTGTTTCACAAATTCATTGATTGTATTTGAGTTCAAGAACAAGAGAAAAAAAAATCCATAATTAAGCAGATAAATCAGGATGGAGTGGCACTGTGAGTGCCCAAAATCAAAAGAAATAGTCAGAAAACTATTATCCTGCAAGTCAACGTTCAATTATTCACCTTAGCTGAAGAGTGCAAGTGTTATGGGGCAAAACAGTCCACGTAATCCATTGTTACTAGATTCAATGTTTTCCAACAAGGGCGGGGCTGCGTCTGGTTCCTCCTCATCATAAAGTTCATGCCACTGATCCTTGAGGTCGGCTAGAATATTATGCAGAACAATGCAGGTTACAATCCACTTTACCGTTGGCTTCATCTCACAAGGGTTCCTGATTTGTGATGAAATTTCACCCAAACTTGCAAATCAAACCTTTAGAATACAAATGGCATGTTCAATTTGTACTCTTGATTGGGCTAGATGGTAATTGAAATCCACATTCTCAGGTATAAGCAAATCAGAACCTTTGTAGGCTGGAAAAGTATGTTGATCACTTGAATAAGCAGAGTCAGCCAGGAGGAATTGGTGTTGATCAAAGAATCATTCTGTATTTTGAGCATGCTTCATATTGGAGAAGACATAACAATTGTGACAGGATCCTGGGTAGCCTGCAAGGTAGGTTATGAACTTTTTGTTTATGTCACAAACAAGAGCGACTGAAATGGAGTAACTGTTTGGAAAGCAAACAACACATCAGCTAAGAATCTGTAACGTAGTGGAACCAATGCAAACGATCCAACAATTTTTTTGATCCCAGTAGTGGTTACCATCCATTGGTAGCTTTTGACTCAGTGGATTGTTTGTTCCATCAACAAAGCCAACAAATCAAGGAAAGCCTTCATCTTGCATGACCTGAGATGATTCTGTATGTTCTTCTTGAGTCAGCCATGATACCAACTGTGAGCGCATTTGATAAAGAATCCTGATCACCTGACAGGTGTAAAGGTTGATTGTTCCACAGCCAACTTGGAAGAGATTCTTGAGTCTGAATACAGCAGCACTGTTTCTGTTTGATCCAATAAAGCATGTAACAATAGCAAGTTGGACTGATGGGTCTCTTTGAGGATTCTGAGAGGAGTTGTGAAAGATTGTATTTGACTCAATCAGTTGAACAAGATTGAGGAAACATGGGAATGCCATTTGAAAAAGCTGGAGGAAGCATGATTGAGGAAGTTCTTGAATGATTGAAAGGTCATATCAAGGATGGAATGGTGTAGTGGTGCCTCTGGCATTGAGTTATTGTTTCTGGATTTTTGATCAACAATACAAATAGAAATCTTCAAGTCCCGAGTCATTGTTATCTGAGTCAAAAATCAATACGGTTGCAGCACAGTTGGCTTCTTGACATAGTTGCTTGTGTTGAGAGGGTGCTTGTTGCATGATTGGTTGAGGTGAGGTGTGATGTTTGCTTGGTTTGAAAAGAGGCAATGGATTGAACGGTGAAGCGTGAGCTGATGGGAGATGTGATTTTATTGGGTTATTTTGGAAATGAAGGATTTGGATGGAAAACCAGGGTTTTTCATTTTCAAAAGCTGTTTTCTTTTTAGCTACCCTGTTTTGAAAACCTTTTGATTAGAAATCATGGGTTTCGCAATTTCCAATCAACGGGTTTTAATGGTGGATTACCCCCTAATAAGAAGGAAATTTAATTAAAGAAAATCCTTGGCAAAGAAATTTTCAAACATGAAATAAATGGATAAAGAACCAGTTATTGGTATAGCTTTTTCCATGAAGATCCTGGAAAATCCCAGCATAACCCATAGTAATATATACTATAAGATTACATATATCTTTAAATAAATAATTTATGTATTATGTATTATATACATAAGTACATGTGATTTTAACTCAATAACCCTTCAGGGCAACAACCTTTTCAAGCTCTGGTCCCCAGATAGTTTATTCACAATTACTTCTTAGTGAAATAAATATTTATTGCTGAAATAAATATTTACCACTAAATATAGTTAGTGTGAAATATTTATGGGGTCATTTCAAATAGAAATGAAACCGTATTTCACATCTGATCACAAACAGGGTGATCAATTCCTCCTGGTGATCTTACTGTGATAACTGCTTCCAACAAGCATGTGAAAGAATAAATATTTTATTATTTAAGAGGAGGTTTTCTTCACTAAATTGAAGACAACCTCCCCATCAATTTTCACCCATACTTAGATAACTCATTATAGTCTACCAAGGCGCTCAACTTCTCCTTTAAGTAAGGAGGACTGGCTTGTCTTCCCTTATAACTATCTTATTAGTTAAAATTCCTCAACAAACTCCCCCCCCCCCCCCAATAAATTAATATTAATTAATTCTATTGGAAGAACCGTGTTATATTCTGGTTAACCCTTCTGTGGAACTTTATTTCTGCCAGAAGTCTGGTAGCAGGCATTTAGAACCTGTTTATTTACTACTTAAGTGTCCGTACACTAAAGTATTTATCTTATAAAAGCTTATAATCTGTTATTTACACTTTTAAAGTGTAAAATTTTCTTTTTATTCCTCTCTGTACGAGCCACATTCAGTGAAATAGAGTACAGGAAGTTGACATCCAGAGTGTTGTGAAAAGGTTTTAAATCATAAGATAAGAGGAAGAAAATATCCAAGTGCTGTCCAGATGTCCAGGAATCCAGTATGGCCATGTGATTTAATTTGAAGGAAATTAACTGATCCAAAGAAGATTGACTGATCCAAAGAAGATTGACTGATCCAGGTTCAGGGAAAGAATGGTTGGATGAAGATGAACATTTTTGATGGAATATGGATGGGAAATTCCAGACACAAGGGAACAGTTGGTTTGGAGGATAAAGAAAATTTTGGGTTCTGATCCATGGAAGAAAGATGGCTACAGGTCCAGGGGCAAGAAAACTGCATTGGAAGGATTAAAAGAAACTACTAGTTTGAGTTTTTCTAAAAGAATAGTGACTGATCCAAAGGAGATTGAATTGATCCAAAGAAGGGTGAAGGTACTGGTCCAACGGAAAATGGCTGGGTGTAACAGGTGACTGATCCAAGGAAAATTATTGATTGATGCAAAGAAAATTGAAGGGTACTGGTCCAAAGTCAAAGGCTTGTACTTTTAAGGGTGGAATACTGATTTGTTGAAAGGTGGATGGATGATAGATGGAAAAGATGAAGAAAAGCATGGGAACCGGAGAACAAAAAATTAAAATTCCTGGGTATGACAAATGAGTTGTTCCTTCAACTTATTTTCTATCCCCAGACAATGGAGAAGAACCCATGAATTTGGAAGGGAGTGGTTTGATGAGATGGTGATGGTGATGGTGGAAATTTTCATTGGATGGAGGAAGGTGGGTGATTATGGATGATGATGAGGATGGCTGGATGAGAATGGATGGTGATGGATGGTTGAGGATGAATGGTGATTGGTTGTGAGGATGTAAAGTGATGGATGGTTGGTGATGGATGGATGATGGATGGATGGTGATGGATGGATGAGGATGGATGGTGATGGATGGATAAATTTTCTAGTATGGAGGAAAGATGGATGGATGGTGATGAAGAAGTGTCTAGTAAATGGGTGGAAAGATGGATGAGGATGATGGTGGAATATACAAGATGGATGATTTTTCTAGTATGGAGGAAAGATGGATGGATGGTGATGAAGAAATTTCTAGTAAATGGGTGGAAAGGTGGATGAGGATAATGGTGGATAAAAGATGGATGAATGTTCTAGTATGGAGGAAAGATGGATGGATGGTGATGAAGAAATTTCTAGCAAATGGGTGGAAATGTGGATGAGGATGATGGTGGATAAAAGATGGATGGATAAAAGTAAAAAAGAAGGTGGTGATCATTTGAATTAGATCCCTTTGTCCCAGACGGATGAAGTTTATTTAGATAATTATGGATGGATGAAGGATTTTATTTTTATTTTTTTTATTGGTTGGATGGAGCTGGTATGATTCTGGTTTTGCAGGCAGTGTTATTATTATGCAATGAATATGTATATATTTCTGTTTATTTATATTCAATTCTGTTGAGCTAAGGCTACCAGATCTTGTGAGATGTGTGTATTGAGTATGTGTAAGTGAGTGGATAAGATGAGATGATGGAATGAATGAGAGATATAATTGGGAGAAAAGAAACTGGTATTTATAATAAATGAATGCTGAGCAAATACCCAAGCAGCAGACATTCTGAATGGGAAAGCTCAAAGGGCTTTTCCTTTAAAGAAAGTAATTATACTTTTATTCTTTTTACAGGAATGCTCCAGTACTCTGGTGCATTACTTCTTTTATTGCATTCTGATACACCATGCTCAGCCAGTGTGGCAGCAGGCCCATCACTGCTGATGCCATTGCTGCTTGTATTCCCTTCTACAGGGATTACACCTCCAACACCCCCCTTTAATACTGTAGGAGGTGATAAAATGAGACTAATACAAAACTTTATATGTTTAACTTTGTCTAAAGCTTTAGTCATTATGTCAGTGGAATATATTCCAACACTATTTCTTTGTATTGAACAGCTTCTCTGATATAGTTGTAATGTACATCTATATGTTTTGTCCTTGAATGAAAAACTGGATTACTGGCCAATTTAATGGCTCCTTGATTATCTGAGAATAGTATCCCATATGTCTGTACCTTATAAGTATCTTCCAACATCTTTCTGATCCATTTTGATTCTTGTGAAGCAGATAAGTACACTCTATATTCTGATTCTGTAGAGGATAGACTTATTGCTGATATCTTCTTGGATCTCCATGAGATAAGATTCTTTCCCAGAAAATAGGTAAAATCACTTGTGGATTGTTTCAAATCATTTTCAGCCCAACTGGCATCAGTATATCCTACAAGATTAAAATCTTCACTATTAACATATTCAAGACCTAAGCTTTGAGTTCCTTTTAAATATCTCAGGCATCTCTTGAAGGCATGCCAATGCTTCAGCCCTGGCTTTTCTAAGAACTGAGATAGTATTCTTACTGTATAGGTAATATCTGGTCTGGTGCATTGTGATAGACAATTTAAGCATCCTATTTCTGCTCTGTAATCATGTCCAGATCTACTGAACTCTATTATCTCTTCTTCTCTGGCTTTTTCCAACTTGATATCAGATTGCATAGGAGTTCCAAATGTTTTTGCATCTTCCAAATTATATTTAGTCAATAATCCTTTGACATAATGCTCTTGGTCAACTCTAATTGATCCATTTGGCTTGGGAGAGATCTTCATTCCCAGAACATGTTGGGCTTTGCCCAGATCTTTAATTTTAAAGTCCTTTTTAATCATCTTTAACAAATCTTCTTTTTCTGGTCCTATGACAATTATGTCATCTACCCATACAAATAATATTGTGCCATTTTTAATGAATAGGCATGGGTCTGCTTCACTTATCTGAAATCCCTTATTTTCTAACCAGCTGGACATGGTATTATACCATGATCTTGCTGATTGCTTCAAACCATATAGCAACTTCTTGAGCTTCATGATGTAATCATTATTACCCCCCCTCAAGAAGTTATCTACATTTTTTTTTCTAAGGGTTTATGGATTGGTTTCAATAAACCATTCTTTCAATCCTTCTGGAATGTGCTAAGAAACAGTGTCATCCTGTTCTAAATGAGCATTGAGGTATGCTGTTACAAAATCAGCTTTTCTGATTTCTTCTCCTGTTTCTACAGCAAGAGAAATTAAGTATCTTAAAGTTGATAATCTACCTGTTGGGGAGAACGTCTCTTGGTAATCAATGCCTTCTTTCTGCTTAAAACCTTGAGCAACACATCTTACTTTGTATCTTTTGAGTTCTCCTAGTTCATTGAATTTCTGGGTTAATACCCATCTACTTCCAACCAAAGTTTTTTCTTTTTCAACATCAGACCCTTCTATTATCTCAAATACTTTGTTATTTTCTAATGAATCTAATTCTTCAAATATAGCAGTTTTCCATTTTTGTTTGTCTGAAAGCTTCCGTGCTTCTTTGTAGCTATTTGGAACAACTCTGTTCTCCATTTTAAATGAAGCTTGAAAAGACATGGCATTTTGCTCTCCTTCTATGAGTTCTTCTACGACTTCAATGTAAGCACAATTTGCTTTCTGTTGAGATTTCAGTCAAACTACGCCAATATTGAAGTATACACACTGGATGGTTATCAATACTTCAACTCGAATCCTTCCCAGTTTGATTGATCTCTCATCTCTCTCTGTAACAACTCTCGACTCCTCAAAATCTTCAACTCCTCAAGATCTCCATCTTCAACACCAAAATTACTACTCAACTCTCAAGATCTCCATCTTTAACGTTGAAATAACTGATTGCAATCTGTAAAGTTCTCTTCTTTCAGATAACAATCAAATACAAAAAACACTCACTCTTTTGGTCTGATTCTGTTTATTTCAAAGTTGATTCATTGGCTCAAGATATCATCTTGATCTTTATTAATTATAGTCCAATATAGTACTGTTTGCTGTTTGTCTGTCTTTCTTTCTTCCTTCAGTTCTACTTCTCTCTTGTTCTGCTTGTTGATGAATTAACCTTGCTTTCTGTCCTTATTCACCAATCTTTTCTTCTCTTCTTCAGATTATCTACATAACAGGCTATAAGACTGGTTGATATGGTGGGTAAAAGCTGGTAAATGTAAATGAAGATGGGGATATGATTTCCTAGGAAGGAAGGGCTGTTTATAAATCCATTCTGGGATCTTGGGGGAAAATAAGAATCTCTGTTTTGCCTGGTCTAGTCTTCTACAAAGCCCTAGTTACCTGTATAACTGGTTTGGTTACGGTAGGGCTTGGTTACTTGTTTCAAAAGGCCCAAAGTGGTTTAATGTTCCCAGGAAGGTGATCAATTTTTCATCTTCCTTCCTTTTGGACCATTAGTCTATTTACAACCAACCAATTGGTCTATCTTGGCCTTAGTAGGAAAAGTATGGCCACGGCGTTGGTTGTGGCTTTTATTACAGGGGCCAGGTACATGTAACTATGGAAATGAGGATGTAAACCTTATTTATGCATCATAAAAGAGCTCTATTAACCTTAATTAAATAGCCTCCTAGCATATATTTAAGTTTATGTAGAACTTGACAGCCTTGTGAAGGGATCTGAAGGAGTAATAATTACGGGGTACATTTGCTGACGTACCCTAGGTTAATTTACATGTAGATTCAGAATCATAAATAATATCTCAAGTTCTCTTTATACTTTAGAAGTTATATCTAGATTCTGTGTTATATGTTTTGTTTTAATAATTTCTTTTGAAACAAAAGAAGTAAGGTGTGCATTCTTTTGAGACTAAGAGTATAAGTTGTATATTGGTATAATTTGCTATGGTCAGGATTTCTCTAGATTAGTAGCAGGCTGACATTCCCAACCCCTAAGATGAGTCTTCAGATCATATGAAAAGGTATTATTATAGACTAGAAACTGAAAAACATTTAAGTGGTTTTTGTTTTTTAATATATATTTTTTTCTTTTTATTTTACTCAACGTCTTCTTGATGCTCTGTAATTTCTCAGCTCAATTGCTCCATCAGGGATATTACTTTCTGGAAGCCATTTGTCTTTGTCAGCAGACTGATTTTTATATCTCACCAAGTAGAGTCTAGTATCTTTCCCTTGTATTCTTTTGTTCTTATCTTTCAGTATGTTGGAGACTTGGAGTTTTTCAGATTCATTTGGCTCCACTAATGGTACTGGAGGGCATGATAAAGGCTCCAAATTATCTCTAGTTGTATAAGGCTTGATCAAAGACTAACCCAATCATGAGTGTATCCATCATGGTTTTTGAACTCAAGACCAAATGAACAGAATCTTCTTAGCATATCTTCCAAGGGTTGTATCATGCTTTCGGCCAATCAATCTGACTGAGGGTGGTAAGCTGTGGAGAAAGCTGATTTAGTACCTAACATGTCATGAAGATTCCTGCAAAATTCTGACGTGAACTTGGGATCTCTATCACTTATAATAATTTTGGGAATACCAACATCAGCCATTATTCTATTCCAAAACAGAATTACTACTTTCATGGCTGTATCATCTTTATGGTTAGGAATGAACCTAGCTCTCTTGGAATACCTGTCTAATACAACTAGAACAGAGGTATAAGAGTAAGGTCCTCCAGGAGGTAATCCTGTGACAAAGTCCATGTTAATTATCTCCCACTTGTTAGTTGGTTCTGATATTTTCTGGAGCAGTCCATATCTTTTCCCTGTCTGCGTGTTTGATTTCACACAAGTCTCACAGGATTTCATGTATTTAGCTACTTGAACTCTCCAGTTTAGCCACCAGGCAGTGTGTTTCACTCATTCTATGGTCCTGTCCTCAGAGAATTGGCCTGAGCTTGTACCATTATGACATTCATGAAGTATATTATCTATGTGGGTTTGATCACAAAGGATAATTACACTAGAATGTCTATGCCTATAGTGTAAGATTACATATAATAGTGTGAGTTTTCCTTCAGAATAAGGTTTAGATAATGAAGGGGGAAGACTAGCAATTAATTCCGCTGGGCTGTTTTCATTACTCAGTATGTCTACTAGTTTTAATACTGCAGTGCAGTCTGTGACAACTACCACTTTAGTCCCCTCCAGGTAATAGTGAAGTTTTTCTAGTGACCAAACCAATGCTAAGCATTCCATTTGGATGGAACCATGTTTTCTCTCACTGGTATTAATTTTTCTAGAGACAAACAACACTGGCTTCTCTACTGGCACGTCATTCAACTCAAACTCTTGATGTAGAGCTGCACCTAGACCATCTAAACAGGCATCAATGTATAAAATAAATGGTTTACAGTAGTCTGGTTGAGCTAATACCAGGGCAGTAGTCATTAGTCCTCTAAGCATCTCATAGTCTTTAACTCTTTGAAGTCATTTCATATATAACATCCTTGCTACAAATTTCATACAAGCTCTTAGTGATGGTAGAGAGCTTTGGTATGTGCTTTCTGTAATAGCTAAAACAGCCTAGGAATGACTGCATTTCAGTTATTTTTTGAGGCGTAGGTTTTAGTAACACTGCTGCTACCCTGTGCTGGTCAATTGCCAGAGTCAAACCTGAGACTATTTGTCCTAAAGCTTTCAGTTCTCCATAACCAAAGTTACAGTTTTTGATGGACATGTTTAATCCAGATTCAACTGATTTTCTCAGAACACACTCTATTTTGTCAAGGTGGGTGTCCCAATCATCTGAGTAAATTATAATGTCATCTATGTATACCATCATCCAATTTTGCCGGATGAAACTACCAAATATAGAATCCACCATTCTTTGGAAATGAGACGGGGCATTCTTTATCCCAAAAGGCATTCTAAGATACTCATAAACCCCTAAGTGACAAATAATGCGCATGAAATTTCTGCTCTCTGGCTCAATAGGTATTTGGTTAAAACCTTTAAGTACATCCATGGTTGTAATATATTTTGCCTTGGACAAATTGTGCAAAGAATGGTCAATCCTTGGAATGGGATAGTTGTCTGCTTTTATATAATTATTCAAAGCTCTAAAATCTCCCACCATCCTTTATTTCACATTATGCCAAGCAATTATCACTGGAGTGGTAATTTCTACCTGCTCATTATGCCCTACTTTCCTAATGACTTTGAGATCCAGTAGTTATTTAATATGGGTCTCTAAAGCTACTCTAGATTTTGGACTAGAAGGGTAAGGGGCACTTCTCAGTGCAGGGGGATAGGGAGGTTGAAAAGTTAGCTCTAACTTGATATCATGTCCTTTAACATTTCCAATGGGTTCTTCTAATGTGCAAAACACTTCCTTGAATTTGAAGCATGCTGTCAGGACATCTATTTTTTGTTCTTCACTAAGGATATCACTGACAGCTGCTTGTGAGAAGTAATCCTTATCAAAATCAGTCAGCTCTTTTGATAATTGAGCTAATGCTTTAATGGGATCTGGGATTTTTATATTTATGTTGCATATTTGGAATTTTCTTTTCCCGTCTTCTCCAATGGTGTAGAACCTATTTTTGATTTGAAAAATGTCTATTCCGTACATGCAGAAGGTGTCATTTCCCAGAATCAAATATTCACAGAAAGCATCTTGGAGAACTACAAACTCTATGTTATGCCTTAATGATCCTTTGGAATGTGGAAAGATCCAATGGCATGCTAATTACTCCTAAGGGTTTCATAGAGGAATTGCAGCTGCTACACTTTGCTTTAGGCACAGGTAAAAAATGATCCTTCCATTCTGGGTAACAGACACTAAGGCAGTCACTACTAGTGCATGAGCAGAAGGCTCCGATATCTAGTAAAGCTCTGATTTCATTTCCTTGAAAAATGACAGTGGTGTAGCTTGTCTTACCCAATGTATAAGTCATACCTGTCTCTGGTTTGACAGATAAGAGTTTAGCATCAGAAATGTGGCCAATTTCCATTGAAGAGTCCCATCTTTGAGGTAGATTAGAATCACCATGGATTGTGTTGATCTCAAGTTCTCCTCCAATGTCTTCTTGAATTACATGAACTCCATGTGTTGATCCTTCCGTATTCTGGTACGTTTGAATAAAACAATCATCTGGGTCCAATTGAAAATTGGAGGGAGTCTTGTCATCACTCTGATTTTCCAAGGTCACATTGTTCATTTTTCTCCTGGGTGTAAGACACTCATTTTTCCCATGGCCCTTGTCTCCAAAGTTATAATATTCAGAAATGTTTATTTTCCTTGTTGAGGACTCCACTGCGGGGGATTTTTCTTTTGCTACCTCTTTTGCAGCTTCTTTGTACTCAGGTGGGCCAACCCTCATGTATCTCTTATTAAATTCATTAAGGATCACAATTTCATGAAGGATAGCTATAAATTCTGACAAGTCTACATCCATGGGTGCCAATCTACATCTCATTATACTTTCTACTGGACCTCTGCACTGGTTGAGAAATCTATCATTGACTTCCTCATTAGGGGGATTGGTGTACACACACTCAATCCTCTGTGCTTGACACAGACACCATTCAGCTGCTGTGTCTTTGGTTGGATCATAGTAGTCTTTTTCTAGAGCGTGGCGCTTTACATTTCTCCAAACTCTGGTTCCAAAGTGTGCTTTAATGAGTTCTTTCCATACGGCCCAGGGTTGGGTACCAACAGATTTACTCTTTTTGACAAACCATCTTGCCGCCACACCTTGAAATAACCCAGTTAGCCTAGATATGATTGCCTCATCATCTGGATTTTAGACTCTTAATATGTGGTCAATGAATTCAATGAAACTGATGTGGTCATATTCCCCTTTACAATCAAACTTGGGCCAGTCCCTAAGGGGAGGCATCAACTTATTAATCATTTTCATATTCACACTGCCAGCATAATTGCCTAGATTGAGTTCATCCCAGTTAAACTAGGATGCAAATGCCAATTTAAAGTAGGTTGACCTCAACCAATGAAATTTAAAACCAAGGGGGGTCCCTTGGATTTATATTTCATCAGTTGATTTCAACCAAGTTTAAATTGGTTGAGTGCATCCCAGTTTAACTGGGATGACTTCATCCTAGGCAATTATGCTGGCAGTGCCATTGTCCTAGCTGGAGTGGTCTGTCTCTGTTCCTCCCGTTTTGGTAACTGTGGTTCATTGAGGAATGCATTTTTGTGTCTTGGCCCTTCATTTATGATGGGCTGTGAGTAGTCTTTGTTGCCTGAGCTGGAAAGATGGGGGGGGGGGGGGGAATATTCTTTCCAATAGTATTCTTGGTTTTACCAAGGGCTTCTTGTTGATCAAATTTTTGTTGAAAATTATCATTGGTACTGGGAAAGTCATTGTTTTTTTTATAGGATCTATTTCAGAAGCAAAATGAGTAAATTGTCTGTGGTATTCACAAGACATGTTTTTCAGTGCTTTATTGTGCTCAGGACATGAAGGCTTGCTAGATTTTATTCCTGGAAACTTGAAGTGTTTCTCTAATTTCTCAAAGTGTAGGTCTAAAGAGATCTTTAGCTTTTGAGAAGTTCTAAGCTCACTTGACTCAATTTCTTCCGCCAAGGTATTTATCCTACCATTTTTCTGGATGAGCAAATCTGGGATGGTTTCAAGTTGTTCTCTGGTTTTCTTAATTTCTATAACACTATCTTCTCTTATATTAGACAAGATATACTGAGAATTGTTATTAAGTTCACTAGACACCTTAGTGACCAGTTCTGAAAGATTTGAGCTAGATTTCTCCGCTGATATCACACAGTTAATGATTTTTCCTGTGATCTCAGAATAAACATCTAAAGGCTTAGTGAGCGAGTGGTAATTGCATCAAGGGTTTCCATAGTTCTTTGTACATTGTTGTCAAAATTATTTACAAGTGTTTTAAAATTTACATCAGAATTGCTGTCTAAAATGTCAATGTTTTTGTTGGTATAGTCAACAGCATCCAAAATGGCGTTCAGAATTTTATACTCTACTGTTTTTGGATACTGTTGTAGGCTGCTCTCAGAGTCTGGCCTATTTCTGTGAGCTGCTTCCATTTCTGGGGGTCGCCAAATTGGTTCTTCATCTTCCTGGATGAAAAACTTCTCATCTTCCCCTCTTTCTTTTTTGGGTCTGATGGATAGAGGTCTTTCTTGATGGTCCAAGGGTTCCATCCCTTGAAATACTCTTCTACTTTTGTTCCCAAATGAGCTTCTGGAGAGATTTTTGGCTCTCCTGAGCAACAACAAGGAGATTTTGAAGTTCTTCAGAGACTCCTATTGCCTGGGCTGCTTCGCACTTCTTACAGAGGGAGATTTGTTCTTTGACAATCATCTGTATCCTTTCCTCTTTGGTTAGGATGCAGATCTCTGGCAACTTGCGGAGTGAGGGGATATCTCCCACAGAGTTCAAGGGAGTAGGATCAATGTCCATGCTCTCTTGAGCCTCAAGATTTCAAGTTGCCTCAGCTACTGGCATCTTTTCTGTTGTAGTGGTTGTTGCCGCTTTGGTAGCCGCCTGGAGGTCTAACGGTGCCATCTTCTTCTTGATGGTCAGCAGACAAAGTCAGTTGAATTTCTCTTGCAGCTGCTTTGCTGCGTTTTGGTCGGCTTTCTGGTGGCAAGGGTCCAACGACACTGGGTCGGTTGGACCTGGTAGAAATAACAATTAGTTTGTTTATTTATAAGTAAGAAGGTGACTTTGTGTAACTGACTCAGTCCTCAACTGGCTTTGTGGTTTGCAGAGATAGGGATGGAGGATGCTTCCAAAGTGACAGACACTAAAACAAATTAAAGGACTGTGCTGGTCAGGGTCTCTTTGAATATCAAGGTAAGCTGGTGTCTCACCTTTTACAAGTTTCTCTTTTCAAATCAGTTCTAACACTTTTGATCTCTTTGCTTTATTTTTGCGTTTAAGTGCGTTCAGGAGTAGCAAATTTGTGATTCGTTGCTCTTTGTTGATCTTAATCTGGCGGAGAGCTCTAGCTTGCTTCTCTTGATCGCTGAGAAGATCCCAAGCGTCTGGCTTCTGGAGACAAAGTCTTTCTTCTTTCAGTTTTCTAAGAAGCGTAAGGTAATATTGAGTCAGTTCTGCAACTTCTTCAAGGTGCACTATGGTAAAAAAGGTAAAGGTGTGGAAATTAATATTTTTTGAGTATTTTTTCAGGATTTTTTGTAACTCTTTTGTTTTTAAGAAAAAAAAGAGGTAAAAAATATGGATACTATGAGTTTCAAAAAAAGGAAAAACTTTTGATATCTTTTTTTATTTTATTTTTTGGAAAGAAGTATTTTTCGAAAAAAATTGGGTTTTTTGTGACGTTTAAAAAGATATGAATTTTTCAGATTTTTATAAGATAAAAATCAGGAGTAAGTAAAGGAGTTAGTAAAGAATATTTTTGTATGTTCTTTTGAGTTTTTGTAAAGAGTCAAAATACTTTTTTTGTAGTTTGAATTTTCTGAGTAGAAAAAATTTAAGAACCAGGATTTTTATCAATAAAAAATAAAGCTGTCCCCGCCAGACCCCCAGTTGTCAGCCTCAGTGATGCCAAAGACTTGAATCTTTCTAGCTACACTGGGTGCAAGCAAAAAACAGATGGTAACACAAGGGTATGTGTCAAGGGGAAATGGGTAGTGGTGGGTTTAAAAGAAAAGGTTTTAATAAAAACAATCAAGTTTTTATTAAGGGAGGGGCTTGAGTTACAGGGGTGTGTTATGTTGCCCTCAAAGGTTCTGGTCTTTTTGGTAAAAGATTATGCCCAGACAGTAGTATACTACTGAAGTATATAAGGAAATAAGACTCACTAGTTTATTTCCAGGATATATAATTTCAGGAGGAGTATGACTGGTCTTGAGGCGCTCAAATAACTGGTTAACAGGTTGGTGATGAGTGCTGAGAAAGGTGAAAGTTTTTTGGATGAACTTCAGGTATAAAACAAGCAAAACCTGAAGTTCAGGTTTTGCTTGTATAAGAAGGAGTAATAATTAAGGGGTACTTTTGCTGAGCTACCTAGGTTAATTTACGTGTAGATTCAGAATCTGAAATAATATTCTAATTTTTCTTTATAGCTTAGAAGTTCTATCTATATTCTGTGTTATATGTTTTGTTTTAATAATTTCTTTTGAAACAAAAGACGTGAGGTGTGCATTCTTTTGAGACTAAGAATATAAGTTGTATATTGGTATAATTTGCTATGGTCAGGATGTCTCTGAGTTAGTAGCAGGCTGACAAAGGATGTACTATCTAACCTTCCTCCAAAGATAGAAAAAGTAGTAGTAGTGGGCTTGGGCGCACCATGGGAGGGGTTCTCACAGGAATTTCACCAAAGATTTATCCATTTGTTTGGGAGGACTTGGTCATTGGAAGAGGAATGGGATTCAACAGAATTTTTCCAACAGCTGACTATGACCCGACAATTTTGCAACCATCCAATCTTTGCACGAGATGAAATTACCATTCCTTGGAATTGGCAATGACAAGACTCTGCAAAAATGGTTTGTCTGGTGGAGAACCTGAAGAGCTTCTTAAAAGGTGGACAGGGTAAGAGAATGGAATAAGGATTTGGGGTATTTTGAAATACAATGGGCTTATGATTATGTAATTAGGGGCTTAATCCATCTGAGTAGTCTTTGTCTCTTGTTTTCATGCTAGTCTTCTTTTCTCTTTTTCTTCATGTTGAAAACTCATTGGTCTTTATTCACTAAACTCCCTTTAATTTACCAGTGGACTGTGCGAGGGGGGTTTGATCAATCTTCTTCAGTATTTCTTCTTGATTTCTTTGGTGTTTTTTCTCTTTCCATATTACCACTTCATATTACCACTCGAACTCTTACTCGCTCTTAAAAATATCTCCTCATTATCTATCTTGCTCCTCTCCCTATTATCTATCTTGCTCTTCTCTGCTTGCCATCTGTCTTTCTTTCTTTCCCCCCTTCTTCAATCGACTCTCTCAAGATTTACCTTGACTAAAGTGAATCAGGCATAAAGTAAAAATTACCCCACCTAACTCACTTGCTACAAGGAATATCCATTAACCCACTCTCTTCTTCCCATCACGTTTCTCTTCTCTTAAGATCTATCTCTATCATTAATCCAACGTATTCAGATTATCTCTTAAAAAACAAATGTCCTGTCTTCATCATTGTCGTTAGTATAATTGACCTCTTCTTTTCCTGTATCATGCTTGAAAATGTTTTTCCACTAAAACTTAATTCTTTTCTGTTTTCTCTTAGCCATTTTATATTTCCTTCTGTCTTCTCGAATCATAACAGTATCTTTTATTTACTCTTTACAGTCCAAGTGGTACAACATTTCTCTCTCATCATTATTATTATTCTTCTTTTCATTGTCTCTATGTTTGAACTCTTTGATTGTTCCAGTCTGGTTTTGGTCTTTAGCAATACAGCATATTTACATTACTTCATCACTTCCATTTTCTTATTCATCCAGGTCCGCTTGCTGCTCCTCCTCCCTGAACAACTCCCAGGACACTGACCAACTTTATCAACTGTGTTACAGGTTATTATTCATTATAATATCTTTTTGTATCTCTTTTGTTTCTTATCAACTCTTGTGCTCAATATAATCACTTCTGTTTTCTTATTCACCCAGGTCTTCTTGCTGCTCCTCCTCCCTGAACAACTCCCAGGGAACTGACCAACTATATCAACTGTGTTAAAGGTTATTATTCATCATCATATCTTGTTGTATCTCTTTTGTTTCTTATCAACTCTTGTGCTCAATACAATCACTTCTGTTTTCTTATTCACCCAGGTCTGCTCGCTGCTCCTCCTCCCTGAACAACTCCCAGGACACTGACCAACTATATCAACTGTGTTAAAGATATATGCTTGAGTTTCTATAGAGTTAACAGATTATGAGACCGGTCTCATCCATTAAGGACTGAGGATCTAACTTTATCTCTTACTCTTTCTAACCTGCAAAACTTCTATCTCAAGCAAGACTGCAGAAAACTTGGTTGTTGTGTTTATTGAGATGGGCAAACTTACTGTTGAACTCCCTGCACGGCAAAAATTAACCGGTACTAACTTCCCTGACTGGAAGCTTTGGATCAAAAAGCACACTTCAACTTAAACAGCTATACCTTTTAGTCACACGTGAAGACACCAGCAAAATGGCTGAAATTCTGGATAAGACAGATCTATTCCAAAAATTGGATGCCATGGCCATCTTCACGCTCAACTGTGACATTAAAATTGTGTCACAATTCTCCAATGAAGCTAATGAAGACCCATGCAAGTTCTGGGAACTACTTGAAAGCTTCTATCAGCCAAAGACCATTCAAAATCAATCGAACTACCTCAATCAAATCTTTTCAACAATCTTGACATCCGAAAACCTTGAGTCTAATTTCACAACTCTCTTCAAAAACTCCCGCGTGCTATGCAGCCTCATCAATGACAAGAAAACTAAACCCTCACAAATGTTAGACTCTGTCATTGCAACGTGGGCAATTATCAACTTACCAGAGGATTACAAAATGGCCGGAGAACATATCATCAAGAAACGTGAAATCAAGCAATCAATCCCATCTCTCAAACAGACTATAGAGGAGCTCAGACTATACATTCAACAAAACAAGTCTTCCCAAGAAGCATCATCTTCTAGAGCTCTAGCTGCATCTACTCAATGTCAACCTAACCCAAACAACAACTATCCACAATGTTCCAATGGAGTCCATAATCCCCTCACAGCCCACCGAGAAAGCGACTGTTTTCAATTCAAAAAGAAAAAGAAAAATAATGAAAAGGTGGAAAAAGTTCTTGTATTGGCTTTTTGTATCAACTTGGGTGAACTCATTCTCAACTCTGGGGCCTTGTAACCAACTTTCAACTCAGAAGTGTTCTTTACATCTTTGGAAAAATACGACTCCATAGTATATCAAGCGGACAGGTCAACCATGCATGTCACTGGTATTGAAACGGTGAAACTCAACTTCCCACATATGACTCTACACCTTTGAAATGCTCTTCTGGTCCCTTCTCTGTCTGCCAATCTAATCAGTCAATTGACTTTTCTAAGGTCAGGTCACTCAATCAAACCTGGTGGCAAAGATTGCTTTTTGGTCATCAACAAGGATGGTTGTCTAGTTTTGGATGGCTTGTATTTCTCAGGAAATCTCATTGTCAAGCAAGACTTCCCCATGTGCGCAAGAACACTTCAGCCCAATGTAGACCTGGAAACTCTCACTCTCCATCAAGCAGCCAGCCATCCATCTTTTCAATACTTGACGAAAATGTTTCCCCAGAAAACCCTACATGAGTTTGAATGCATCAAATGCAACTTGAGCAAACAACAAAAGGACCCCTTTCCCAGCTTGTTTCCTCCCACTAAGAGACAACTTGAATATCTTCACCTTGGCTTGTGCGGACCAATAA
Organism: Puccinia hordei; assembly: GCA_007896445.1. Classification (NCBI taxonomy): domain Eukaryota; kingdom Fungi; phylum Basidiomycota; class Pucciniomycetes; order Pucciniales; family Pucciniaceae; genus Puccinia; species Puccinia hordei. The sequence continues at coordinate 217,355 of RDRW01000200.1, forward strand.
CTCCATCATCCAAATCTGGAAAGAAATACTTTCTCCAAGTTGTAGACGGTTGTTCACACTATGTCTGGATATAATTTCTCAACAACAAATCCTCAACCGGCAACATTATCAAGAAACATTTTGAACACTTAGAAAATTCCTCCGGAAAAAGAATTTTGTTTCAGGTTTCAGAAAACGGGACTGAAATCAAAAACAATATCATGAATCAATACTACAAATCTAAAGGAATTAACCATCTGACTACCGCTCTGTATATGCCGGAAAAAAATCCTTTCGCTGAGAGAAGAAATTGAACCACTTTCACCAAGGCTCAATGTCTTCTCAAGAATAGCGGTCTAGGCCAAAAATATTGGGCAGAAGCCTGTAATACTGCAGTATACCTGGAAAACAACACAGCTTGTAAATCAATTAACTTGCTTTCACCCTACATGCTGTGGTTTCAAAACCCTCCAAAACTTGACAGACTTTTTTATCATTTGGCTGTCAAGCTGTATTTCTTGAGAACAGGGTCTCTGGGAAATTTGGGGATCAAGGAGCAGCAGGGGTCTATCTGGGATATGGGGAGGGCCACTGGATCTATAGGGTTGATGTCAGCCTCAGTGATGCCAAAGACTGGAATCTGTCTAGCTACACTGGGTGCAAGCAAAAAAACAGGTGGTAACACAAGGGTATGTGTCAAGGGGAAATGGGTAATGGTTGATTTAAAAGAAAAGGTTTTAATAAAAACAATAAAGTTTTTATTAAGGGAGGGGCCTGAGTTACAGGGGTGGTTTATTGTGCCCTCCACGGTTCTGGTCTTTTTGGTAAAGAGTATGCCCAGACAGTAGTATACTACTGAAGTATATAAGGAAATAACACTCACTAGTTTATTTCCAGGAAAGATAACTTCAGGAGGAGTATGACTGGTCTTGAGGCGCTCAAATAACTGGGTAACAGGTTGGTGATGAGTGCTGATAAAGGTGAAAGGTTGTTGGATGAACTTCAAGTATAAAACAAGCAAAAACTGGACTATATAACAGGCTATAAGACTGGTTGATATGGTTGGTAAAAGCTGGTAAATGTAAGTGAAGATGGGGATATCATTTCGTGGGAAGGAAGGGCTGTTTATATATCCATTCTGGGCTCTTGGAGGCGAAGCAGAAGCTCATTTTTGCCTGGTCTAGTCTCCTACTAAGCCCTAGTTACCTGTATAACTGGTTTGGTTACGGTAGGGCTTAGTTACATGTTTCAAAAGGCCCAAAGTGGTTTAATGTTCCCAGTAAGGTGAGTACTTTCGTGTCTTCCTTCCTTTTGGACCAGTATTCTATTTACAACCAACCAATTGGGTTATCTTGGCCTTAGTAGAAAAAGTATTGCCGCGGCATTGGTTGTGGCTTCTATTACAGGTGCAAGGTACCTGTAACTATGGAAATGATGATGTAAACCTTATTTATGCATCATACCCAGCTCTATTAACCTTAATTACATAGTCTACTAGCATATATTCAAGGTTATGTAGATCTTTAAGTCATATAAAACCTTGAAGGCCTTGTGAAGGGATATGAAGGAGTAATAATTAAGGGGTACTTTTGCTGAGCTACCCTAGGTTAATTTACGTGTAGATTCAGAATCTGAAATAATATTCTAAGTTTTCTTTATACTTTAGAAGTTATAACTAGATTCTGTGTTATATGTTTTGTTTTTAATTATTTCTTTCGAAACAAAAGACGTAAGGTGTGCATTCTTTTGAGACTAAGAATATAAGTTGTATATTGATATAATTTTCTATGGTCAGGTTGTCTCTGAATTAGTAGCAGGCTGACATTCCCTACCCCTAAGATGAGTCTTCAGCTCATATGAAGAGGTATTATTATAGACTAGAAACTGAAAAAATTTTTAAGGGGTTTTTTATATTTCAATATTTTTTCGTATCTTTTTATGTTACTCAACGTCTTCTTGATGCTCTATAATTTCTCAAATGAATTGCTCCATCAGGTATATTACTCTCTGGAAGCCATTCATCTTTGTCAGCAGACTGATGTTTATATCTCACCAAGTAGAGTCTAGTATCTTTCCCTTGTATTCTTTCCTTCTTATCTTTCAGTATTTTGGAGACTTGGAGTTTTTCAGATTTATTTGGCTCCACTAATGGTACTGGAGGGCATGGTAAAGGCTCCAAATTATCTCTAGTTATATATGGCTTGATTAAGCTTACTGGAAAAACAGGATGTTTTCTGGAAAGCTCTTCACTCAAGATGACTTCTACTGCATTTTTTCCATGTAAGTTTTTAATTGTAAAAGGTCCAATAAAAGATGGTTTCAATTTTTTGTTGCCACCCAGGTTGTTGAAGTTTATAGTAGATAAAAGTACTTTGTCTCCAATCTTAAAATCAGGTTCTCTGTGACTTTTATCCCATCTGGTTTTGTTATAATCTACCGCTTCTTGGACACAATTTCTGGCGTGGTTATGCGTAATATCAAGCATCTTCTTGAAGTCCAGAGCTGTTGGATGTATGTGTGGTAGTTTATCATTTAGTGTATCTTTAGGCATCCTAGGTGCCCATCCTCTCTCCAGAACATATGGAATTTCATTGGATGATGAATGTTTACTACTATTGTAAGCGATTTCTAGTGCTGGTAGCAGACTAACCCAATCATGAGTGTATCCATCATGGTTTTTGAACTCAAGGCCAAATGAACAGAATCTCCTTAGCATATCTTCTAAGGTTTGTATCACCCTTTCGGCCAATCCATCTGTCTGAGGGTGGTAAGCTGTGGAGAAAGCTAATTTAGTACCTAACATGTCATGAAGATTCCTCCAAAATTCTGACGTGAACTTGGGATCTCTATCACTGATAATAATTTTGGGAATACCAACATCAGCCATTATTCTATTCCAAAACAGAATTGCTACTTCCATTGCCGTATCATCTTTATGGTTAGGAATGAACCTAGCTCTCTTGGAATACCTGTCTACTACAACTAGAACAGAGTTATAAGAGTAAGGTCCTCCAGGAGGCAATCCTGTGACAAAGTCCATGTTAATTATCTCCCACTTGGTTGTTGGTTCTGATATTTTCTGGAGCAGTCCATATCTTTTCCCTGTCTGCTTGTTTGATTTCTGGCAAGTCTCACAGGATTTTACGTATGTAGCTACTTGAACTCTCCAGTTTAGCCACCAGGCAGTGTGTTTCACTCTTTCTATGGTCCTGTCCTCAGAGAAGTGGCCTGAGCTTATACCATTATGACATTCATGAAGTATATTATCTATGTGGGTTTGATCACAAAGGATAATTACACTAGAATGTCTATGCCTATAGTATAGGATTCCATCTAACAGTGTGAATTTTCCTTCAGAATAAGGTTTAGATAATGAAGGGGGAAGACTGGCAATTAATTCTGATGGGCTGTTTTTATTACTCAGTATGTCTACTAGTTTTAACATTTCAATATTTTCCTTATAGCTATTTTGAACCAAGTCATAGAAAGCAGCATCTAAATCACATACATGAATGCCTAAAATGGGGAATATGTCATCATCCTCTGGATCCCAAGCAGGATTATCCGGAGTGTTGGGTAAAGCCCATCTGCTAAGACCGTCAGCATTCCTGTGCTTGATACCTGCTTTATGAACAATTGTCATATGTCCCCTATACTGCTGGATTGCAATTTGCCATCTAAGCATATGCCTGTTGGGAGTCTTCATATTCATGAGGGTTTTTACTGCAGTGCAGTCTGTGACAACTACCACTTTAGTCCCCTCAAGGTAATAGTGAAGTTTTTCTAGTGACCAAACCAATGCTAAGCATTCCATCTGGCTGGCACCATATTTTCTCTCACTGCTCTTAATTTGTCTAGAGATAAACAAAACTGGCTTCTCTACTGGTACATCATCCAACTCAAACTCTTGATGTAGTGCTGCACCTAGACCATCTAAACAGGCATCAATGTATAAAATAAATGGTTTAGAGTAGTCTGGTTGAGCTAATACCGGGGCAGTAGTCATTAGTCCTCTAAGCATCTCATAGTCTTTAACTCTTTGATAAGTCATTTCATATATAACATCTTTGCTGCAAATTTCATACAAGCTCTTAGTGATGTTAGAGAATTTTGGTATGTGCTGTCTGTAATAGCTACAAAAGCCCAGGAATGACTGCATTTCAGTTATGTTTTGAGGCATAGGTTTAAGTAACACTGCTGCTACCCTGTGCTGGTCAATTGCCAGAGTCAAACCTGAGACTATTTGTCCTAAAGCTTTTAATTCTCCATAACCAAAGTAGCACTTTTTGATAGACATTTTTAATCCAGATTCAACTGATTTTCTCAGAACACACTCTATTTTTTCAAGATGAGTGTCCCAATCATCTGAGTAGATTATAATGTCATCTATGTATACCATCATCCAATTTTGCCGGATGAAACTACCAAATATAGAATCCATCATTCTTTGGAAATGAGACGGGGCATTCTTTATCCCAAAAGGCATTCTAAGATACTCATAAACCCCTAAGTGACAAATAATGCGCATGAACTGTCTGCTCTCTAGTTCAATAGGTATCTGGTGAAAACCTTTAAGTACATCCATGGTTGTAATATACTTTGCCTTGGACAAATTGTGCAAAGAATGGTCAATCCTTGGAATGGGATAGTTGTCTGCTTTTGTATAATTATTCAAAGCTCTAAAATCTCCCACCATCCTTGATTTATCATTATGCCAAGCAATTATTACTGGAGTGGTAATCTCTACTTGCTCATTATGCCCTACTTTCCTAATGACTTTAAGATCCAGTAGTTCTTTAATATGGGTTTCTAAGGCTACTCTAGATTTTGGACTAGAAGGGTAAGGGGCTCTTCTCAGGGCAGGGGGATAGGGAGGTTGACAAGTTAGTTCTAACTTGATATCATGTCCTTTAACATTTCCAATGGGTTCTTCTAATGTGCAAAACGCTTCCTTGAATTTGAAGCATGCTGTCAGGACATCTAGTTTTTGGTCTTCACTAAGGATATCACTGACAGCTGCTTGTGACAAGTATTCCTTATCAAAATCAGTCAGCTCTTTTGATAATTGTGGCAATTCTTTAATGGGATCTGGGATTTTTATACTTATATTGCATATTTGGAATTTTCTTTTCCAGTCTCCTCCAATGGTGTAGAACCTATTTTTGCTTTGAAAGATGTCTATACCGTACATGCAAAAGGTGTCATTTCCCAAAATCAAATATTCACATAAAGCATCTTGAAGAACTACAAACTCTACATTAAGCCTTAATGACCCTTTGGAATGTGGAAAGATTAATGGCATGCTAATTACTCCTAAGGGTTTCATAGAGGAATTGCAGCTACTAAATTTTGCTTTAGGCACAGGTAACAAATTATCCTTCCATTCTGGGTAACAGACACTGAGGAAGTCACTACTAGTGCATGAGCAGAAGGCTCCTATATCTAGTAAGGCTCTGATTTCATTTCCTTGGAAAATGACAGTGGTATAGCTTGTCTTACCCAACGTATAACTCATACCTGTCTCTGGTTTAACAGATAAGAGTTTAGCATCAGAAATGTGGCCAATTTCCATTGAAGAGTCCCATCTTTGAGGTAGATTAGAGTCTCCATGGATGGTGTTAATCTCAAGTTCTCCTCCAATGTCTCCTTGAATTACATGAACTCCATGAGTTGATCCTTCTGTATTCTGGTACGTTTGAACGAAATCATCATCTGGGTCCAATTGTATCAAGTCAAAATTGGAGGGAGTCTCGTCATCACTCTGATTTTCAAAGGTCACATTGTTGATTCTTCTCCTGGGGTTAGGACACTCATTTTTCCTATGGCCCTTTTCTCCACAGTTATAACATTCAGAAATGTTTATTTTCCTTGTTGAGGACTCTACTGCGGGGGATTTTTCTTTTGCTACCTCTTTTGCAGCTTCTTTGTAATCAGGTGGGCCAACCTTCATGTATCTCTTATTAAATCCATTAAGGATCACAATTTCATGAAGGATAGCTATAAATTCTGACAAGTATGCGTGTCAATCTACATCTCATTATACTTTCTACTTGTCCTCTGCACTGGTTGAGCAATCTATCATTGACTTCCTCATTAGTGGGATTGGTGTACACACACTCAATCCTCTGTGCTTGACGCAGACACCATTCAGCTGCTGTGTCCTTGGTTGGATCAAAGTAGTCTTTCTCTAGAGCCTGGCGCTTTTCAGTTCTCCAAACTCTGGTTCCAAAGTGTGCTTTAATGAGTTCTTTCCATACGGCCCAGGGTTGGGTACCAACAGATTTACTCTTTTTGACAAACCATCTTGCCGCCACACCTTGAAATAACCCAGTTAGCCTGGATATAATTGCCTCATCATCTGGATTGTAGACTCTTAATATGTGGTCAATGAATTCAATGAAACTGATGTGGTCATATTCACCTTTACCATCAAACTTGGGCCAGTCCCTAAGGGGAGGCATCAACTTATTAATCATTGTCATATCCATTGTCCTAGCTGGAGTGGTTTGTCTCTGTTCCTCCCGTTTTGGTAACTGTGGTTCATTGAGGAATGGAGCGTTGTGTCTTAGCCCTTCATTCAGGATGGGCTGTGAGTTTCCTGAGCTGGAAATGTGGGGGGGTGTATTCTTTCCAATAGTATTCTTGGTTTTACCAAAGGCTTCTTGTGGATCAAATTGTTGTTGAACATTATCATGAGTATTGGGAAAGTTATTGTTATTTTTTATAGGATCTATTTCAGACTCAAAATGAGTAAATTGTCTGTGGTATTCATGAGACATGTTTTCAGGACTGAAAGGTTTGCTAGTTGTTGCTGCGGGAAACTTGAAGTGTTTCTCTAATTTCTCAAAGTGTAGGTCTAAGGAGATCTTTAGCTTTTGAGAAGTTCTGAGCTCACTTAACTCAATCTCTTCCGCCAAGTTATTTATTCTACCATTTTGCTGGATAAGCAAATCTTGTATGGTCTCAAGTTGTTCTCTGGTTTTCCTACTTTCTATGACATTATCTTCTCTGATATTAGACAAGATATACTCAGAATTGATATTAAGTTCATTAGAAACCTTAGTGACCAGTGCTGAAAGATTTGAGCTGGATTTCTCCGCTGATGTCAGGCTGTTAACAATTTTTCCCGTGATCTCAGGGTTGACATTTAAAGGCTTAGTGAGCAAGATGTTAAGCTGAGTGGTAATTGCCTCAAGGGTTTCCATGGTTCTGTTTACATTGTTATCAAAAGTATTTACAATTGTTTTAAAATTTACATCAGAATTGTTGTCTAAGATGTTAATGTTTTTGTTGGTATAGTCAACAGCATCTAGAATGGCACTCAGTATCTTATACTCTAGTGTTTTTGAATACTGTTGTAGGCTGCTCTCAGAGTCTGGCCTATTTCTGTAAGCTGCTTCCATTTCTGGGGGTCGTCGTATTGGTTCTTCATCTTCCTGGATGAAGAACTTCTCATCTTCCCCTCTTTCTTTTTTGGGTCTGAGGGATAGAGGTCTTTCTTGATGGTCCACGGGTTCCATCCCTTGACGTACTCTTCTACCTCTTTTCGAGGAATTAGCTTCTGGAGAGATTTTTGGCTCTCCTGAGCGCTCACCAGAAGGTTTCGAAGATCTTCGGAGACCCCTATTGCCTGGGCTGCTTCGCACTTCTTCCAGAGGGAGATGTGTTCTTTTACCATCATCTGTATCCTCTCCTCTCTGGTCAGGATACGGACCTCGGGTGATTTGCGGAGTAACTGGATATTTTCCACAGAGGTCGAGGGAGTAGGATTGATGTCCATGCTCTCTTGAGCCTTGAGACTCGGAGTCGCCTCGGCTACCGGCGTCTTGTCCGTTGTAGTCGTTGTCGCCGCTTTGGTAGCCGCTTGGAGATCTAGCGGCGCCATCTTCTTCTTGATGGTCAGCAGACGAAGTCGGTTGACTTTCTCTTGCAGGTCTTTTGCTAAGTTTTGGTCGGCTTGCTGGTGGCAAGGGTCCGACGAGACTGGGTTGGTTGGACCTAGTAGACATTGCGATTAGTTTATATCCTATGTAAAAAAAACTGAATTATATTTAAAACTCACTCAGTACTTGACTAGCGTCGTGGTTTGCAGAGATAGGGGTGACAGAGGACGCTTCTGAAGTGACAGACACTAAAAAAGGTAAAGGACCATGCTCGTCAGGGTCTCTTCGATTATCAAGGTAAGTGACTGTCTCACTTTTTGCAAGTTTCTCTCTTCAAATTAAATCTAACACCTTTGTTCTCTTTGCTTTATTTTTGCGTTTCAATGCGTTCAAAAGTAACAAGTTTGTTACTTGTCGCTCCTCGTCTATCTGGATACGGCGGAGAGCTCTAGCTCGCTTCTCTTGATCGCTGAGGATATCCCAAGCGTCTGGCTTCTGGAGACGAAGTCTTTCTTCTTTTAGTTCTCTAAGAAGTGCAAGATAGTATTGAATCAGTTTCGCAACTTCTTCAAGGTGCACTGAGGTGGAAAAAGGCGTAAAAAATGTAGAAGTTAATATTTTTCAAGTACTTTTTCAGAATTTTTTGTAAAAATCCCTTTTTTAAGTAAAAAAGATGTGAAAAGGATGCATACTATGAGTTCCAGAAAAGGAAAAACTTCTGATATGTTTTTGATTTTTTTTTGGAAAAAAGTATTTTTTGAAAAAAATGGGATTTTTTTGTGATGGTTAAAAAGATATGTATTTTTTGGATTTGTGTAAAATAAAAATCATAATTAAGTAAAGGAGTTAGCAAAGAATATTTTTGCAAGTTCTTTTGAGTTTTTATAAAGAGTAAAAAATACTTTTTTGTGGCGTGAATTTTCTTAGTAGAAAAATTAAAGAACCAGGATTTTTATCAATAAAAGATAAAAAATTCCCGGCCAGACCCCCAATTGTCAGCCTCAGTGATGCCAAAGACTGGAATCTTTCTAGCTACACTGGGTGCAAGCAATAAAACAGGTGGTAACACAAGGGTATGTGTCAAGGGGAAATGGGTAATGGTTGATTTAAAAGAAAAGGTTTTAATAAAAACAATAAAGTTTTTATTAAGGGAGGGGCCTGAGTTACAGGGGTGGTTTATTGTGCCCTCCAAGGTTCTGGTCTTTTTGGTAAAAGAGTATGCCCAGACAGTAGTATACTACTGAAGTATATAAGGAAATAACACTCACTAGTTTATTTCCAGGAAAGATAACTTCAGGAGGAGTATGACTGGTCTTGAGGCGCTCAAATAACTGGGTAACAGGTTGGTGATGAGTGCTGATAAAGGTGAAAGGTTGTTGGATGAACTTCAAGTATAAAACAAGCAAAAACTGGACTATATAACAGGCTATAAGACTGGTTGATATGGTTGGTAAAAGCTGGTAAATGTAAGTGAAGATGGGGATATCATTTCGTGGGAAGGAAGGGCTGTTTATATATCCATTCTGCGCTCTTGGAGGCAAAGCAGAAGCTCAGTTTTGCCTGGTCTAGTCTCCTACTAAGCCCTAGTTACCTGTATAACTGGTTTGGTTACGGTAGGGCTTAGTTACATGTTTCAAAAGGCCCAAAGTGGTTTAATGTTCCCAGTAAGGTGAGTACTTTTGTGTCTTCCTTCCTTTTGGACCAGTATTCTATTTACAACCAACCAATTGGGCTATCTTGGCCTTAGTAGGAAAAGTATTGCCACGGCATTGGTTGTGGCTTCTATTACAGGTGCAAGGTACCTGTAACTATGGAAATGATGATGTAAACCTTATTTATGCATCATACCCGAGCTCTATTAACCTTAATTACATAGTCTACTAGCATATATTCAAGGTTATGTAGATCTTTAAGTCATATAAAACCTTGAAGGCCTTGTGAAGGGATATGAAGGAGTAATAATTAAGGGGTACTTTTGCTGAGCTACCCTAGGTTAATTTATGTGTAGATTCAGAATCTGAAATAATATTCTAAGGTTTCTTTATACTTTAGAAGTTATAACTAGATTCTGTGTTATATGTTTTGTTTTTAATTATTTCTTTCAAAACAAAAGACGTAAGGTGTGCATTCTTTTGAGACTAAGAATATAAGTTGTATATTGATATATATTTGCTATGGTCAGGTTGTCTCTGAATTAGTAGCAGGCTGACAGTTGAAGATGAGAAAACAGGTAACGTGATATTATCACATCATGTGAAATTTCATCAAAACACTTTTGCTGCAATCTTGTCTTCTGGTCCAAGTGAATAAAGTCATGAGCCTGACCATTCCCTATTCTAAATATCAGAAAATCTCATTATCCCGGAGAGCCTCCCAGAAAATGTATCAGCTTTGAACAAGAGATCTGGAGAGAGCTCAGGGGATGAAAATGACTTCTTTGACCCACAAGAACTCCTTGCAAATCAAAATGCTATTGACTCAAATCCCATCAACAATCAACTCTCACTTCCAGATACAGTCAGCCCAACTTGGGAAATAATTGGTGACATTAGCAATCAGAACATAGTGGAGGGACGTCTGCAACCCCGACATTGAGCCAATCTGGTATCCTACGTTCAAAACAATCCAAAATCTTTTTCTCAAGCAATCAACAGCCCAAATCAAGACCATTAGATAGGCGCACTTGATATGGAACTTGATAACATGTTTTGGCATAAGGTGTGGACGCCAGCCAATAAAGAAGACAATATCCAACCCCTAAAAACCACATGGGTATTCAAGCGGAAAACAGATGAAAATGGAGATCTCACCAAATATAAAGCTTGACTATGTGTCCGCGGATCCAACCAGAGGGAAGCTGTTTATTACAATTATGTGTTCTCTCTCACTGGACAACTCACCTTGCTTTGAATACATCTTACTCTCTGTCAGCTGAACAAATTCAAGGTCCATCAGATGGACGTCAAATGCGCTTTTCTTAACAGGAAGCCTGAAGACAATTTGTACATCTTTTCTCCTCAAGGTCTCAAACATTTTCCATAAAACCAAATCCTCAAACTGAATAAATTGCTATAAGGCTTAAAGCAAAGTCCAAGATTCTGGCACAAAGCATTGACAAATGCGTTATCTACAATTGGATTGGAGAAAACCAAAACAGACATGTGTTTCTACATGAGCAAGAACAAAGCAAAGCTGTTTTTCCTATTTGCACATGTAGACAATTTAATCTTTGGGGGATTGTGGACCAAGGAATTGAAGGAGAAGATCAACACCCATTTTGAGATGGAAAATCTTGGTAAGATAAAGTATGCGTTTGGAATTTGAATGAATTAATCAGAACATAAAATCATGAGCCTCTTACAAGATAAATACATCAATAACATTCTGTCAGAGTTCAAAATTGTCAATCATCAAAATACACCAACTCCACTGCCGTCAAACTGGGATACAGAGAAAGATAAACAAAGTGAACCATTAGCAAATCCACCTTTCAGTTACTGTCATCTAGTAGGACTGCTCCAATGGTTGGTTCAGTGTACTAGACCCAATCTGGTGTTTGCAACAAGCTGTTTGGCCCAATTCCTTGAAAATCCACTCAAAATTCACATTGACACAGCCATTCATGTCCTCCGGTGTGAGCCTGGGTCTCTTTAGTGAGAACAGGACACAAGGTAAATGGCTATGTAGAAGCCAATAAAAGGAGTGTCATGTAACTCAAGGCTCAAATTTATGATAACAGGAGCTAGTTGTCTGAGGACAACCTCCAACCTAGAAATAGGTCTGCAAAAAAGGCAATTTAAGGGTGAGAGGGTTTGTTTAACCAATAAGGGAGGACAGATTCTCTTCCTTTGTTTAAGGGCAATGGTTGGTGGAACAATAAATTATGTAATGGTGCTGGATAAACAAGCTACTAGCTAGAAGGTTACTTCAAGGATTTATTAAGGCATTACTAAGAATGTAATTCTGGGTGATGGCTTAGAAATCTAGGTGAAACACCAAAAAGGTAGTAAATGGGTATGTTTATGTATCTCTTTCTTTCCTTCAGCTTAGAGCACTTCTTTGAATATTACTTGGCTGGGTGCTTTATTGCCTATATAAGTACATGTATAATTCTCAACCTCCTTGTCAAATTAACATGTGGGCTTGAGCTGTACGTAGACCATGTATCCTGTAATTAACAAGGCACATGGTGTTTGGGGCTTAGTGTAGAAACAAGTGGCTTGGTATTCTCAATCTGGGATAACCACTAGTCTCAAAGCAGAAACCATTCATTTTTACTGTTATAATACGTGTTAAAGTATCTTATATGGTTTATGTCTTCCCTTTAGATGACAATCCTTATCTTTTTATGGATAAGGTAATTTTCCTATGGGTTTCACATATTATAAGGTATGTGTTTTGTTTGTTATGGGTTATCCATTATTACATAAGCTCCAAGGCTCTATTTCCCTTTTTCTAAGGGAATTTAGTTTTTTTTGAAGTCTTTAGGGCAATAATTATTGGCCTAACTGTAGGTTTAGGACATATTTATTGTCTTCAAGGCTGACATCCGGTATCTCAAAAATTCCAAACACTATTTACTAGAACTGGTCAACAACTAACTCAAACACAAAGCTAATCATATTATTGGTTTCTCAGACACCAATCATGGGGGTGCAAAGTGTTATGTTTATAGTATGTTTAATATTTATAAATACATATTATAGATTAAATATCTACACATCTACATGTTTTAATACTTTCTATATACATATTTTCTCACCAACACAAACTTGTACATATTTTCAAACTATAAATAGCTACACATACTCAAAATCCACTTTTCCCTTGGGGGAATTTTCTATTCTCATTTTTCATTGGTCTTCTACCAGCTGTGTTTATTACTGAAGTATATAGTAGCTACTTTTACACTCTCAGTTTGGTTGACTGCTTTCTCAGCAGAACTATAACCTTGTAACTTTCTACACAAATTTCATAGTACATACTTGCCGTAATACCAATATACCATTAGAGACTCCTGACTTCACCGCAAGAGTAACACCACCCAGACAAACTTTAACCGGTCAACCCTCTATAGCTTCAACCATCCCATTCCCGTCTTCTTTGACTTTGTCTGTCTCCGGATCCAAATCAGCAAACTTTCAATTGTTTTCACACGATATGGAGCAAGATCTTCCTTGATCTGAACCAACCGATGCGCAAAAAACTGTCATACCTCAAGATGCCGACAATGTCAAGGGGAGAAGAAGGTTGAGGAGGATCAGACCAGCAACACTTTCAAGCCATCGTTGGAGGACTTTGGCAACATGAAAGGTGAACTCCTCGAAATGATTTTTCAGAAGTTTATTTCTGCTGGCACCCCTAACTTCTTCCCTGTTACAGGATAGGCTTTTTTGGGGACAATTGGCGAAAGACGTATCCCCAGTTCTCGCTCTTAACGGGTCCAACTTCCCAATGTGGTTGGTGTCGCTTTGTCAAATCATCCAGCAAGTGACGGGTGCATCCAATTATTTCAAGGAGGATCTCACGGCCGTCGATATATCCCTGGCGAACGGAATTTACGTCCTTATCAGCCAGTTGTTTGATCCTCTTCTCCAGTCATCCCTGACGGGAATGACGGCCTATCAGGCTTACCAAAATCTGTTGGCGTGATTTGAAAGACCATCGTGGTCACTTCTGGTCACTCGCTGGAACTCCGTGGCCTCTCCTCCGGATGGATCCAATTTGGTTGCAGCGTCTTTTGAGGCTGCAAGACGGAATTGGACAGATCTGTCCCAGCGCCTCGGAGGGCTTGATGTCGACAAGCTTGCTTCTCTCACTTTCTACTCCAGTGTTCCCCGTTATCAGACGCAACCTTGCTAATGCCCTTGATCATTGCATGGCTATCCTTCCCAACGTTGCGCTTCCACCAGATGAGCTGCTCAATCTGGTGTCCAGATTTGAACAATCATCTGGTGGTGCTGATGTCAGTGCCATTTCACGTGGGGGTTTTCAAGGATTGGGAAGTTGCCAAGGACCATTCAAAGGAAATCAAGGATCTACAGGGGGACGAGGAGGTTCTCAGACCAGAGGGGCAAGTGGCGGACCAAAGGTACAGCCGGACTCGTGGGGTTCAAAAACTTAACCAAGGATCATCCCTGCACTATGTGCTGGGAGTGGGGACACTGGGCGCCTGACTGTCCCAGGACCAAGCAAAGTCTCACGGCTCTGGAGGATCCAAGAATCAAGGATCCCAATGTCAAGTTGAAGAAATCTTCTGTGTTGTGCAGCCATTTGATCCAAACAGGCCAAGTTGCTTCGATAACGGCAGCACCATCTTCCTCGCCGGAGGCACTCATTGACTCGGGGGCTTCACATCATGTAATGTCCAACCGATCTCTCTTCACTTCCATGCGACCGATTACCCTAAAGCTCCGTGTTGCGTCCAAAGACAAATTTTGTGTAAAGGGAATTGGCGACGTCGTTCTCCACACTCCTTCAGGGCAGCTACATCTGAAGGATGTACTGTACTGTAGACGTATTTCTGGAACGGTAATTTCTCTCGCGTATTTTGTGGCGTGGGATGGATCGGTCGAATTTGATGATGTTTTTACCTTAATTCAAGACGGTGTTAGGTTCCCCAACTTCATGCATCAATATCGTTGTTTCCTCTCTCTCATTATCCCCACTCCTTCATCAGCATCTGTTGAATCTTGTGACAGCATCCCCATCAGTTTCATCCTTGCAATCAAATCTTTGGCACTCCCGTTTAGGGCACATGGGAATTTGAACTCTGAATAAAACAATTGACAAGTCTTGTGTCAACAGTTTGCCCAAACGGAAACTCAGTGTACCGCGGTCCCCATGTGGAAGTTGTTCTTTGGCAAAAAGTCAACATTGGCCTTTCATATCTGACTCACAAGGACTCACATCGGCAGTTGGGGACTGTGTTGCAGCTGACCTCATGGGCCCGTATCCCAAGTCGCTTGAAGGCTTCTCTTATGTTATGGTGATACAGGATATCCATTCCAGATTGACCTTGGTTGTTGGATTGTCTTTGAAGGCATCAGCGCCGACTCAACTCATCAAGTGGATGTCGCAGTTTGAGCTGCAGACGGGATTCAAGGTCAAGACGGTTGGAACGGACAATGCGGGCGAGTTCACGTTGAAGGCGTTTGAGAAATCCTTGGAGGACAGGTCCATCAAGCATGAGCTGACAGTTCCTTACAAGCACCATCAAAATGGACAGGTTGAGAGGACAAATCAAACGCTCATGGAAATGACTCGGTCATTCCTTGTTCATGCTAAGTTGCCGGTAACCCTGTGGATGCATGCCATCAAACAGGCTGCTTGGGTCTTTAACAGACTGGTCCATGCTGATGCTTCAATTACACTTTTTGAATCAGTTATGGGACGGCAACCATCACTAGAGATGATCAGGACTTTTGGCTGCCGAGCTTATTTCCATGATATCAAACATTCCAAGAAGATTGGTCCAAGATCGATGGCGCTCATTCATATTGGGATCTCTGAAACTTCCCACGGTTGGCTTTTATGGGATCCTTGCACCAACAAGGTGGTGCAAGGAGCATCTGTCATTTTTCATAAAAATGACTTGCCGTCGCAGCTTACTACATCCACTTCCTTAAATCCTCTGTTGAATAGTGTTGAAGTCTTGGGTTTAGAGGTGGTCCTCGATTCAATCCAACCGACTGGGCTTGGGGATTTCACGCTTTTTGACCAACTCAAGCTTCAGGATGTTGCGCTGGACTCAGTCTCAGCCATGGCCAGCACTCTCTCGGACGCGCCAAATTCCTATTGGGAGGCGATGGCAGATCCACTTGCTTCAAGATGGAGCGCGGTGTGCCGAGAGGGATTATGGATGATGGACAGGCTGGGTGTATGGGATGTGGTGAAACGTGAGCCGCAGATGGAGGTGCTTGGATGCCGGTGGGTTTTTGCTATCAAACGTAAACAGACAGGGGAAGTAATTTGCTTCAAGGCGCAACTGGTGGCCCAAGGATTCACCCAGGTTATGGGCGTCAATTTCGCGAAGAAGTTTGCTCCTACCCCGACATTTGCTTAACTTCGAATTTTGTTTGCGATAGCGGCCCGAAATCGCCTTCTCATGTTCTATGTTTGAAGAAAGCACTTTACGGTACAAAGCAGGTGGGTTGATGCTGGTGGATTTATCTGAAGGATAAACTGTCAACAATCGGATTTGCGCCAAATCCAGAGAATCAGTCCACCTATACCCTCAAGCGGGGAAATGAGTCGGCTTGCTTGTGGATTCACATTGATGACGGAATACTCACGGCAAGCTCAACGTCACTACTTTCCCGAATTCAGGAAGGTCTATTGTTAGAATTAACAAAGCATTTTTCAGACATTTAGCAGAAAATGATTGACTTGGGCAGGATTTGAACCAGCAACCTTAGCAGAAGCTAAGACACTATACTGAAGTGCTGCCTTTACCAACTAGACTACCAAGTCCATACCTAATGTGTTGCTGAGAGAGTACTGTGGATTACAGCATTTCAACACACCTCCTTAATCCACAGTGGGAGAATAGAAGACCCATAAGCCAATCAATCCTAGCTAGTCTTGTACAATGAGAATGCATATGGCTTAATTGGATATTGCATATTGCATCATAGCATTTTGCATATTCCATAGAATAGTAGGATAATATCCCAAAGCTGCATATTGCATAAGTGGATTTTGCATATTGCATATTCCATAGTAGGGATATCCCAAAGTTGCATATTGCATAAGTGGATTTTGCATATTTAGCACATTTCGACTGTTAATCGTGTTAGAATTAACAAAGCATTTTTCAGACATTTAGCAGAAAATGATTGACTTGGGCAGGATTTGAACCAGCGACCTTAGCAGAAGCTAAGACACTATACTAGAAGTGCTGCCTTTACCAACTAGGCTACCAAGTCCATACCTAATGTGTTGCTAAGTACTGTGGATTACAGAATTTCACCACACCTCCAAAGATATGCTGTATTGCTACAGACCAAAACCAGACTGGAACAACAAGAGAATTAGAACATGGAGATAATAAAAAGAATAATGATAATGATGATGAAAGAGAAAAGTCATACCACTTGGACTGTAAAGAGTAGATAAAATATACTGTTATGATTTTTGGAAGACAGAAGGAAAATATAAAAAGGCTAAGAGAAAAAGAGAAAAGAAGCACATTTTAGTGAAAAAACGTTGTCAAGCATGATACAGGAAAAGAAGAGGTCAATTATACTAATGACAATAAGAAGACAGTTTCTTCTTTAAGAGGCAGTCTAAGTACGTTGGAGTAAAAATAGAGATGGATCTTGATAAAAGAGAAATGTGATGGGAAGAAGAGAGTGGTTAATGAACAGTTCTTGTAGCGAGTAAGTTAGGTGAGGTGATTTTTACTTTACGCCAGATTCACTTTAGTCGAGGTCAATCTTGAGAGAGTCGATTGGAAGAGAGTCGGTTGAGTGAGGTGAGAATGAAGAGGGAAAGAAAGAAAGAAAGGTAGCGAGCAGAGAAAAGCAACATAGATAATGGGGAGATGAGCGAGGTAGAGAATGGGAAGAGATTATTAAGAGTGAATGAGAGTTTGAGTGGTAATATGAGGTGGTAACATAGAAAGAGAGGAAGAAGTCAAGATGAAATACTAAAGAAGATTGATCAAACCCCCCTTGCACGCCCCGCTGATAAATGAAAGGGGTTTTAGTGAATAACAGACCAATGGGTTTTCAACATCTATCTCAAATTCTTGACCTCAAGTGGGACGCGGAGCTTGCAAGCATTATTGGCATCAGATTCAGGGAGACTGATGGGGGTTTTCTTCTCGACCAACCCATGTTAATTGACAAGTTACTTATGACTGAACCATCCTCCGTTAAAACCAGAACACCAATTACCTTGTCTGACTTGTTATCCAACCCGGCGACAAAAATGGACAAGGAGTATCTCTCCCGCATTGGCACACTGCTATATCTCTTGCAGGGTTCATTTCCGGACATCACCTTTGCAGTGAATTTCCTTGCCAGGTTTTCTATGAATCCGGATGCATCTCATTGGGCGGCCCTCCAGCATCTTATCTCATATATCCGGTATTCGTCTTGGCTTGCCTTGCCAATAATTCCAGAAACAGGAGGTTCACTTGAGGACTGTGTCACCACATACGTTGATGCCAACTGGGGAGGAGAGGCTGGTTGTTCTGTCCATGGCTTCTTCACTCCTGCTTGGGGACCTCCTGTGTCTTGGTCATCCAAGCGTCAATCTTGCATCGCCCAGTTGACTTGCCAAGCTGAGTACATGGCTCTCCTTCGGTGCAAAGAACGGGCAATGGATCACCAGTTTAGTGCAACAGATTTTACCGGTGGATACTCTGAAGTTGCTCTCCGACAATTGTTCTGCTATTGCAATCAGTTCCGACTGTGCCACTCGGAAAAATCATTGGCACATTGAACGGGAATTTCACACCATCAATGAACTCATTTATCTCAACAAGGTCGTAATCAACTGGATCGGCACCGACGAGCAGCTGGCGGACTTCTTGACCAAGGCTCTCGGTTGGCGCAAGTTGGAGGAGTTTCTGTTGAAGGCAGGTTTGAAATCTCAGCCTACCACTTTGTAATAGGGGGGCAGTATGCGCTGGCAGCGATGATCATACACCCCCCGCAATTGTCCGTCTCCCTCCTGAACACAATACAAACATCCCGAGCTGATTGGTTCATTGGAAGCTAACCTATGCCTTGTTATTTTGTGGATATTCTCTCCGATGTCCCTTTATCAACTCAAGTATGGCCCGAGCAAATTTGTCGAATTCCTGAACACAATACAACCATCCCAAGCTGATTGGTTCATCGGAAGCTAACCTATGCCTTGTTATTTTGTGGATATTCTCTCCAATGTGCCGGAATCCGTTTACGTCACAAACACTCCTATTGTCCAATTGGTCTCTGTCAAGGACTTCAACCCACAAGTTACTCAGGAGGAAATCAATGCCCTCATTGAACAGGGAGGACTTTTATTTGGTTTAGACTTGTGTTCCTCTCATACTTTCACCAACAAATTATCTTTTTTATCTGATCCGGTTAAATTATCTTCCCCCATCCCAATTTCCGTCGCCACTAATGCTCCTCAATCTTTTGTTACCGCAGTTGGGAAGATGACACTGCGTAACTCATCTGGATCAATCACCCTGAACAATTTTTACTACAGTCCGGATGCAACGTGTACCCTCCTTTCAGCTGACACCCTACGTCTTGGTCGGAACCATAGAAGTCAATAACAAAGGTAATGCATTGGTAACTTTTCCCAATGGTTTCTCCCTTCAATCGTTCTTGATCAATTGACGCTGGCAAATTCCGGTCATGGTAAAACTCTCCGCGCCTCCTATTCTGCTTGTACCCCTGTCTTGCTCTTGCCACCCACCAATTGAAATGGAATTTTTTGACACTTCATTGAAAATGTCTGATGCACTTCTCTGGCATTGCCGACTCAGACATATCAGTCTAAAGCAAATCATAAAGATGTGTGCTCTTGGCAACATTCCTGGTCTACCCTCCAAACTCACCAACAAAGACTTTGTGTGTGAAGACTGCCTCATCAGCAAGAGCAAACATTTGAGAGGCAACAGGCTATCAGAGAGTGATAATTTGTTGCCTATGGACACAATTGTCTCAGACGTGTTGGGCCCCTTTTTAGAAGGTTTTAACGGTGTGAAGTACTTGGTGGTTTTCCGGGATCTGGCAAGCACTTATTCTTAGGGAGTTCTGCTGAAAGCTAAAAGTGATGTTTGTCTGAATTTCAAGCGCTACATTGAACGCATGGAACGTCTGACTGGCAAAAAGCTCAAAAGTTTTTTTACGGACGGCGGGGGTAAATTCACTTCAAAGGCTTTTATAGCCTGGATGCAAGACAAGGAAAATGATCATCAGCACTCAATGCCGTACGGGCCTGAGCAGAACGGTGCCGCCGAGCGTCTACATCGTACTGTTGGGGAAATTGCTTGGACAGCACATCTAGCGTCAGGCCTCCCAGTTAAGTTCTGGGGTTTTGCATATCTGTGGGGTTATTTTACTCACAATCGTTTGATTAATTCTCTTACTGGCGACAAAACACCTTTGGAGATCATGTTTGGAAGGAAGCCAGCTTTGGATTGTCTCAGGACTTTTGGGGAAGTGGCTTTTGTCCACAAACCAGACATTTACCACAAGAATAAGATGGACCATTGAGCTTGGCGTTGTAACTTAGTCGGCTACGTTCAAGGAGGAAAGGGCTGGATTTTTTGGGTCCCAACTACCAACACCTTTCTTGAGTCATCTATTGCTACGTTCCCATATTCATCCCTGCCGGATATTAACCCGCCTGAACCACCTTGTGACAAACTGACCAACTCCGCCTTGCTCAACAAGCTGTTGAACACTGGTCTCTCAACACCTTCATCCGTTCCCCAGCATGGTGAAGAACTGGCAGGTTCTGTTGATACGCAACTAGTCAGGAGGTCAATTGACAAACTCCTCGACACCAAAGATGTTGAACCTATGATTTTCAATGCTGCATTAGTGTTAGGTTTGAGCAACGTGGAATCTACTATCACGAGTCAGGAACCTGAGAACACAGGTTTAACAATTGCGACTCAAACTCAACTACTACCCAGATCATACAAACGTGCGATAGCGCGCAAGGATGGCAACAAGTGGGTGGCGGCAGTTGAAACGGAGCTCTCAAATATCTGGCAGATGAAAGTTTGGCATTTTGAGCACGTACCACCTGGTCAAAAACAGACTGATGCAAGGTGGCTCTTTGACATCAAGCGCAACCAGGATGGTTCAATCAAAAAGTATAAGGCTCGGTACATAGTGCGCGGTTTCAGTCAAATATTTGGTCAAGATTACCACGACACGTGGGCCCCCACGGCAACGTTTGCGTCACTTAGAATGCTCTTCACCGTGGCAGCCTCCAATTGTTGGCCAATTGAATCTTTTGACATTACGGCGGCATACTTACATGGTGAAATTGACGAGGATGTTTGGATCAAAGTGCCTGATGGGATGCCAGTACCTGACCATTGCCGTGGGATGTTGCTCAAGCTGGATAAGGGCCTGTACGGCACCAAGCAGGGCGGACAATGTTGGTGGAAGCACTTTGTGCAAGTTATGGAGGACATCAGTTTCTCTGTGAGCTATTACAACAACTCTTTCTATCATATGCAACACGGCAGTGAAACCATTTTAGTATGGATACACGTAGACGACGGCGTCGTTACAGCTTCCTCACAAACCATTATGTCTGATTTTTGTAGTGCTCTGGAGCAGAAACTACGCACCACGTGGATACAATAGTCGGGATCAAAGTTGAACGACCATCACCCTCAAGAATTATACTGTCTCAGCCATTCTTAACATCAAACATTCTGGCTTCTTTCACTTCCAATGCCACTCTTCCACAATTGATTCCTATCAAAGAAACCTTGACCTTGCTATCTACCCAGGAGCATGAGGAAGTTATCAACCCAAATGGATATCTTTCCATAGTGGGTTCACTCAACTACCTTTCGGTTTCCACAAGACCCGATCTGGCTTTTGCTGTTGGTTTCCTGGCACGCTTTGCCAAGGCTCTGACAAAACGTCATTGGGCGGATTCAGCAAGTGCTAGGATATATCAAAGCGTTTGGCTGCCACAGTTTGGTAATTGAACCGGCTAATAACACCAAAATGTTGACCTGGGTGGATGCAAACTGGGGCAGCAAATGCAGTCGCTCTACGCACGGTTCAATCACAACTCTGTTTGGCTGTCCGATCCTGTGGGCAAGCAAACATCAACCATTGGTCGCAACCTCAACTTGTCACGCGGAGTTTATGGCACTTGGCTGGGCGGCGTGTCATGTGGTTTGGTTGAAGGAGTTATTTTTTGACATGACGAACCGTACAATAACTCCTACTCTGATGTGTGATAATGACGCGGCTGTCAAAATATCGAAAGACAATTCTTCAAACAAGCGGACAAGACATTCTGAATGGGATTGTTATTACGTGAACGAGCAACTTCATCGCAAACGACTCCAGGTGGAATGGGTGCCGACCAACAAACAACTTGCGGATATCATGACGAAAGCGCTCGGACCTTTGACCCTTGAGAGGATCTTAGCCAGCCTCAAAATGTCTGCTCCTGGGTGAGCAGACATACGTTATGGCAAGTACAGGGGGGTTCAGTATGCGCTAGCTGCAAGTAACATACACCCCCCGCAATTGTTTGTCTTCACTCCATGGATCATATGCCTTCCATTGCTTTATAATTTGAGATAACGTCATGTTTCTTGTTTTAACTTGCAGGCACCAATCTTGAATATTTGTTTGATTGTCTTTCGCAACTCCTCAGACCGGTTCTCTTTCTTATCTTTGCTCACATTTTTTTATTATTTATTAGCTTTTTCTCTTGCCTCATGTTTTTTTCTTTTTTTTGTCTCCTTTCCTTTTATTCTACTTGCATTTTATTATTATTTTTATTTATTTCTTTGATGTCCCAGTTTTTGTCCATGTGTTGGAGTCTTTTTGAGGGGGCGGCTATTATCTTACAGACTATTTACTATTAGCATATATATTACATACTCACTTATATTGAGTTTATTCTATCTTCTAAAAGCCTCCTCCCTGGGATGCTGGTGATCCCTTCTTTTCCTCACTCTCTTATTCATCTCATCACCAACATCCCAGGTAAGCGTTGTTTTGATCATATTTATATTTTATGTTTTATCATTTTCTGACTTTTCTTTTCTCTACGATTGAAATATATACTCTCTTATTCATCTCATCACCGACATCCCAGCATAAGACAAACCATGGAGAGAGGCAAAAAAAAAATGTTAGTATGATGAGTAGATGGATAGGTTTTAATGAGATCAGAGGTTTCTTACAGCCATAACCTTGGTAAAGGCATAACTGATATCATGAATGCAGATGATGAAGAGGGGAATCAGCTCTTATAGCATGCTGCATGGTTGGGCTCACAGGTTTTAAATCATCAGGATCTTGATGGTTAGAGGCTGTTGTCTCAGTTATATTTTCCTGGTTTGGACCATTGGATACATTTTGATTGCCTAGGTGACAGTAATGGCTGGTTAGTTTCTAGATTACAATCTCATGTATGTAGGGGGTACCCCCCAGCCTAGGAAGCATTAGCAAGCCAGTTGGCCTTGTGAAAGCATATGACCATTGGGCTGTTAAGCAGGTTGGATAATCAAAATGAAATTTGAGAAGATGGGCAGGTGAGGATGAACCAATCAATGAATTAGGATTGAAGGGAAACCACACACCTCAGCCATGACTTCAGAGGTTGTACCCATATCCCAGAGGAAGAAGATGCAGGACATGGGGTTGTTGAAGGGCAAAAAATGGTGGCCCCATATCCTAGAGGAAGAGGATGCAGGGCTTGATGTCTTCAGAGCGCAAGGAATGGTGGCCCAATATACCAGAAGAAGATGCAGGGGTTGGGGGCTTTGAAGAGCAAAGACTGGTGAACCCATATCCCAGAGGAAGTAGATTCAGGGGTTGAAGTCTTTGAACAGCAATGACTTGTGGCCCCATATCCCAGAGGAAGACAATGCAGGGCTTGAGGGCTTTACCAGCAGGGGTACAGAGGCAAATCATACAAAGTATTCCAAGGACCTATTTATCCATGCCTCTAATGGGCTGGAGGTGGTTAAAATGACAACAAGTGGTGCCATCTGTTGGTCAATCAAGCCAATCCAGGAAGCTGTTTCCTTGTTCACACAAAAAAGGGGCCATTTTTCTCCACCCAAAAGTAGAATTTTCCCACCAACTGAAGGCTGGTGTTTGGCTTACCACCTATCAGCCCATCTGTGGGCAGATTCTCTTGGACATTCATATAAAAGAATTATTCTATTTTTGGCATAACAATCTGTTGAGGTTCATCAACTACCTCAACAAAACAAGTCTAATTGTTGGATGGGACAAATTGTTCAACAATTGGATTGCGCACAGTGCTGCATTGGAACATATAAAGTTGTCACTATATTGAAGAAATCTTTGAGGAAGAAGAGAAGATTTGGACTGACTGATGTAATTGAACAGGAGAAATTTTTGACAAATGGATCAACGTCCAACATTAATGAGTATAAATTGAAGACATTTTTGCAGGTAATGCTGGCATCAAAAACCTCCTGCCCAATGGGAGCCATCCATTCATCTGTCTTGGACATAATGTGGACACTTGATGTTGTTCATTGTCTTGCCAAACTGGCCCAGTCTCAGGGTAAGCTTCAAAGTGCTTTGGGTGGAAATCTGGAACTCCAGAGATTCTCCTGCCCCAAGTTCTATTTTGTTGGTGATCAAGGGCTACTAAAAATACTTGGCAACAGCAAGGATATCCTTTGAGATGTCAAACACCTCAAGATAATGTTTGAAGGGCTGTCTACATTGGGTGTTGACCCAGAGGCCACCTAGATTGATAAGATGTGCTTCCTTGAAGGTGCAGGGCTTGGGGTCTTAGCAGGAACTGGTGGCCAGGCAAGGCTGAATGGCCAGCCAACGTTAAATAGCCAGGAAAGACAATGTGTAATAGCCAGGCAGAGCTGGTGGCCAGGCAAGGCCAGATGGCAAGTCAAGGCCAGATGGCCAGGCAAGGCTTGATGGGTATAAAGGTATGGACCTGACAACAAGATCCATGTCACGGTAAGCACTATCTACACTTGGTACTGTCCTCTCTAAACTTGTTTTGATTGTCATTGATCTGCTTACCTGACAAAAAGATCCACATCACAATAAGCACTAGCTATGCTTGGTACTGTCCTCTCTAAACTTGTCAAAGAGAGAAGAGAGAGCCAGTACTGGCGTGTACAACTACATGACTATATACCAATGAACGCGCCACAGTTGATGGTAGGTAATGAGATGACTAAAGTTGTGGCACAACCACATAGTTATCTTGACCTAAACCCATAGTTTGTAACCTTGCATCCTCACAACTCTAACAATGGGCAGGCAAGGCTGTTGGCCAGTCAAGGCAAGGTTGTATGGCCAGGCAAGGCCTCATAGCCAACAACCCTCAATAGCCAGGCAAGGGTTGGTGGCTAGGCAATGTTCAATTGCCAGGCAGGACTGGTGGCCAGGCAAGGCAAAGCTTTATGGACAGGCAAGGCCCAATGGCCAAGCAACAATCAATAGCCAGGCAGGGCTGAATGGCCAGACTTTAATACCCAGGCAAGGCTGAATGGTCAGGAAGGGCAGGTGGGCAGCAGGCAAGGCCCAATGGCCAGGCAAGGCTCCATGGCCAGGCAAGGGCTGGTGAGGTCACCCGGGAATTGCTTGTACTCTATCATTGATGACAAGGTCTTTCTCTTGGCCTGGGTTCAGGAGGGAGGTTATAAAATATGTAAGTTCTTGTGATTCTTGCCAGCGGGTTAAAGCAAGACAACAAGTACCCACAGGGACTTTAGTCCCTCTGCCAGTTCCTCATTGACCATGGAGTATTATTGGGATGTATTTTATCACAAAACTTCCTAATTTGGGGGGGTTTGATTCTATCATGGTTGTTATAGATTTGCTTAGTAAAGTCACAAATTTTGTACCCTGTAAGGAGACCTATACGGCTGATCAATTAGCTCACTTGTTTAGATCCAACATCTTTAAGTTACATGGCATGCCAGAAAGAATTATTTCTGACAGAGGAACAACCTTTGTTAGTGAATTTTGGTGCTCATTTTTAAGGTCCTTAAGAATTTCACCAGCATTTTCCACTGCCTATCACCCCCAGACGGATGGTCAAACGGAACATATGAACCAAATACTAAAAAATTACCTTTGTCACTTTTGCTCATACTATCAGGACAACTGGCACAGAATTCTAGACATAGCCAAATTTTCTATCAACAACCTAGACTTTTTCTCATTATGAGTTTCCCCGTTTTTCTTTTTCAACGGCTATCATCCCAAGTTTAGCATGCTCACAAAAAATTTGGGCATTAAATCTCTAGACAGCTTTTTGATTGATTTACAAGAAACTCAGGAAAAGGCTATTGATTGTTGATTCAGGCAAAGAAGAGACAAGCCCGTTATTATGATTTACATAGGAAGCCGGCTACACAATGTAAACCGGGTGAATTAGTTTTACTCTTACAAAAATTTATCCAAAGTAAAATGATAAATTCAAAATTGGACTACAGATACATAGGCCCATTTAAGGTAATTGAAATGGTAGGAGAAAACGCAGTTTGCTTAGATATTGCCCATGAATATCCAAAACTTCACCCAGTTTTTAACAATTCCTTAGTGCCAAAATATAATTCACCAAGTATGATCGAGGGATGAGGTATGTCAATGAGAATTAAGGAAACATAAGAAAATACTAGCCGGGTAGTGGATTGGTCGAAATTACACCAAATATTAGACGCACGGCCGATAAAAGGAAGACTCCGCCAGGGTAAGTTTGAATTCCTCTTACGCTGGGCAAATTTGACTCCAGGAGAAGACACTTGGGTCCATGAGGACCATATTCCATCACGTTTCAGCCCGGTTTGCAGAATTTTTTCAACAGATGGCATCAAACTCAAGAACAGAAGAAGAAGAAAACAGGTTTGTAATAGGTAAAGCATGTTTTTGTAACAAACTAAAACTTACAAATACATAATAGTCTGTGAAGAAAATTGTAACTATGTATTTAGAAGGAATTTCCATCTCTCTCTACATTATTTGAAAATAATTCTTCTTAAAGAACACAAGTAGTTTCTAGAATTCTCTAAAGGTGTTACACTAGATTATAAAAGCATGTAGCCACTAGGAAGTTGTTCCCTTTTGCAAAATCTGTGTTACTTAGTTTCCTCACCTTGTTATCAAAAGCAATTATACACTACTATTTTGCAATCATAAGAACCACAAACTCTACAAGGTCTGGATATTCCCTAGCTAGTCTATAGTTATCCGGATTCCTAAATAGGTAGCCCTCACACATGATCACACAATGGTAGTAACAGGACAATCACCCACTTTGGAACACCCTGTGGATTGCACAGATGAGGGTGGAAGAGCTGGAGGGAAAGATGGTTCCAAAGGTGCATGAAGTTGGTTACACGGGTTTTGGAACCCTGGCAGAAGCCCAGGGGAACCATGCATTACCCAAGGGTTGTGCATGACTTCAGCCAGCCATCTTGACATGATGTGCGTATGTGTGGGAAAAAATCATATGCAGTTTTAATTGGGTTCAACTCAGCCGCTTGCACTGCAGGTGAACTCAGACCAATATTGCTTGGCCCCAGGGGCCAAAAAGTAACATGCAAATGTATGCGCGTAGGTTTGTGTGTCACTTTCTTACAGTTGGCAATCTCAGCCATGGCAACCCAAAGCCCCATCCAATGCACATCATATGTTCAACTGAAAATCTCACTATAGGTACACACATCTATTCAATTTAATCCAAGCATGAATTTCCCTCCACCAGCATAGATAAAAAAAAACCAATACACCCAAATCCATCTCCTTTTTGGATTACACAAGAACACCATTTGTCAGCCTTAGAGTCAGTGCAGCTGACCTAAAGTCTGCCTTTATTACTCATGATCTTAATACCAGTCCCAAATGCATTATGTCTTTTTACCCTGGGGTTTAAACCTTGTTTTGACTTCAGATTCAGATTTTTAATTAATTTTTGACCTGATTGTTCACTGAACACTCTATAATTGCTCAACTCCTTTATTGAGTAATTCAATAAATAATTCTATGCTACAGCTGGCTGGGCAAGTGAAACAAAGCCAGCCAACCACATCTACATGTTCAATTACATAAGCAAACCTTGAAAACTTTCAAAGTTGGTGTATCCCCCGTTGCAGGCAGGATACACAACCTCAAGACACTCAGAACCACTACCTCAGGAACCCAAGGATTCAACCAAGTTACAGCTCACCACTCTAACCAACAAAAGGCCTCTTTCACCCAGTACTTCAAGTATTGTCAGTCAGTCCCCTTTTTGAACCTTGCTTCTCTGACAGTAGTCCTTCTCTGTCTTCCCCCCTTTTTTCCCTCTTTCCCTTTCCTTCAGTCCTCATGGCAAATCAAGCTTCAATCATCAGATCAAATCAAGCTTCAATCATCACATCAGATCAATCATAATCAACTCAAGAGATACATAAGCTTCACTTCAAGTCTTTTTCTGTGCTGTTTCCTTGAAACAACCCACATAGGTTTCCCTCTAAAGAACCTTGACTATCCAGCTTGATCATAGTCTAAAAAACTGGGCTGATTAGACTTTGTCTTCTCAGATACCTTCCACATTTCCATTGTGTGAAGAGGCTGTTGCATTTCTCAAAGACTCTGGCACAGTTTATCCAACTTTTCAAGTGGTTGATTATCATCATTAAAGAGCACTCAGATTATTTGAATCACAGATCAATCAATAACTTCCCTTTTTCCTTCTTTTCCCCTTTTCCTCTTTAACAGTTGTTTTCTTTATTCCTTGAAATAAAACTGTTGCCCCCCATTCTTGTGCCCTGTTTTCACTTTAGAGACCCAGGCTCACACAATTGAAGAAAACTAGTCCAAATTCATTGATCTCCCCTTGCTGGGGCCAGCCTGACCGCTTGTAGAAGTGGTTGTTGGGTGAATTTGAGGTGTTCCTGCTGCATTGGATGAGCCCCCAGCTGCAGTTGGTCCCGGTCTCAGAGCTAGTGTCATCCAGTCATTCTTCTCTGTTGCTTGTTTATCTATAGAAATTGCAGAACACTTTGTCATTGTATCTTGATCAAATTTGCACAAATGGTCCTAGGTGAAAAGAAGCAATCTGAGGAGAGATCCAAATGCCGATTACAAGTGAGAAATCAGTTGAATTTAATTTTGTACTTGACTCTCACTGAGAAAAGTTTCCAATCTCTCCTCAGCTACAAAAAGACAGACAATTTAATCTCTCCAAGCTCTCACTTTCTCTGACCAAGATGGAGCTCTTTGATAACATCAAATGCTTCTCTGAGACCAAGACTAGCTCAAAAAATACCTGGAGGAGAATTACCCTTCCTTGGCGTTCACCGGATTTCAGCACCCTGGCTCATCAACAATATGAAATTCAAATTCACAAGATGTGTAATACCAAAGGAAAACACTTTGTAAGTCAATTTAATATTGAACAAAAAAGAGCAAACTCAACCCCTTCAACATCAGCAATGCCACGCAGCTTACCTACAACTGCTACACCAAGGAGTACCTAGACAGCCTATCCAAGATCAATATCAAATTTCTCAATCCCAAGCCAGCTGTAGATTTTTTGAGGCTCTTGTCACTCACTAAAGGTTCCAGTGAGTATTTTTTTCTATATGAAATCTGTCAGCCTCCCTGATGCCAAGGACAAGTCCTTCTAGCTACAGGTGGTGCAAAGATAGATGGAAAGAGTATATAAACTCTGGGTAAGGTACAATGTTACAATTCCCAAAAGATATGGGGGAATTGTGACGTAAAAATTGAGAGAACAATAGGTTAATAATTATATTAAATAAATTTCATATAATTAAAAAACCAGAGGGGCCTGATAAATCAGGGGTGGTTTAGATCCCTCTAAGGTATCTTACAAATAAATGCAGAGGATTTAGGTACCTGGAACACTGGGGCCTGTTGGAACAGGGGTGGTTTAATCCCAGGAATGGAAATGGGGGAATATCTTCAAGAGAAGGGTTATTACTTACTAGTAATAAACCTTGAGGGATCTTGGGGATATTCTGGGTGAAACTGGACAGTTTGAAGCACTTGGATGGATGGATGTTGGAGCTTGATGGGCACTGTGAAGTTGTTGGGGAAGACAGGGCTAAAGAATAACTACTAAGAAGCTTACCAGACTGTGTTATAAAGATGTATATATCTAATAAGAAGTGGGTATTGGGAAGCATGAGGAGCCTTCTTTGGGCGGTTGAAGAGCTCCTTAAATAGTCTTGAGTTCCCCCTGGGGACCCTGTAGGTATTATTGGCCAACTTGTGGGATCTTTGGACCACATTTTGGCCATTTTTGCTTTCTTGGTGACGCTTCAGCAGCCCCTGCTTTGAATACACGTCACCAATTGATTTTTTATTAATGTATTTTATTATTATTTATTTATTTACATTGACTTACAGTCTGTAGTACATTAGTACTGTTTGTTATAGATTTAATACTAGTGGCTTATTTGTATTTATAATAAGCCACAGTATTGTTTGTACTGTTTGTTCAATCAATGTATTGTATAAATAAACAATACCATTTAATACATTTAATTGTTTAGTCCCCAGTACTCTTCATTACATATGTAACATATGTAATGAGGTCACTGGAGCGTGGTTTGTTGATTTGGGTGTACCTGAGTGACTGTGGAGTCCGTGTGCCAAGTTTGGGAGCCTGTGAGGGGCTTGATGCTTGCGCGGGGGCTTATATCCCAACTTTGACGCAGGCTTTCAGTCACGCGGGTTGAACTTGAAGTTCTGCGGACTGCGGTACGTGGGGTTTGAGTAAAACACGGTGTATTTACACTATCTCCCCTAATTTACACAACACCTCATTTCCGTGACTGGAAATGGGGTTTAAGCATATGTATATATATATATAAGCATTAATTAATGCAAGTTCCTTTTTGTTAAAAGGTACTTGCTAATTATCCTTTGCTAATTTACATAGTGAAGGAGTGAGATTTAGGGGTACTTGTGAGTGAGGTACCCTAGGTTATTTTTAGTGTAGATTTAGAATATCAAATAATATTCTAACTATTATTTGATATTCTATATTTCTTATAATAATTTTTGTAGGAAACTTGTGACAGGTTGCTCTGTCATAGTAGCAAGCTGACAAAATCTAGTCTAACATGTGACTCATGAACAACTGTGCACACTCATAATCCTCATTTCCATGTGATGGTACACTAAGCCTAACAGTCACAAGAATTTTTTGCCAACCAATCAATCAGTTTCACCTCCACATTTGTAAAACTGGTGCCTAAGTCTTACGTACATGGCCAATTCCCCCTTCCTATTTTTGACTTGATGTATGTTCATTTCAAGAGTCCCTTTTACATAGTGTCTGTAGACATGAACCTCGTTGGTTTGGCCAAGCCAATACAGATGATCCACTGCTTGCACCTCCATGGCTGGATTCCAATTTGGTTCCTGAATCATTGCAATTGTCAGATTAGAGCATGTAATTTCTTAGAATAATCTCTCCCTGCTTACCATCATGTACAAGTTCTGAGCACATCTCAAGTCAATTCCCACTCCAGATGCTTGTATTGAACCCAGAAGAATGTTACATTTATGATTGGACCAAAACTGAGCAAGGTTCTTATCTTGTTTTGAAATACTCAATGTTCCCACCAGCCAAGCTGAATCCAGTCCGTTTTCTTGAAGTATTCTTTCAACTCTTGTGAAATTAAGTCATGCTCTCCATGATTTTCCATATTTGAAAAATATAACAACCTATGAATTGAACGACTCAGAGCATCTCCACGGGCATCGCTAAACACGGTCGCTATCCCACATTTAGCGACCCGAGCCCAAAAAACACCCCCACCGGAGTCGCCATATGCGTCCGTATTTTACGTTTTCATCCTCCAATCCGTATCCAATCCCTACATGTAGGGATTGGATACAGACGCTGTATCCGAGGGGAATCACAGAAAATACTGTGTTCCCCTTGTGAAACATGCAGCCTACACAACACCACTGCCCCCCGAGTCCCCCTTTTTTTGTGGACACAACCGCAACTCCCAACCTGAAGATGGCCGAGCCGAAAACCCCGGCCCAACCTGAAGAGGAATAGCGACTCAAAATGGCTACCACCGCTGTTTGCCGCAGCAGATTGGGTATGTAAAGCTGGTAGTAGGGTTGCCAAATGAAAAATTTGGCGACCGGGATATACCGACGCCCGTGGAGATGCTCTCACATCTCAAGATATGACACAAAGCTTGAAAAAACAACTGCCTTTGGTCTGAGAACCCCCCGTGTTAACTCTATATAAACTCAAGCATATATCTTTAACACAGTTGATATAGTTGGTCAGTGTCCTGGGAGTTGTTCAGGGAGGAGGAGCAGTGAGCAGACCTTTAACACAGTTGGTATAGTTGGTCAGTGTCCTGGAAGTTGTTCAGGGAGGAGGAGAAGCAAGAAGACCTGGGTGAATAAGAAAACAGAAGTGATTATATTGAGCACAAGAGTTGATAAGAAACAAAAGAGATACAAAAAGATATGATAATGAATAATAACCTTTAAAACAGTTGATATAGTTGGTCAGTGTCCTGGGATTTGTTCAGGGAGGAGGAGGAGCAAGCAGACCTGGGTGTAGAAGAAAACAGAAGTGATGAATAAAAAGAGAAAAGAAGACTAGCATGAAAACAAGAGACAAAGACTACTCGGATGGGTTAAGCCCCTAATTACATAATCATAAGCCCATTGTATTTCAAAATACCCTGAATCCTTATTCCACTCTCTTATACCCCCCCATTGAATATCTTTTTGTGGAACCTAGCTGGTGTTAAGGGAGTGTTGAATTAATTGCCAAATCTTGTTTCCAGTGAGATTTTCAGTCATCATATTGGCAGGAGTTGAGCAGGTCGACATATAGAGTAGAATGGTTTCTTTTGATTTTACTTTGTTGCACAGGAAGTAGTGTTTGAAGGGTATGTGCATTGTGAAGTGATGATAGATTTTTTTGGGAACAATAGCGTTGGTGATTCTTGTTGAACAGCTTCAGTTGTGGTTTAATGGAATTTATTTCTTGAAGTAGATTTGAAGCCCACAGTAGATCTTGGCTGCACTCAACAAGTGCAATGAGTTCAGACTCCGCCAACAAAAGACACATTGATTTTTGGATGTGGCTTCTCCATCCAATAAGCCCATGATAGTAAATCAGTGATCCTGAGTACAACTTTTCCTCCTTTGTTTTATAGTGAGTCTTACTATGAAAAATGAGAATAGAAAATTCCCCCAAGGGAAAACTGGATTTTGAATATGTGTAGCTATAGTTTGAAAATATGTACATGTTTGTGTTGGTGAGAAAATATGTATATAGAAAGTATTAAAACATGTAGATGTGTAGATATTTAATCTATAATATGTATTTATAAATATTAAACATACTATAAACATAACATTCCCCCCCCTCAACAACACCATAAGAATACAGAAAAAGACAAAGGAAAGATGAAAATAGAAAATAAAAGGTAAAAAACAAAGAAAGATTGAGCTAAGTGATTTAAGGTAAAAGAGAAGTAGATCCCAGTATAGGTTAATCCAACCATGAAGAAAAAATTGAAACATGATTGCAGAGAAAAAAGAAAAAGAAAGAAACGGAAAATAGAAAAGGAAAGACCAAACAGGAAAAATAAGAGAGTAGGGTGGGAGAAAGATTGAACAGTTGAACAGGACAAAGAAAATGAAGCCATTCGAAAATTTGCTCGGGCCATACTCGAGTTGATAAAGGGATATCAACAGGGTTATTGATCAACAGGTTATGAGCCCGCGCTGTTACCAGCAAATTACCCTGATATATCTTAGTCACCCTACCCTTCCGTAGAGTCAGAATTATTACCCTCATCATATATCCAACCTTATTTGGGTATTCATGTACCAAATAATCCTGATTAGTTCACCCTTCTGTGAATCTTATTATTACTTCGTTTATGGTACATACGAGGTCAAGCAAGCCTGAACTACTTCAACCAAACTCAGCGCTTGAGGAACACCTCTAAGACAGCAACCACCCTCCATTCCTGAACAATATTTAAATTCAATTCCTTTTGTCTCAGTGGACTCTTCTGTCTCATCTGACACGATGTCTGGCAATCACTCAAAAATTCCTTTTCCTTCCACCTTCATGCCACCAACCAATGCCACAACTCAACAACCCAAAATTGGAAGGGATTCAACTGGACCAAAGCCTTCCAAATTGCTTGACCACATTATAGCTCGCAAGCTTGAAAGGACTGGTTTGGCAGGCATTGAAGATAACCTTAATAAGATTCTGGTAATTAGAAATATTTTGACAAATATCCCCGGATCTTCTTTGGCAACGGCTGTGTAAATTTCCAGTCAACTTAGATGGCAGCAATTAGGCTAAAAAATCAGTCCACAACTGCTTATTGATGGGACAAATTTCCCAATGTGGTTGTTGTCAGTCATCAATTTGGTTAAAGGTATCACCCAGAACTCAAATTTCTTTGAGACCGACATTTTGGCTGTTGATCGGGCAACTTCAAACGGAGTTTTGGCCTTGATTCAATATTCAATCGACCCGGAGCTACACCCCTCCCTCAACCGGTTGACCGCATATGGGGCCTACAACTCTTTGAAATGGTGTTTTGCGGGAACCTCTTGGTCTCTTCTCCTCAATCGTTAGATGCATCAGACACATTATTGTCCAGCTATGAGGCTTTAAAGCCAAGCTGGATCAATTTGGAGGAGAGACTGGGGGGTTGGAAAACAGATAAGTTATTATCTTTGTCTTTCCACTCCATAGCGCGGCGTTATTATCAGAAGATGGCTGATTCTGTTGATGCCCGTATTGCCATCAAACCGGATCATGAAGTCACATTGGAGGAACTTCTGCAGATGGCAACAAGGCTTCATCAGTCGGCATCAACATTGAGCGCGGCATCTGCTATGGCAATGTCATCAAACAATACTCCTGGTTCATATTGTGGGAGCAGAAGTCAAGGCTTTTTTCGTGGTTCTCGAGGATTTTCCACAAACCAAGGTCAATCTTGGGACAAGAAGGATTTGTCTGTACCGCCCCCCAACAACTGGGCAAGGCATTATCTGACGGCCAATTTTCCATGCAACGTTTGCTGGGAATGGGGTCATTGGGCGCCTGATTGCCCTTGGGTCAAAAACAACTGTCAGCCTCCCTGATGCCAAGGACAAGTCCTTCTAGCTACAGGTGGTGCAAAGATAGATGGAAAGAGTATATAAACTCTGGGTAAGGTACAAAGTTGCAATTCCCAAAAGATATGGGGGAATTGTGACGTAAAAATTGAGAGAAAAATGGGGTAATAATTATATTAAATAAATTTAATATAATTAAAACCAGAGGGGCCTGATAAATCAGGGGTGGTTTAGATCCCTCTAAGGTATCTCGCAAATAAATTGCAGAGGATTTAGGTACCTGGAACACTGGGGCCTGTTGGAACAGGGGTGGTTTAATCCCAGGAAAGGAAAGTGGGGAATATCTTCAAGAAAAGGGTTATTACTTACTAGTAATAAACCTTGAGGGATCTTGGGGATATTCAGGGTAAAACTGGACAGTTTGGAGCGCTTTGATGGATGGTTGGTGGAGCTGGATGGTCACTGTAAAGTTGTTGGGGAAGACAGGGCTAGAGAATAACTACTAAGAGGCCTACCAGACTGTGTTATAGGGATGTTTTATCTAATAATAAGTAGGTAAGGTTGTTAGTGGGTATTGGGAAGCATGAGGAGTCTTCTTTGGGCAGTTGAAGAGCTCCTTAAATAGTCTTGAGCTCCCTCTGGGACCCTGTAGGTATTATTGGCCAACTTGTGGGATCTTTGGACCACATTTTGGCCATTTTTGCTTTCTTGGTGACGCTTCAGCAGCCCCTGCTTTGAAAACACGTCACCAATTGATTCTATTATGATATTTATTCATTATTTATTCATTCATATTGATGTACAGTCTGTAGTACATTAGTACTATTTAATACTAGTGGCTTATTAGTATTTTATAATAAGCCACAGTATTGTACTGTTTTGTTTACTCAATATGTTTTATTTAAATGTATAAATAAATAATACAATTCAATATATTTAATTATTTAATCCCCAGTAATCTTCATTACATGTGTAATATGTGTAATGAGGTCACTGGGGTGTGTTTTTGCTGATGTGGGTGTACCTGAGTGACTGTGGAGTCCGCGTGCCAAGCTGAGAGCCTGTAAGGGGCTTGATTCTTGCGCGGGGGCTTATATCCCAACTTTGGCGCGGGCTTTCAGTCACGCGTGTTGGACTTCAGGTTATGCGGACTGCGGTCCGCGGGGTTTGAGTAAAACACAGTGTATTTACACTATCTCCCCCAATTTACACAACACCTCATTTCCGTGACTGGAAATGGGGTTTAAGCTTATGTGTATGTATATATAAGCATAAAATAATGCAAGTGCCATTTTTAGTAAAAGGTACTTGCTAATTCTTATTAGTTAATTTACATAGTGAAGGAGTGAGAATTAGGGGTACCTGTGAGTGAGGTACCCGAGGTTAATTTTAGTGTAGATTCAGAATATCAAATAATATTCTAACTTTTAATTTGCTCTGTCATAGTAGCAAGCTGACAACAACCAACCACCACTAGAGGATCCGCAAAAGAAAAATCCATCGTGGAAGCCTCAAAAGTCAAAGGTCCTATCTGGGCAATTAGTCAACCAGTCTGGAGAATTGGCCTCAATCTTGGCACCTCCAGAGGGTGAGGCGGATGTATTATGTGATACAGGGGCTACCCATCATGTAAAGTCCCACAAATCATTTTTTGTCAATCTTTGGCCTGCTAATTTAGGGCTGCGTGTTGCGTCTCAAGACCGCATTCCCATAGATGGCATTGGTGATGCGATTATCCCAACCCGTTTTGGGGGCCTACACCTCAAAGATTTTTTACTTGTTCCACGCGTGTTGGGAACGGTGGTTTCAATTGGTTATTTCAACAAATGGGATGGAAAGGTTAAATTTGAGGGCGATTGTTTTGTTTTTTACCAGAATGACAAGGTTTTCAGAACTTACGTTAATCATTATTGTTGGTTCATTCTGTTGTTGATTTCCTATGCGTCTCTACAATCTTGTCATCTCTCCCCTCAGTTATGTTCTTTATCCACTTTGACTCTTTGGCATGCTTGGCTTGGCCACATGGCTGTACGGTTTTTCAACAAGACAATAGATAAACAATGTGTTCTTCGTATTCCTTCAACAAAGTTATCTAATTTGAAATCAAAATGTCACTCATGCTCTCTTTCCAAGAGTACCCACACACCCGTACATTCCCCCTTGCGTGAATTAGCCAATGCGCCTGGAGCCATTGTTGCGATTGATCTTGTTGGCCCCTTCCCTGCAGCACTTGATGGAAGTGTTTACAGTTTGGTTTTACATGATATTTTTTCCCAGATGACGTTGGTTGTTGGTTTGAAGAACAAGTCTGCTACGTCCAAGGCAGTTTCTGATTGGATCCTCAATTTCAATCGGCTTACACCTCATTGTGTAAAGACCATTCGATCTGACAACGCCGGTGAATTGAGGTCCAACAAGTTCAGCAGTTTTTTGAAGCATCATGACATAGGGCATGAGTTGAGTATCCCCTATGAACATCACCAGAACGGTAAAGTTGAGAGGACAAATAGGACACTTTTAGATATGGCGCGAACTTTTCTGATTCATGCTAAGTTGCCAGATTCACTTTGGTTTCTAGCATTGAAGCAGGTGGCTTAAATTCTTAATTGTGTAGTCCATACTGGCGCTGATAAATCACCATATGAACTTTCTTTGGGCCGACAACCATCACTTGACATGGTATGCGTTTTCGGCTGTTGGGCGTATCTTCAAAACATCAATTATCCTAAACAGTTTGTTCCGAGGTCGACGGCACTTATTCATGTTGGTGTGTTGGATGAGTCCCATGGATGGCTTCTGTGGAATCCTAACTCAAAGAAACTTGAGCGGGGTGCTTCCGTCATTTTTCATGAGGATGATCTACCTTTGCAACTTACAAATTCTGGGTCCGTGAATGCAATTTTAAACTCTCTTCATGCTGCTGAACTGGGAGATTTCCGTCAACTCCGCGAGCTGGAACTTCAAGATGCGTGTATAGAGTCCGCAGTTGTGGAGCCGCCTTTAATGTCTGATGCACCTTATACTTATCAGCAGGCTATCTCGTTGGATCTTTGGTTACAATGGTTGAAAGCCATTGAAGCAAAAGTTGGGATGATGATGGATCTGTAGGTCTTGGAGGAGGTTCCAGTTGTCAGCCACCAAGATATTACATGTATTATGTAACATGTAATACTTGAAACTGCAATCTTGAATAATTATTATTATTCTTTATTTTTATTATTATTATTTTTTCATAGTCTGAACAAAATGAAAATCAGACCTTATTATTTTATCAAATGGTATAATAGTCTAACAGTTAGACACTGGCTCAGTAATAACTGATATTGACATAAGTGCCTGAGTTCAAGCCACACTCATGCTGACATTCAATAAAAATCTTTAATTTAAATTATATCTATTTTTTACTAAAATTAAGTTATAATTTAATTAATGAAAATCTTTGGAAAATTAATTTTCGAACATGCAATAAATGGATAAAGAACCATTTATTGGCATAGTTTTCTTCTTGAAAATCCTGGAAGATCCAAGATTGACCCATAGGAATTTATAGTATAAAATTACACATAAATAATGGTAAATCTTTATGTAAAGTATAATAATTATGCAATGATTACTTATATATTAATTCCCACATGTTCAACTCTCCAGAGCAAGTGCTTTTCCAAGCACTAACCCCAAAGAAATTTACATGTACATGTGATTAAAAATTATTTAGTTTAATTAAGAAAAATAAACATTAAATTAATTTAATTAATGGGAAATAAATATGGCATCTTTTAAATTAAATATGACACCACATTGTACTTCTTACCACAAACAGGCTGATCAGACTCACCTGTAAAGATTGCCCCAATCCCCACTGTCAAATAAATTGCAGAGGGATTTGTTGAAAACTCATCGGTACTAAATCTGTAAACCCTTTCATTCACTAGCGGCCCGCGCGAGGGGGGCTTGATCATTCTCTCTCATCTCTCGGTATTACTCTGCGGTCCAGTCTCCAATCTCTCCAATCCTTTCTCCCATCTTTCCTCTCTCCTATCCCTTTTAATAAATCCTACATCCTATCTTCCATCCATCTTTCCTTCCATCCTCACCATCTTCCAACATCTTCCAAATTACCTCTTCTCGCTTCCACCTTTCTATCCCCTTCTTAAAATCCTTAAATCGACTCTCTCTCTCTACATCTTTCTTTCTTTCCCCTTCCTAAATCAACTCTCTCTCAAGATTGATCTCGACGAATACAAATCAGGCGTAAAATCTTCGATTATCATTATTCTGACGCTCTGACGCATTCAGCTCCTCTCATCAAAATCAAATATCTTCATTGTCGTTGTTAGTATAATTAACCTCTTCCTTTTTTTTGCTGTGCTTGATGATGTTGTTTACTTCATTTATTTACTCTCTATTTCTCTCAGTTATCATAAAAAAGAACTTCTTCTTATCTAATCAATCAGAACAGTATTTTTACTAACTCTTATAGTCCAAGTGGTACGACCTCTCTCTTCCTTCTCATTATCTTTCTTTTCTTATCATCTCTAATTATTTGTGTGTTTTAGTCTGGTTTTGGTTTACAGTAATACAGCCATTTTTACATTATGATTAACAGTCAAAATTGCTACCACCCAAAACCAGACGCTCAACTCTCAAAATGGACAATATCAACAGTACTGTTATGAAGGCCACTATCGAATCAATTCCTATCCTAACTGAAGAAAACTATTCTAGCTGGAAAACTCGTATCACCAGCCTCTTCAAGTTAGGAAAACTCAAGTATGAGATGTATAATGGTTCACCTCCTGTAGACGAAGAAGACAACACTTGACCCGGCGCGATTATTCTTTCCAAGATTTCTGCGGGCACACACATCAATGTGGTTACCTCTACAAACTCAGAGAGCGCACAACTTCTCTGGCAGGCTATTACCAACAGGTTTGCGTTGTCGGAACCATCAAACAGAGCCCGTGTATACAACTCGTTTCTTAGCATCACGTACAAAGCAAATTGAATCAAAAAATTTATTACAGAAGTTTGCAGTTGCCTCAATAAAATGGAAGACGTTGGTATTATCTTTCCGGCAGACCTCATTACATATGATCTCTTGAGACGACTCCCATCAAGTTTGGACAATATCAAACAATCAATTACTCACTCTAAAAACGGGATTGATATCACGCCTGAATCCCTACTCAATCACTTAGAGATCCATTGCAACGATCTCAAGCTCTCTAATCAATCTAAACGGGAATCAAGCACGGTTTCTATGCTATCTCGAGAAGGCACATTCTGTTCTCATGGGAAACACAATCCACAAGCTCCACACCCTCTTGGAGGTGCAGCTGATGATTGAAAAGAAGTAGGAATACTGGATTGGTGCTGCCGAAAGGGGTTGTTACTTCCTATGTTGTTCGAGGCCAATCTATTGCACTCATTGGTGTTGTGATTGGACATTTGACAACGAGTGCACCACTTTCCAGTGCTGGCCGTAGAAACTCTAGCCGGTGGATTTGATACCCCCACACCAGAAGTGACATCCGCTGCCGACTGACGCAAACCCCGATTGATACGCTTGTCCTGGCCGCCCCGACAATTTTGACAAAAAAGGGTCAGTTCATTCTTGGCCAGACGTACGAGTTTGGTGTGTCTGATCTCAACATCGCCGTGGTTCATACATTGGTTGAGTTGACGAGCCACGTTGACAAAAGGAAATGACTCCAGATTGGGAAGGGACAGATGGCACAAACAGCCGATGAAGGTGTGTTGATTGATTACAAAACCAGAATGGAAAAGATTATTTGCCGTATTTTCCATGTAGCGGAAGTGAGCATCAAGATCCGCTGTACGATCAAGGTGATTGAATTTCGTCCCCAAGAGGTCTTTGATGATGGAGATGTGGGCAGTGCGACTCTTAAGTGTGAAAGTGTCGGACACCAAACAAAGTCCATCCACACCGGAGGCTTGTTCTGCAATGCTGACCTTGAGGTTATCATCAACTGTCGCTAATATGGCGGTCTTGAGTAGGGCATCATTGGTGATGTCCAGAATGATGTCTGGATTGTCCAAAGGTACCGGGTGATTTACAATACCTTCAAGAGCTTGCTTCACCATTATCAACCAGGTGTGGAAGTTGGAGCCACTGACGTTCAGCTTTGGTACTATCGTGAGTGCTTTATGAAGTGAGGCGGTAAGTTCCCTCATGCTGGGTTGAGGGGGAGAAGGTGGTGGTGGGGTGGGGGAGCATTGTTTAATCCCAGCGCTTTTTGCATCTTCGTAAGCATGATGAGTTGCTTGATGGTGTGCTCGTCCAGATTAAAACAATCAGAACTCGAAGTTGGGGGATCAGTCCCAGTTGCAGGTGCCTTCGGAAGGTGTAGGCTGACTTTTGGTGCTCTATTGACTGCCTCCGGAGTTCCTGGATTGACAACAATGGCCGGATTCTGGCGGTTGCCGATGTCAGCATGAAGACTGGAGGAGGAGG
The DNA here is from genome assembly GCA_007896445.1 of Puccinia hordei. Taxonomy (NCBI): domain Eukaryota; kingdom Fungi; phylum Basidiomycota; class Pucciniomycetes; order Pucciniales; family Pucciniaceae; genus Puccinia; species Puccinia hordei. Next base: position 258,511 of record RDRW01000200.1, read on the forward strand.
CCGATGCGCCGGACTTAGAGGTTGATTTCAGACGTTCAATGTCCTCCCTGGCGCTATTGAATAGTGCCTCCATGTCCCGGGCTTCTGAGGATAAATCCGGGATATGGACAGCAGATTTGTCACTGGTGGAGTGAGATGGGAGAATGGGTTGGGAGACGTGTCGACCTCGTGAAGTAGATCTCGCAGTTAAGGCAGATCTCCCTTGTCTAGGGGCACGGCGGTCGTCTGACATGATGAATGGGTTTTTTAAAAAAAATGCTGTTGAAGATGGTCAGACGGATATAAGTGACTCTTGGTGTTGACTGATCCTGTGAGCAAGAATGAGGGCTCATAACCTCATATGCTGGGATTTTGGTGATGAGATGAATAAGAGAGTATATATTTCAATTGTAGAGAAAAGAAAAGTCAGAAAATGATAAAACATAAAATATAAATATGATCAAAACAACGCTTACCTGGGATGTTGGTGATGAGATGAATAAGAGAGTGAGGAACAGAAAGGATCACTGGCATCCCAGGGAGGAGGCTTTTAGAGGATAGAATAAACTCAATATAAGTGATTATGTAATATATATGCTAATAGTAAATAGTCTGTAAGATAATAGTTTGTAATCCATTGAAAAAATACTATTCCATAAACTCTTCCAATCACTTTTTCTTCTTCTCTCAGATCAACAATTCAAAAAAGAAAAAGGACGACTTTGCTTTCTTTGCTTTCTTTACTTTCAAAGGTTGGAAGAAACTACTCCTGGCCAATGCACCCTGTCAAATTATCAATGGGATCACACTCTACTGGTTTGCCAGGTCTGTTGGCTTCACTACTGACATCTCAAAGTGGTACAACGGAAGCTTTGCCAAAGCTTCTGTACCTAACTCAATGGCCTTCACCTGTAAACCCTCTGCCCTAGAATCACCCTTAACCCTGTTCTCAACTGATTATCTCAATCACTTTTACTTGGATAGTTACGATTTGGCTTGGCTCCTTCATACTTCTTGTGGCTGCCCCGTTTCTCCAGTCTCCCTATATACAACTGGCTCAGAAAACACAGCAATTTCCACTTACTCCATTTCTAAATCCTCTCTCTATATTTCTCTCCATTGAATTTTTCCATCAACTGTTCCATTGCCATTACTTACCTCCACACTCTTATTTATGGGAGAAAATCTTCTTATTCATTCCCTTCTTCATACTTGCATCAATATGTTAATTTTGTCTCACTTTTAAATAATATGGCTTGGATCTCAAAAGGGAGTTTGAGCCCCTCCTTGCCTGTTTCCTACAAAAGGGGCTGCATTTAGGCTCAAAACTGGGCATGATTTGAATCATCATAGTCATGCATGTACTAATGCCAAGGCATAGAAGCCTCAAAGCAATCAAGACAGTGGAAGGGAAATCTTTCACCACCTCTGCATCCCTTTGGTTGGCCAAATACTTCCTAAAACCTTTTGGTCAAATGAGAGAGTGTGGAATTTTTCTGTCACTAGCATTGCAGAAAATCTTGGTATATTTTTGGTTAGCATTGCCAGGAAGAGTGCTATGCTAACAGTGAGCATAGCTGACAGAGTCACCCAAAACCAACTTCCCCATACATTTCAAGATTCACTCAACACCAATAAGAACCATTCATTGGTACAGTGCACTTTCTGATTTAATTTGGTTGTGGTATTTTCCATAGGCAAGGGGGTTTCTGGAGGTGTACTCCTGTCAGAGACCTTCACTGAATCTGGTCATGGTGTTGTTTGATTATGCTAACAAGAAATGCGGGATGCTTTCATCTAGATCCTCAAGTTCTGCTGAATTTTTACCATTCAATTGTTCAATGATCAAAGGCCCAGAAAAAGAATTTCTTTTCCAATTAAGGCTTTCTTGGGTGATTGTTCTGGTTCACTGGATTGGAATCTGACTTTTGAAATTCTGGGGATTGAAAGAAACCTGGAACTGGGACCTGGGGATGGGATGGCCATTTTGAGTAAGTCCTGTTGATACATGTCCATCAGAATCTCCTGGTCCGTTTTGGTTCTCTTTCCTTTATTAGATTCTTCCTCCTGCTCCTCTTTTCCAGGTCTGATTCATAGAATCCCAGGATTTATGGAGCTATGTTCCTCTAGTTGGCCAAAGGAATATATATGTCCAAATGATATGGTGGCCTCTGTTGAATCCTTGAAATGATTTAATTGGCCTTCTAGGATTTTAGGGAATTGATGAGTTGTCTGGAAGGTTGTATCCTCTTCCATCCAGTAGAATTGATTCAACTGATTCATCAAAGGTTAAAAGGCTGGATCTGGTAATTGGGTGGGTTGGGTGGAAGCAGCAGAAGCACTTGAAGGATGGGTTCCTTGGTCCATATGGCTGGCCAAAGGGGGTTCCAGAACAGTGGGGTTGGGATTCTTTTTTGGAAGTGAGTGCTGCAAATTGCTTAATGAGGGAATCTCATTTGTGATCCATAGAATTGGAGTTGGTTGGAGCTGGAGCTCAAGACACAGGTGGAAGCTTGACTGCTGGTGCTTTGGAAGGTAAGCTGACTGGTTCCTGACTGATATCCCCCTTCTTTTCATTACCAAAGCTGACTGATCCTCTCTGTGTATGTGGGTGCACAGCAGAATATCCCTCCATCCTTTGAGGCTAGCATGTGTTTTGTCACTGATAAGTTCCTTAGCAACTGAGGATTCCAATTCCGGGCTGAGTGAGTCCATTAATATTTCCCAGGATTCCCCACATGTGACATCTGTTCCAGTTTAGAAAAATGAATAGTTATTACCTCATACTTAGTCCTGAATGTTGTAACTTCTTCCAAATTCTTTAACCTTGTAGCTTGGATAATGAAATAGTGGAGCTTCTTCAGGTCATGTTTAGTATGCTTCACCAAGGGAAGGGGTGATCCAAATATCCAGGAGTTGTTTCTTCAGTGCCTCCCAATTCAAGATCCCATGGCCGGTCATTATATCCTCTACTTCATCTTTTGGATTCATCCCTTTGAGAAAAGAAATAATCTGCATGGCAAAATAAAAGGTCATCTTGTTTTGCAAGTTTGAAATGGCATGGTGATCATCAACATTGGGGAATTAGCAGAGGCAGTGAGACAGTTCAGGAATCTTGAGGTCAGCTTTTCAGGTGTATCCGCAACCTTTCAAGTTCATCAGGTGGGATCAACCATACAGTCATTTGATTTTCTTATCCATCATTCCAGCCGTTTTTTTCTGGCACACACACCCAATTCAGCCGCTGAGTGTTTGGTTTGGGAGCCATCACATTACACTTACACCACCCAATTGGTTAATTGGGTCCGGTTTCTGGGAGTCCATGCAGGGCAGGGGAGCTAGCACCATCACCCAACCTTTGGCTGTATTGATAACAGCTACCCTGCAACTAGTGGCAAAAAGCATAGGCAAGCCATGGAGAGCTGGTTGAGGAGACAGCAGTGTAGGAATGAAGTCTAGGAGCTTTGCAGGCATCCGGCTCAATGATGCTTGATTGGATGAATCAGCAGAGTAAATTTGTGCCAACTTGAGAGCTGAGGCAGAAGGCAACCTGCACTTCATGGTCCAGGTTGATCTTCCCAAGGTCATTCTAGGGATGAGAGGTATAGTAACTATGGCACCAAGTTGATGTTTGGTGAAGATAGTTCTGGCATGCAGTCACAACCCTGCTGCCTAGGCCAAATTACTTGATCTAAAGAAAGACCTTGGAAAGCCAACCTGAGCCCATGAGTAGAATAGTTGCTGTCTTGAGAGGGGAATGTTCTATTGAAGTCTCCTTTGAATGTTGCAAGGACGGGCTCAGTGTATTTTTCTTCCTTTTGGGATTCAATGGCTTACACCACTTCTCCAAGCTGCCTGTGCACTTCCCAAACATGGACTAGTGTGTGATATTTTAGGCAAAATGGTGGGTGCAGTTTTCCTTGCAACATTGATGCTCTCATCTTGGAGCCAGGATGCTCTCTTCACCAAACAGCATGGCATGCAGGAGCAGGCCAACCCATACCGCAATGGGAAGGAGGGGGAAAATGTCTGACCGTCTGGGCATACCAACAGTTTGACCTGGGGAGCTTTCCAGATTGGCATATGGGCAGGCAGGGTGGTGACCCTTGGCCAATTTGGTGATGTCAAAAGGAATGGCCCATGATTGGCCACCAAACTGAGAAGGAAATCCAGTGGTGGGGTTGGGATCTGGGGAGCTGTTGCGTATTGAGCATATACAGAAGTTAGAAGGGGCCTTGTTTGTCTCAAAAGGCTTACAAAGGTCCTTTACATATATGCACTTGATGTCCATTTTCTGCATGTGGGATATCAAGCCTCAAAAGTATTGCAATTATGGGTTAAGTGGTATTGGTGTGGCAAGCAACCACTGGCTCCAGTTCATTTTCATAGAATTTGAAGCAGGGCTCTTTAGAATGTAAGAGGCTAGCTGTGCTACACAATGAGATGAGTGTAAATTGTATGTGATTTCAGACAATACAATGGAACTGAGGTATGAAACCACCACAAGAGAGGCCAGTTATGTATTAGCCACAATAGACAGCAAGAGGAAGCATTGTAAACAAACAGGGTTACAATGAAAAGGCTGGAACACTGCAGGCTCAAGCCCCTGTGGCTCTACTAAATATTAGCTTGGAAAATGATGAACTTCAGCCTGTACTCAACCAGCCCATGCATGTGATATATCAGCCCTTTGCAGGAGGCAGGTGGTCTGAGGCAATACAGAGGGCTCACCTAGCCTGGATACATTGTTCATACCTTTAAGTCAGTTGGGTACAATGCTTTCTACCAAATGCCGGAATCCCAAAACACCAACCTTGTCATGCATGTACTGCCATGCTAAGTAAGTAAATAATAAATGGGCATGCATCAATTTTTTGAGTTCACACTACCTTGCTTATTCAAGCTCAAGTTACAGGAAATGAAGTGCAAATCTCTTCCAAACCATTTTCATCTGGCGATCCAAGTGGCACCTACGTTTGATATTGTGCAATAAGGAAATGTTTCTCCATGACATTGGTTCTGAGGAACCCAGTCATAGTTAGCTTGGATTTGAGCTGAGGAAGGCTAATGAGTACATCCTGGTAGGAGAAGGTTCAATGTCATTTACAAAACTGTCTATCCTGTCTGGCATAGCTTCAGTCCAGTGGATTTGAGCTTGACTAAAGCTTAATGTGGTGGGCATTCTTGAGATTGGGAAATTAAAAGTAAGCTCATTGGCAGTGATGGAATCATTGGCAATTATCTGCTGTGATTTTCATCAATCAGTTTGATGTTGCCCGCCAAAGCCCACTGTTGACATCACTACCAAGCTGGGTGAAACAGGGACATTTAAGGCTTGCTTGGTCTTGGCCAATTGAGAACTCATTTCTTGCAATTTGGGTAAATAGTGGTAAATGCTGGGCTTGGAACCCAGCCTCTTTGTACCCCATTCATGGCTAGCAGATACCAAGAAAAGGTGGAAAGTGCAGTTGGTGTCTGTGTGTCAATTGAGTGACTGGTACAGATTGTGCCAGTACTACATGTTCAACCAAGCCAACCTGGCAGCTATATTTGGTACTCCTGTGTTGTGGTGTTCGGGCACTTACCCTCAGCTTCAAGTATTGAGCCCAGCGCGCTGGAGTGCTGAAAGCCTCAAGACATCAACATTTTGCTGAGCAGCACGTGCTGCATTCTTGAGACATATCAGCTTGAGATTGAGGAGGGATGGATTTCTTGTGATGATGATGGGTGAAAACCCCTTCAAGGGAGGAATATATGTCCTGATTGTGGGATCCCACACACTCACTGCAGCACATATGACTAACCTGTCCCAGGCTGAGCCAGGGATGGAGAAAAACACATGCAACTATCAACTGTACTCAAATGCAGGTAAGAAAGCATATTTTAAAGGAAGTTCAACACAAAAGACAATGGTCTGAATGCTGGCCTCCAATTTGAGAAATACAGGCAAGCAAACACAGCCAGTGGAAGTGGAAGGATGGGATGTTGAAGGCCTCTGCTAGATTTGACTAGGGCTGGTTCCATACGGTACCATGTCGCCAGGTAAACAGGTGTTTGGCTTGTTGTCTCCAGCAAGGTGTAGCATCTGGAGAAAGATGATAATTTGTGGAATGTTGCCAAGCTTCCAAAGGTGGAGGAAAAGATCAAGATCCAGTTGAGACTGGACATTTGAAGTCTATGAACTACATGATATATTTGGATGTGCAGAGAATGCAAGATCTGAAGAAAGTGCCATGAATACTTCCCCCTGTGGAAACTTAAAGCACATTGTGAGAGGAAGTGGTGGGAGTGCATCTGGGTTGGGACAGTGGAGCTAGTATACGGATATTCCCCTTCCAGACATTGTGAATGGTAGGGAAGGGAGCTGAGTAAGAGGTATGTACTTGAGCTAAGAAATCAGGTAGGAAGGACTGGATAGATGTATAGTAAGGAGGTGAAAAGAAGTGGATGGGTCATGGTGACTTCAGGAACTGGTGCTAATGAGTAAACCAACCTGATAGGTAGTTTGAGTGATTGTTGGTATGATCACCAAAACATACACACACCTGCCACCAAAAAATATGCCTTTGAATCAAACAACACAAGTCTCAGCTTCAAGTATTCAGACCAGCGCGCTGGAGTGCTGAAAGCCTCAAGACATCAACATTTTACTGAGCAGCACGTGCTGCATTCTTGAGACATATCAGCTTGAGATTGAGGAGGGATGGATTTCTTGTGATGATGATGGGTGAAAACCCCTTCAAGGGAGGATTATATGTCCAGATTGTGGGTACCATAATAATGATTGTGTAAGTATGGGTTGATGAGTTGTAGTTCTCTAGTAGGCTATGTATCTAAAATTTGTGTAATGATTATAATCAATGGTATGTGACAATATTCATATAATGTCAAAAGCATATTTGAACATAACACATGTGAGCATTCAAACCAACTTTGAAAGGAAATTATCACACAGTCACCAATATACCTGTTTCAAAAACATCATGAGTGCAGGTGTTAGAGCTGGTGCTAACCATCAGGCAAATCTTCATTTTGGAGGAGGGCCCAACTGTGCCGCTAGTTGGATGTGTAGGCATGACATCTTGGTTTCTAAGCCCAGAATAGCCAGAGCTTCCTCAAAACCTTCTTGGGGACCGGGACTTCCCCATGGACACAATTACAAAGCATATGACTGCAGTCAAACACCAGCATGGGGAATATACAGTTGTACCTCCTCTTGATTCCATGTCATTGTATGAAGCAGCTTCTTGTGCAATAAGTGCATGGTTCTTCCAGTCTGACAGATCCTACAGAATCTAAAAGCATGGGTTACTGGGTTACAACGCAAAGTAGTGTCAATCTGCACTGTCTCTTCCATCATGATTGGCACTTGACAAGATCTCCATTTCCTGACCATTGTTCCCCTCTATTCTTGCATCCTCATGTTAGATAGGTTTGTGGTTTATTTGAATTTGTCATGACATGAACCATCTGAAGTGTTGGGAGCTTTGGTCACACTGAGTGAGGGGAGGGCATCATCTTGTTTTCCAAGTATCAAACAACATTTCTAATATCTTCCCAGTTATTGACTTGCAACTGGAGGTTGTGAAGAAGTCTTACACATTTCCACTGCAATGAGTTCTTGTTACACTTCCGACTGACAGTCATGAGGAGGCATACTCAAAGTCCTGCATGCCAGCCACACTCAATAACTGTTCTCAGTCTCATGGCAATGACAGCACACAACCTGCCTCTAGAAATCACTTCCAACTGAAGACAGAAGTTTTGAATAGTACTAGAGCCTTCTCCCTTGGGGCTTAAAGTCTCACAGGCATACACACCAGTCTTCTGAAGATCCTTTGGGAATTCCTTGATGACCACTTCACTGCCTTCATGCAACATATGCTGAAGGTTCTCAAGTGGTTGGAATACATACAACCACAATTGCCCTCAAAGATTACATCACAAGCACAAGGAAAGATATCTCCATCAATTTCACTGGATTGTTATTGAATTTTCCTAACATGGAAGGTACTTGAAAGGAAGTTATTGTTTTCTTGAATTCTCCAGGTTTGAATGGATATTCTATTGATTTGAGGCTTTGAAGCTAACTGGGATTTGTGCAGATACACAAAACGTAGAGTACAGAAACATAATGTCAAATGACATTAGCAATTTATCAGCAATCATGTGGTAGTAAGGACAAGGAAAATTAAGATGCACTGATATGAATATGAACTGGTCAATCAATGCTGAGCTCATCAGAGAAATAATCAAGTCTCCTACCAGTACAATGCATCTATGGACATGATAGAGTCAAGTTGATGGGAATAAGCTAATCTATATTGGTCTTCATATGAATGACCCAATTGATAACTTAAATGAAAACAATAATCAAATTGGTCATTTTTGCAAGGATGCTTGCCAGCTCATGAAATAGATGCTTCAATTTTTGCCCATATTCTACCAGATATAGAAGGAAAGTGGAAAATTGAAGGAAGACTCAAGCTATCAGACATTAGAACAATATGATTACATGTTTTTGGCCAAGTATTCCCAACTCCAAACAAAACTGACAGAGTCAAACAACTTACTGCCAAATGAGTCAAGCATTGATCTTGTCATCTTCAAGACAGAGAAAACATGCTTTGGTGGAGAAACAAAGACCAGATTCCACCCCTGTTGATCAGGCTGAGATAGCACTTGATCACCCCAAAATATCCCTATTCAACTATAATTACAAATGAAATGAACCATTGTAATCATTCCAGTCCTCCAATGTGCTTCTCACCCTTGGTGAATCTCCCTAAAATTTCCCTTTGAATGATTATAGAAGAGGCAGGAGCAGTGGATTCATGAAGTCCTTTTGACCAAACTTGTCAGAAACTCATGGTCTTGATTGTAGGAAGGAATGGGCTCACGATGTCAGTTGTGAGGTGGAGTATTTAATATACAGTTAGCTTGGCTATCTTGCATTGGATCCTGGAATTCACTTCATGCAGTGGGTGAAGACAACTTGTTTCAATGCAGCAAAACTGGGGAATTGACTTGAGATAAATTCAATAAATGTTTGAAGACAAACAGTATATGGTAGAAGCTCAACAACCCATACAAAGAACATCAGAATTTTCTTGCTGAACAGGCAAACCTGATGTTTAATTAAGGAAACGCAGCATCCAAAGGAGAACCAGCCACTGTAAGAGCTCTTGTGAGATAGGTGAAAGTTTTACAAGGGGGGAATAGCAGTTGTGATATTTTAGGCATGTATGCATAAGTCTATCATAAATTATAACTATCACTGGTGGTTTAAATTGGGGGTGTCAAATATGACCAAATCCACAATTCAAACCAGTGAATTAGGTTTGTCAACAAAGCTTCACTTTTGACAATTTTGAATTGATCATTGATATTGATGTCCATTGTTTTTAAAGATGGTGGATTTACAAAACCAGTTGATTGGGGAATGGTGGATTTGGTCATATTTGATACCCCCTAATGACTTACCCCTATATTAGGGATTATCAAATATGACCAAATCTACAATTAAAACCAGTTAATCAATTTGTTTCAACAAAATTTCACTTTTGAAAATTTTGAATCATTGTATATTGATATCCATTGTTTTTAACAATGGTGGATTTCCAAAACCAGTTGATTAGATAATGGTGGATTGGGTCATATTTGATACCCCCTATTGAATGCACAGGCTGACACAAGATCTGGATTCATTACTGTAACAAAGAAACCTTTCCAAGAAGCAGTTGTTGGTCCCTTCCCAGATGCTGATAAAGTTTTGACTATCAAACAGAAAATGAGCTGAAATGAAATGATTTCATCAAAGTGAATGATGACTTTGGAGAGATGCAGCAATCTCTGTCATAGTGGACTGCAGGCTTGAAGTTGACAAGGAAACACACATTTCATGTGTTCTGATGTTTTTAGTGCACATTGAGGAAAAAGATGTACATAGAGATAGATGAATGTGGAATGTCATGGAGAATGACCAATGTAGAGGAACTGCTTCCTTGGCCTTTAACTGAAGGAGAATAATGTTTGACAACGGTATGGGTCCCCTGATTGAAATTGAAACACTGGGTGAGTGGTAAGTGTGTTTATAAGTGGCTGGACTGATTTTTGCTGGCCTCACAGTTGATTGTGATATGTTCACTGGTAAGTTTTTGTGCAGTTCTGTTCTATGTTTCTAGGGTATGAACACTATTCATACCTGTCAACAGTGTTTTGAAACTATATATATTTATCAAATGTGTCTGGAAACTCTGAATACCTACTGATTGTGCCTGGATTCTCTTCATACCTAATGATTAGTGTCTGGACAATAGTCATATCCATTGATAGTGTCTGAACACCATTAGTACCTATCAATAGCGACAAACCACCATCAACCAACGCAGTAAATACTGGTAGTGTCTTGACACCATTAACTGCAATAACTGGTGGTTGAGTGACATAAGTTGGTCAGTCAAACATAACATGCTCAACTCTCCACAGAGATGCCAATCTGCTGCCACCAGACCCTTCCACACCAGCTGGTTGCCCCGCTTCTGGTTTTGCCCGTCAGGCAGCACACCCAAACAACCCACCCACCACTTTGACCTCTAATGTGGCAGTTAGATTGGCAGTGGATGTGGATGCAACAGGTGCTGGTGGTGCAGGCACGGTTTTGGATTCTGGGGCAACCCATCACGTGAGCGGATTTTTCCCTCTCTTTTCTAATCTTTCTAGCCTTCATCCGCCATTGGAGCTGAATATTGCATTGTCCAATGGTTCAATGTTGGCAACTCACAGTGGTCACCTGAAAATAACAACATTGAGCTGGGGGCTCATTGCCAAAGATGTCATGGAGTCCATTATAGTTTGCTCAAAGAACCATTTCCATTTTTCCAAATCTGATTTCCATTTCTTCCAATGTCTCCATGATTTGGCTTTCCCACTCCTCAGCTCTATTCTCGCGCTCCTCAGCTCTCTTCTTGGGTTCATCGGGTCTCTTCTTGAGTTCAATGGCTTGTCTTTCATATTCAGTATGGGACATCAAGCCTGGGGCTGAACAGTTAACAAATTTGAATGTATGTATAAGAAAGCATGAAATATTGAGTTGGGTCCTGAAGGGTACCAAAAAAAAAAAATCTAACACAAACTTCACTGCCAGCATATAAGGATTGGTTGAGTGCATCCTAGCTAATCTGGGATACGCTCAACCAATTGAAACTTGGTTGGGCGGGTCCAATGCAATTGGCATCCAATCCAACTTTGGTTGGATTTCCACCGAGGATTTTGCCATCCGATGAAAGCTTGGCTGTGGAACATGCAATTTGAAATCAGGTGCCCGCTCACCCAATTAAATTGAATATTTGGTTGGTTGCAAGCCAAGGTAATATTGGCTGCTGGCCGCCGAATTAAAGACACCTCAGTTGCAACGTGAACCAATGATTTCAATCATTGGTGATGGTCAACCAATGAAAATTCAAATTGGTTGGCCAGTCACCAATGAAAATGAAAATCGGGAGCTTGCCAACCAATGAATTCTAATCATTGGTTAAAGATCAACCAATGAATTCAAATCATCTGTTAAAGATCAACCGATGAATTCAAATCATCAATTGATGAACAACCGAGGGAAGTGTTTTTCCTCAGATCTCCACCAAGCGGTTCTCCGGGAAGAAACCCTCCTTGGAGAAGCAAGTTCTCAGTTCTCCTTGGAGAAGCAAGTTCTCAGTTCTCCTTGGAGAACTGTCACAAGTTCATTTTAAAGTACAAACACCAAGCATAAGCCTAATTGTACAGCAGTGAGACAGAAATCTTCCTGTGCCCTTAGTTGAATGATATACTGCAAGGCAGTGCAAAAGTGAACACATGCCTGATCACAAATGTATTTTTACTTTGGATCAGGGTTGTGCTGTTGCAAGGTAAAATAGCTTTGCAACCAGCTGCCAACCAACAGGCCATATACGATGAATCTAAAGATAAATTGAATGCCGACCAACATCCCTACATAGTTTGCACAAGAGGTCAGATTTTGTGAGTAGAAGCAAACACTTCAGATGATGATAGCCTACGCGATTGACTAGATTTTTCAGAACTCATACTGTTGGGGTTCCCGTTTTTTTTTCTCTTGAAGGAGAGCCTGAGTCAACAACGGTGTGGATCGTGCCGTTGAGAGGAGTGTTGATGTATGGTTGAAATGTAAGATTATTTAATGCTTGGGCTGATAAAAGCACGAGAAATTAATGAAATTTGTAACTACTAGATAGACCAAAACTTCACAATCACCCTTGAGTCCATGAACCGGACAACCACTATTGCATCAACTATGGATATTTTGGTTTAAGGTATGTTCTTTGACGCGATTGATGCTCAGTCAACAATGTTTGCTGCAAGGTTTCTTGCTATATCTGACTAGACTGCAGGTAGGCAGGTGAGGACAAGCATAGTGGGTGGCCATTTGGTGATTGGATATATCCAAGTCGTATTGTATGTTGACAAGATGAGGGAGAGAAGGTAATTTTAGCTGGCAGTCGTTGGTGAGGTTGAAAGATATTAGTTACAAGCAGCCTGACAATCAAAAATCCGTGCACCTAAATATATAAATAGCTCTCTGACCCTGACTCTGCTTGGTCACGGTGAGCTTTGTCATTGGTTGGCAAGGGTTTGGATTATTGCAGCAAGCGGCTACTGCAAGCCACGGCAGCGTATGTACTCAGTTATACGTATGTACTCAGCTGTTTGGAATGTACAACAAGTCAGACTGATATGCTTCAAATATCAATACGTGTTGGCAAAAAGTGGGAAATTGGATGGCGGGTGACTTGCTGGGGAAACTCGACTGTAGCCAGGCAAGCTGTTTGTTGGCTTGACTTGACAGGGCGGCAAGCTTCTGGTTTGCCGGTCTAGCCCCTCCAGCTGTGCCGTGCCGGTGTGGAACTACTCTAAGGCCAGAATAGAGCTTGGAAGGGATATGTATAATTACACTAGTACTAATGTAAGTTAAGACAAAGGTGCTGATATAAGAGCTGCCTTCCTGACTAATGCTGATGGGGAAGAGTGTAACACTAAGAATAAAATAAAAGGTGTGACTTTTCTATTTTAATCTCAGACTGACTAGTACTTATAAGCTGACTACTATTACCTCTGAGGTATGGGGAGTTGAGGAGAAGTTGAGAGGGAAAATAGTTGTGTAAAAGGGTTTAAATGGCAAGGATATCTAAAATGTCCAGGTAAGAAGTGTCTTTGATGAAATTGAATCTAATGTTTGGGGTAAAAGGTCATACAGGTTGTATGGGGTAGAAATTGCATAGTGGTAATACTACAACAGAGTGGAGTATATATGTGTAAAGGGCCCTTCAAGAGGGGAACAAATGATGAGCGCATTATTACAAGATATGATGATGAGCAATGTCCATAATAGTAATAGTGATGAGCAAAAGACTACAAGTGTAATAGTGAAGTGAATGTATGTAGCAATGATGAGCATTTGATGTAGATTATGTAAGATGTTTTATTTACTGAAATAATAATGACTTGGATGATGTAAGCCAAAAGAAAAAGAAAAGAAAAGAATGTACCTATGAAAACTATGAAGGCTAATATCTTCTGATCCAAAAGGAAATCAAGGGTGGTTTGAGTGAGTGACTAGGGGTAAGATAAGGTGTAGAATCTGAATCTAGAATAATATTCATGGATATATGGATGGAATATGAGATGTAGAAAGAATGATGTGAGAAGGAACAGGATTACCACATCCTCCCCCAAGTAAATGTCTGTCCCCAGACATCAGGGAAAGAAAGAAAGAAGGAAGAAGTCCAAGTCCAAAAGAGTCCAAGTCCTGGAGAATCCAAGTCCAAAAAGTCCAAGTCCAGAAGGGGAAATCCAGATCCAAAAAGAGTCCCAGGTCCAGAATCCAGAAAGAAATCCAAGGTACAGAAAGAAATCCAAAGTCCAGAAGAAATCCAATGCCCAGAAGGGATGTCCAAGGCCTAAGTCCAGAAAGTTGATGAATTCTAACTAATATTTATGATTTTAGAAGATTTTAACACTGTGAAATATCTAGAAAGACTCCTATTATTCTTATTGATGTTTGACTATTTCTAATAATTAAAACTGATGGATTTGTATAACATATCACCAGTAACACAACAGGTTACTGCAAATGATAGAGGTTAAATGAGAAGACCTTTGCTATACCCAAGATAGTATAGACATATGGCAGGTGAATTGAACAGAAGACTACTATGAAAGAGTAGTTGAACTAGAAGTATAGAGAGTATGCAACAACTCTACTAGGAAGATGAGATTGTGGATTCAGTTTTAAGCTAGAAGGAAGTGAAGATATCTCTAAGAATGCCAGTAGAATTTGATGATGGTCCAGGATGTATGAAATGGTTTTAAATCATAAGATAAGAGGAAGAAAATATCCAAGTGCTTTCCAGAAGTCCAGGAATCCAGTATGGCCATGTGATTTAATTTGAAGGAAATTGGTGACTGATCCAAAGAAGATTGACTGATCCAGGTCCAGGGAAAGAATGGTTGGATGAAGATGAACAGGTTTTATGGAAAATGGATGGGGAATTCCAGAAACAAGGGAACAGTTGGTTTGGGTAATGAAAGAATTGTTGATGACTGATCCATTGAAGAAAGATGGCTCCAGGTCCAGGGAAAAGAAAGCTTGCTTTTGGAAGGATTAAAAGAAACTACTAGTTGAATTTATCCAAAAGAAGAGTGACTGATCCAAAGAAGAATGAATTGATCCAAAGAAGAAATGAATTGATCCAATGAAGAAAGAATTGATCCAAGGAAGAGTGGCTGATCCAAAGAAGAAAAAAATTGATCCAAAGAAGAATGAACTGGTCCAATGTAGAATGAATTGATCCAAAGAAGAATGAATTGATCCAAAGAAGAAATGAATTTATCCAAAAAAGAATGAATTTGAACCAAAGGAGAAATTGATTGATTTAAAAAGTGAAGAATGACTGATCCAGAGAAAGGTGAGGGGTACTGGTCCAGAGGAAAATAATTGTATGCTTTAAGGGTGAAATACCAAGTTGTGGAGAGGTGGATAGATGAAGAAGGATGAAGAAAAGAATGGGAAAAGGAGAAGAAAAAAAATTAAAAAATTCCTGGTTATGACAGATGAGGTGTTCCTCCCCCAACTTATTGTCTGTCCCCAGACAATGGAGAAGAACCCATGAATTTTGGAAGAGTGGTGTGGAAGAAATGAGTTGATAAGAATGGGATTTGAAAGAAAATAGATGGGGGAAGGTGGTTGATGGTGGATGATGAGTGAATGGTTGAAGATGGATGGCGAGGATGGATGAGGATGACGATGAATTTACTAGTTATGAAGGAGAGATGGATGAATTGTTGGGGATGAAGGATGATAACAAGGAATTTCTAGTATGGAGGAAAGATGGATGAGAAATGAGGATAATGGAAGGATGAGGATGGAAGAATGATGATGGATGTTGATGGAAAGATGGTGATGGGTGGATGAAGAATAGAGAAATGATGGATGGAGAAATTTCAGGGGAAAAAAAAAAAAAAAAAAAAATGAAGGTGATGAATTATTGGTGATGGACCCCTTGGTCCAGATGGATGGATGATGATGAATGAGGATGAATGGTGATGGAAGGATGGTGATGAAGGAGTTTCTAGTATATGGATGAAAGGTGGATGAAGATGATGATGAAAAAATATCTAGTATATGGATTAAAGATGGATGATGGTGATGATGAAAGAATATCTAGTATATGCAGTAAAGATGGATGATGGTGATGATGAAAGAATATCTAGTATACAGGAAAGATGGATGATGGTGATTATGAAAGAATTTCTAGTATACAGGAAAGATGGATGATGGTGATGATGAGAGAATTTCTAGTATACAGGAAAGATGGATGATGGTGATGATGAAAGAATATCTAGTATATGCAGTAAAGATGGATGATGGTGATGATGAGAGAACTTCTAGTATACAGGAAAGATTGGTGAGGAATGAGGATAATGAGATGGATGAAGGAACACAATCAGGATACTCCAAGATGGATGAAGGGGAAATTAAATTGATATGATATATGGAGGAAGAAAAAAAAGTGGATTGATGGTTGATGATGAAGGAGTAAAATTAAATTGATATCCCCCAAGAAAAAAGATCAGGAACCTCCAAAGTGGATGAAAGGAAAATTATTTATTTTATTTTCTCTTGCTTGATGATTAATTTTTTTTTTTTTTTTTTTTTTTTTTATTATTTATTTTTACAGTGAAAAAAAAATTATTATTGGCTGTCATTTTTCAGCGGAGTGAGGGGTGCAACCGGAGAGAAGTTGGTGAATCCGCGCGGAGAGTGGACGCGGGGTCCCGGCGATACTGTATCCGCGGAATCGCCGGCGTCTCCAAAGGCAGGCACGTTCCTCCGGGTCGAAGAACATCCTCGGAGATGAAAGCGAAGCAATTGTTCCTTGCTTGAAGCGCGTAGCTGTAGGCCTAAAGAGAATGGAAAGAACGAGAACGTAATTCAGGGTCGTTCACCGCCGTCAAAAACATTGAGGCTAACAAAAAGGGGAAGATGAGAAGAAAACAAAAAGAAAATGTCTCTTAAAGCCGGGTCGTCCACCGGAGTCGAAATGATGAGAGCTGATGTTTTTATAAAAGGGTTCAACGAGGCCGTCGTTCCCACCTCACCACAATTAATCGATAATTTATTATTATTATTATTTTTATAGTACTATTATCGCTATCATCCATTCAACATGTCATCCCCTACTCGTCCATTATCGATCAGGTCCTCTTTGTCCTCATCAACAAATAGCAACAACTCGGTATCATTGTCTTCCAGTACCCCGGCCCCTCAGCTCGTCGCCAATGTGGAGTTGTTCGGCCCCTTCACCGGCGACTCGTTTTCCTTGGAAGAGCTGGCGGCGCTACATGATACCGTCAACGACCACCTAAGGAAATTCGCCCGGTCCAACCATTGCGATCCTCTGGCCGCGGCAGCGTCCTGACACCAATTGTACAGTCGCCTCCAGGATGTGTTCGACTCCGTAAGTATCCCTCATAAAAAAAACTGATAAAACAAAAAGAAAAAAAAAAAAAAAACTGATTTTTTTTTTTTTTTTTTTTTTTTTTTTTTCAGTTTTTTTTTTTATTGTGTCTAGATAATGATGCATACCATCATCCAAGAAAAGCAGGAAAAGGATGATATGAAGAAAAATGAAACTAAAAAAATAAAGGTGAGTTTTTTTTTTTTTTATTTATTTTTTTATTTATTTATTTAAGTTGACTGATACTGATTTTTTTTTATTTTATTGTTATTTTTTTTTTTTATTTTTTTTTATTTATGGGATTATTAAGGGTAAGCCAGAGAGTTTGTTTTTATATCAATTGGCCTTGAATGATATTTTTTAACATGGCTTGCTGCATATCTTCTGTTTAATGCAGTGCCATCTAGTTCCTCCAGTGAACAAGAGCCTCCAGGATTTTGAGTGGTAATTCTGTAAGGTCCATTCCATTTGTTTTCAAAGAGCTTTCCATATTGAGAGTCCAAAGATTTGTTGTATACTAATACCAAGTCCCCTGTTTGTAGTGGTTGTCTAGGTGTCTTCTTCCTGTTCCAATATTCCACAGATGTTTTCCTTGTATCCAGCAACTTTTGATGGGCCTTCTGAAGAATGTCATCCCTGTTTTCCAATTGGAGAGTCCTGGCCAGAAGGAGGTCTTGAGTGCTGTTCACTTTGGTCCAATCTATGCCAAAGAAGGTTTCCAGTTCCAGATCAATTGGTAAGATGGGGGGCTGTCCAAGAACCAGTTCATAAGGGGAGTATCCAGTTGATCTTTTGGTGGAAATCCTGTCTGCAAATAAAACCAAAGGTAAATAATTCCTCCATTTCTTGCCTTCTTGTCCACAGAGTTTAACCAAAGTGTCCTTGATGGCCTGATGTCCTCTTTCCACCATTCCATTAGCTTCAGGGTAGTAAGGTGTGGTAACTTTGATTTTTATTCCTGCTTCCAACAGTGATTTCTGGAACTGTTGACCAAATTCTGAACCTCCATCCACTGTAACTGACCAAGGTGCTCCATATCTGTAGATCCAGTTGTCCAAGAACCATTGGGAAATCTTCTTTGCTTGAATCTTCTCCAGACCAACTGCTTCAACCCATCCAGAAAGATCATCTCTAGCAATTACCAAGTATTTCCATTTACCAGCCTTGATATGAACTGTATCCAAGCTGACTCTTCCAAAGATTGTTGCTGCTCCAGTAGGCTTCTTAGGTTCCATTGGTAATACTGAATTCCTTTTCTGGCAAGCTTCACAAGACTGGACCCACTTGGTTACACCTTTCTTGAGTCCTGGCCACCAAAACCTGAGCTTAGTCCTTCTGTAAGTTTCTGAAATTCCTCTGTGGCCTAGTGTTTCATGAAGAGATTGGAGGATATTGTTTTGGGCTGAGGGAGTGGTGACAACTATCTGGGAAAAGGGTTTGTTAATTCTGTGCAAGACATTATTGGAGAGGAAGAAATTGGCTGATTTATGCAGAATTTGTTTGAAATCCAGGGGGCTGCATCCAGGAGGTTTGTTCATTGTTGAAAGATACTCCTGTAAGTGTTTCCAAATTCCTTGTTGCAGAGGCTTTTCCCCCTCCCCCAAATAAGCTGATGTCCCCAGAAGCAATCCAGGAAAAGAAAGAAGTCCAGAGGAAGAATGTTTGAGGCCAAATCCAGGGTGAGGTTTAATCCAAGGTTCATCTTCATCAAAACTAGGGCAATCTTCTTCACCAGGGTCAGGAGGTCTCCTGGATAGTGCATCTGGAAGGGTGAAGGTTTCGCCAGGGGTATGTTCCAAATCAAAAGAGAAGAGCTGAATGAAAGCAATCCATCTGTTCATAGGGGCATTTGGAAGTGAAGGGTTGTTGATCATTCCAATAAGGCACTTGGCATCCACTCTGAGCAAGAAATGTTGGCCCCATAGCCTATGCTGAAGTTTCTTGAGGATCTTGGTGACACCACAGAGTTCCAACTTGGATTGTGAGTATTCAGATTCTCTTTTGGAAAACACTACTGACTCATAAATCACAGGCCTGTCCAATCCAGAGGAATCCACTTGGGTGAGGACTGCTCCTGCTGCAATGAAGCTAGAATCCACAGAGAGTTTGATCTGTCCAGCTCCAGGTCCATAATCCAGCTTCTTGAGGGTGATATCTGATCCAATGATTCTCTTGAGTTCCTCAAAGGCTTCCTGGCAATCTTCAGTCCAATCCCAGGTGGAATCCTTCCTAGTAAGGTGTCTGAGGGGAGCAGTGATAGTTGAGTAATTTTTAATGAACATCCTGATGTAGACACAGATACCTAGGAAACTCCTGACAGCAGATGGAGTGGTGGGAGTTGGCCAAGTTTCTATTTTGTTGAGCTTCTTTGCTGATATCTTCCTTCCTTCTTTGCAGACAACATGGCCCACTAGATCCAAGGCAGGGACACAGCAAGCAAACTTTTTACCAGAAATAGTGAGTCCAGCTTCTTCTATCCTAAAGAGAATCCTTTCCAAAGTGATGGCATATTCATAAATAAATTTTCTGATCTGGGGGTTGGCTTCCAGGGTTTCTCCACCATAGTCTGAGATTGGTCCTTTAATTCCTCCATCATCAATGAAGATTCCAAGGTGCTGAGGGAGTTCATCCTGAAGTATCCACATCATTTGGGCCTGGTATACTGCAACTGAATTGGTGGCTCCTTGGGGTAATCTGGTGAGCTGGAATCTTCCTAGAGGGGTTTCAAAAGTGGTTAAGGGCCTGGATTCTACTGATAATTCTCTTTCATCATACCCTCCCATAATATCACCTAGTCCATAGCATGCCCTTCCAGTGAAAGATTCAATGAGATCCTCTGGTGATGGTGGTAGGCCTGCATCCTTAATGGTTACTTTATTGAGTTTTTAGAGATCATGAACTATTCTTAACTTCCCATCTTGCTTTTTGACGCAGAAAATAGGGCTGGAATAACTGGAGAAGGACTGTTCATAGAGGCCAGTGCTGAGTCTTTCTCTTACTAATTCTATGACTTGATTTCTGATGGGAGCTGGAATTGGAATTGGTTTCTGTTGCCAAGGTTCATGGGGAATAACTGGAATGATGTAGGGTTGTCCATAGGTATGTTTGAGGAGTCCCCTTTCTGTTTCTGTGAATGCCAAAGCTGCTTGCCTGAGAGTGATGACCCAAACTAATAGGAGATGTTCTTGTTCTGACAGCCATCCAGGAGGTCCAAAATTGATAAGGTCCAGCCTCTCTTGAGTGATTTTAGAAGTGGGAATGAATGGTGGAGGAAAAGGATTTAAAGGAGTGGAATATGGGTCCCTAGAAAGTGGAGGCCTTGAAAGAGGTGGGTTGAGAGCCAATGGCATAGGTTGGTTTACTGGTTTTACTTTTTTTAGAGTGGATTTATATTTTGCTGAATGAGTGACTAAAGTTGGTTCTTTTGGGTTATTTTCCAGGATTCCATCTGTAAAGGAGTGTAGTTGGAAGCCTGGCCTTAGACTAAAAAATCCAAAGATGCTGAGTTTGCTGGGAGAGCAGTTTCCCATTTCTGGTGACTGGGAAGGATGATTGGGACCAGGTAAGTTTGTCCAGAAGTGTTTTTGATTTCCAGTGATTCCCCTCTGTCTCCATGGTAGTTGATGGTTGCTGACACATCCATTAAGAAGGGTTTTCCAATGATTAGCTGAACAGACCCTCTAGCTACCCAGAAGTGGACAATCCTGGATACTTTCCCAATGGTGACAGTAACATCTTCAGCAATTCCAGGCATTTCTGTAAGGTGACCTCCAATTCCTCTGAGTTTCATGGGTTTAGATGTGATCTGAAGTCCAAGTTTGTGGGCCAGGGATTCAGGTATAATGTTTATCATTGATCCAGTATCAAGAAGGGCCTGATGCTGTTGTCCATTGATGCTGAGGTTTACATATCCAAGGGGGCAAGAATAGTGAGTGGCAGGTTCCTGGGGTTCTTCTTTTTCCTGGTCCAAGTCTCCAAAGTTTGCTGATTTAGTTTCTTCCACTGGGACTCTTCTGTTAGTGATTTTTCTCTTTACTGCCTCTGATAATGATGGGGAAAGAGCAAGAGTTTCTCCAATGGTGAGCTGGATGACTTGTTGGCCTAGGATCCTATTGGCAACTTCATCATCTATTCCAGGGTAGTCTTTGGCCAAAGCCTTCTCCAGGTAAGTCTTTCTAGCTGGTTTTTCCTTGGAAGGGTTGCTGGAGGATGGTTGTGCTGAAGGCTGTTGAAATCTGACTTTTGAAGAAGGGGCAGGGGATGTTGGAGAAAAGGGAGTCCTGGCCATGTTGAGCAAATCCTGGGAGTCCATATCCATGAGAGTGGTCTTTTCCTTCCTGGTCATTTTTTCTGGCATAGCCGGTTCCTCTGAAGATCTGGTCCTTTTTCCCATGTCTGAATCATACACAGTAAGTTGAGGGTTGTCATATTCCTCCAGTTGTCCAAAAGAAGTTGAAAGTTTGACTGATTCCTTGGCAAATTGCTCCACCACTCTTAAGATTGGTCGCCTGGTGTCCCATGGAATTAAGGTCTGATTCGGAAGTTTGTAGTCCTTTCCATCCTTGATTACTTGTCCTGAGCTGATGTCCTGGGATAATTTGATACATCTGTTGGTCCCATGGGTATCCTGGAAGCAGTAAAAGCATTTGAGTGTCCTGTATGCTGGAGTGGTGTTGTCCATGTGAGGAGGAAGGGATTTTCCAGCTGTGAAGGCTGCAAGTTGTCTGGTAAGATTATCCATAGTCTGTTCCAAGGGAGCTGATCCTGCAGGTTTGAAAGGTCTGGTAGGGATAAAAGGTTTGGTGGGGATAACAGGTGAGTCCTTTGTATTTGGGGTTTCTGTCCTATGGAGCCTCCTCCTGTTGATGACAGCTGCTGATTTGACCCTTTTGTGTATGTAGGTGAGAAGAATTTCAGTGTTTGGCAAGATATCACCTCCATCCTTGGTTGAAAGCATCTGGTTGTCCCTGAGAAGTTCATCTGTTACAGAAAGTTCCAGTTCCTGGCTGAGGGCTTCTAGCAACAAATCTCTGAATTCTTCCAGGTCAGTACTGTAATTCATCCTTACTAGATAGTGGGAAATGGTTTCAAATTTGGTTCTGAATGTTTTGAAATCCTCCAGGGTCTTGATTCCTCCATCCTGGGCAGTGGTGCTGACTAGATTCCTTAAGTCTTGTCTGGTGTATCTGACTAAAGGCTGAGAGGATCCAAACCTGTTAAGTAACTGTTTTTTTAGCTTCTCCCAATCCATTTCTTCATGTCCTGACATCTCCTCCACTTCATCTTTTAAATCCATACCCTTAAGAAATGAGGTGATTTGATCAGCCAGTTCCTTTGAGTTAGCACCATCATGTCTTCCTGCAGCCTCAAACCTCCTAATGAATTTCTCCGTTGGCATATTACCTCCATCAAAGAAGAGCTCTTTGTCCATTGGTTTGATCTTGACTCCCCTGGATGTTGGGTCCTGGTATACTGGCATGGAAGCTTCCCTTTCAAAGAAATGTGAGTTGGATCTTACTGACTCCTGTGGTGGTGGCCTGTGTAGGTTCCTCGTGGGTAACTGGGTTCTGGGGGACTGAGGAGGGATGCCCAAGTATTCTGAATCTTCTGAGGGTTGGGGATTGTTTCTGTAGGGACCAGGATTGTGGACAGAAGTAGGGGCCACGTCTTGAGGAATGGAGTTGCCAGGGTTGGTGGGTTGGCTAGGAGATGGGTAGAGACAGGGAGCAGAGAAGTTGATGTAATTTCCAGAATGAGACATCTTAAAGGGGAAGTGAATTTAAAAGGTATGTAGATGGGATTTAAATGAGGGTGCTGAAAGATAAGAAGGGGTACTGATAATTGTTTGTGATTGAAAACCTCTGTAGGGATGAAGAGAGGAGGAAAAGAAGTGAAGAGGAAAGGGAAGAAGGATTTTAAGGAAGAGGGTGAGTGAAGAGAAGAGGTTTAAGAAGTAGTGTGTAGCTAAAGGTAAAGTTGTTACTAGGGCTGAAGATTTCTGAGGGATGGAAAAAGCCACTGTTGGGACACCACTTGTGGAACTACTCTAAGGCCAGAATAGAGCTTGGAAGGGATATGTATAATTACACTAGTACTAATGTAAGTTAAGACAAAGGTGCTGATATAAGAGCTGCCTTCCTGACTAATGCTGATGGGGAAGAGTGTAACACTAAGAATAAAATAAAAGGTGTGACTTTTCTATTTTAATCTCAGACTGACTAGTACTTATAAGCTGACTACTATTACCTCTGAGGTATGGGGAGTTGAGGAGAAGTTGAGAGGGAAAATAGTTGTGTAAAAGGGTTTAAATGGCAAGGATATCTAAAATGTCCAGGTAAGAAGTGTCTTTGATGAAATTGAATCTAATGTTTGGGGTAAAAGGTCATACAGGTTGTATGGGGTAGAAATTGCATAGTGGTAATACTACAACAGAGTGGAGTATATATGTGTAAAGGGCCCTTCAAGAGGGGAACAAATGATGAGCGCATTATTACAAGATATGATGATGAGCAATGTCCATAATAGTAATAGTGATGAGCAAAAGACTACAAGTGTAATAGTGAAGTGAATGTATGTAGCAATGATGAGCATTTGATGTAGATTATGTAAGATGTTTTATTTACTGAAATAATAATGACTTGGATGATGTAAGCCAAAAGAAAAAGAAAAGAAAAGAATGTACCTATGAAAACTATGAAGGCTAATATCTTCTGATCCAAAAGGAAATCAAGGGTGGTTTGAGTGAGTGACTAGGGGTAAGATAAGGTGTAGAATCTGAATCTAGAATAATATTCATGGATATATGGATGGAATATGAGATGTAGAAAGAATGATGTGAGAAGGAACAGGATTACCACACCGGCTGCAGTCCGCTGGTGGTTTAGCCCCGGTTTCCCCGCGTCTAAGCGGAACATCAGCTTGGGTTGGTATGATTTTTTTTTTTTACTATGACATCCTGGCGATTTTGGGTAGACGGAGTTGTCCACAACTTGTGACTGAAGATTCTAAAGAAAGAATAATTACAACCGCCTTTGAGGTAGCTGAGCACCACTAGGCGGAAAGAAGATCACATTTGGCTCATCAGTGGCTCGTCTAGTCTGGCTGATGAGCTTTTCTCAGGGGCCACAAAGTGCCTTTATGCTCTTCGGTATCAGGATTGACTTTTCTCATCATCTTTTTCTTGACAAGTTTGGAAGGCAGTCAACACATTTCTACCAAAAATATATCTCACTTAATGTCTGAAGCTGGATACTCTACTATAGGCCCAGATGCCAGAACAAATGACACAATTGAAGGCCATGGAATGCTGCTGCACGAGGAGGAGATCTCTGGTCCATGCCCGTATGATGTAAGATTTTATAATCTAAATTTTGTTATCTATTGATTCTGACAACTGTCACTCTCAGTGCAATGATTCATATGATTCCTATCCCTGGAGAACCCATGCCCAGACTGACTATGACAAAGCTGCTCTTTGGGAAGAGAACGAGAATCTCAAGAAGTATTTAAAGAAGCTTCAGCAAAGGGAAAAAAAGCTATCACAAAACAAGAAAGTCATTCTAGGTCAGCTAGAACACAGTGAAGACAAAAGATGTACTTTGGGGGGTAAACTGGAGGCTCTTTGTGATGAGTGCACTGCAAAGACAAAAAGCTTGGATGAGGCCTTGAGTACTTCTTAAGTCCAGACTCCAAATTTTGGAAGCACAAAAATCCCAAACTTGCTTGCTCCCTTCCACTTGTGTATGTATTGCAGAGCAAGTGCGTTTGGTGAACCACGAATTAGCCTCTGTGAAATTGAAATGGCAAATTTCCCAGCAGGAAGTATCAAAGTATGTGTCTAAGATGGAGAGGCAGAAGCAAAGAGAGGTACAACTCCTACCATCTATCAAGATTAGACCTGAGCATGTGCTAACAACAGGTGTAATACATAGGAAATTGATGTGGATAAGCGTGCCAAACAGCTGTTGCGTAGCTTGCAAGAACTCCAGCTTAAAAACATTGAGTTCTGTAATTTGGTAGAATCACACACAGAGGCAATCCTTGAGTTCCATGAAACGGTTGGTGTGTTGTCCTCATCAAAAGATTCACAAATTGAAGAAATTGACTTTCAACAGAAATTTTTGCTTTCTGAGGAGTCTGATAAGGACGGAGAAAAGACAAAGACACACACAGCCTCCAACAAGAAACGGGAATTAGGGGGTATCAAATATGACAAAACACACAATTATCTAATCAACTGGTCGTGAAAATCTACCATTTTTAAAAACCATGGATATCTATATAAAAGGGTTCAGAATTCTCAAAAGTGAAATTTTGTGGAAAAACCTCATTCACTGGTTTTGATTGTGGATTTGGTCATATTTGATACCCCCTATTGGACATCCCTACTATAAAGGTGCTTAATGCTGGAGCGAGGAAAAAAATGCAATTGAGAATGTTGGTAAACATCTCAAAAAAGACTAGATGTTACGCTTATCAACTATGTGCTGGAGGAGTTTCAATGGTTTGCATCATGGTTTTCCATATTCTTACAAATTGGAACAGTGATGATGAGAGAGTAAATGCATGGTGGTACTTAAGAAACAAAATGGATGTTAGGAATCACATGCTGTAACACATAGTTTCACCATTCCACTCAAATTAATCTTAATACACACATATCAACTGGGGGATCTAAATGTGAAGCATTTTTTATTACTTTTGTAAATTTTCTAGCATTCTTGTTTGATACACCCTGGATGGACACAGAAAAAAATGAGTTTCTTGTCAAATACAGTCAAGATGCTCTTCATTATACTTAGATCATCTTGCATAAATTCTAGTATGGTACAAAAGAAACCCCTGACCAATATCAATATCACTCCAGTCAACTGATTCTCTTTCTCTTTAGCTGTTCTTTTTCCCTTTCCCTTGTCTCTTAAATCTTCAGCTGTCTAGTTTCTCTTTGATCTCTAGGTTGCAAATATTTTCTCTTGCCTCTTCTTCTTCTATTTTTTTTCTTCCTTATCTGATGCTCTATTCCGGTCTTTCTTCCAATGAATATATGGTCTAGTTTGAAAAACAATTAAAAAACGTTTGATTGGTTTATATTTCTTCCTAGGTTCATTGTTTGAAGTGAAATTTAGACAGTCAGCTGAGGTATGGAAAATAGGTCTTGAAAGCTTTGAAAGAGAGATCAGTCTCCTCAAAAGAACCCAGGGAGGGCCTGGGTTCAGAAAAATATGTAACCAGAAACAATTTCTTACCCAAAAAGAACTGACTTTGCTTGAAATGGGAGCCTATGTAGTTTGTATAGACAATTCACTAAAACAGTACATTGGAATAAAAATATTTGTCTTGTCGGTTAGTTTCTAGTTGACTATTAATGAGAGAGATGAAAAGAAATGACTCAAGGATCATCTGAGGGGAAACAAAAGGTAAAAGAGAAGAGATGTTTATCTTGATATCCAGAAGACTTCATAGTACTAATATGAGGATTACCAATCATGGAAAAGCATAGGAAAAATATCAGTGGTGAGGGCTCACTTGATCCAATCAAGAGGCCAGTTGCACTCTCCCAGGACTTGGTAACCTTTTTTTGATCCTGCACTCTGACCCTCTTCTTTGTTTAACGTGATCCTTTTTCATCTCTCAAGAAGTCCCAAATACACTTCTTACCAGAAAACGTTTATGCTATTTCCCATTAGATTATTAAAAGATTGGCACACAAGGGCAATGATGTCAAGCTTGCAAATCACATGTCTTCATGTCCAATTGGTGTGCCGGCTACACAAGATAACATTGACTCATCCGGCTTCATGGGCAGAAACGCTCTCAGAGATGTTAATCAAATGAGTGAGGAGAGAAGCAGATTGTGCTGCAGAGTGTATAAACAGATATCAGATTGTTTTCTGCATGAACCAGTGCCCACAATGTAAAAGATAGAAAAGCAATTGCCTAAGAGGATTCTTATTCAATATTGCTAAACAATGAGTTTTCTATCTATCAATTGAATGCAAGGGTGATGGTTGTGATTCAGGATTCCAGAAAGCTTTGTGCAATGATGGGGCTATACAGAGCACATTCAAAATCAACAAGTTTGTTGGAACATGCTTGAGCAGGCCTTGAGCTGCTTGAGATAATAGCTGCAGCTGTTCATATTGTTATTGGTGCTTTCAAGAAATTGGGTGAAATCTGGCAATTGGGAGAAATAGTAAGGAGAATCAGGACCCAGAGCTTCATTGTGGGGCCCTAACTGAGATGGACTTACCCTTGGCATTCCTTTCACACTGGCCTCCCATTTGAGTCTCATTGAATGCCTTTGACTGGGTGGCAGCGACCGGGGCATCTTCCTTGGAGCCTCCACCACCAAACAACATGCTTGAGAGACCTTGTCCTATGGTGTGACCAACAGCAACACCGGCAGCGGTGGATGCCACCTGGAGGAGATAGAGGTGTCAGATGTGCGGCAAATTACGTATCTCCACCAAAATCACTCACTCGACCAAATAATCCCGGGCCAGACAAGGTTGGCTGTTGCATGGCAGGAACTGAATATTTTTGAGAAGTAGGAGGTGCTGGGGGGCTGGCTTGGACAGGTTGATGAATGCTGAGGTGCAAACCATTATGATGGTGATTGCCTTGATAAGAACAACATGAAGGCAGGGTCTTGGTAGATTGGAATAACAGTGGTTTTGCAGTTTGCCAGGGAGGCTTCCCTTGAATGCAAACTGCTTTTGCAGTTTGCCAGGGAGGCTTCCCTGGAAATATGCAAACTGCTTTTGCAGTTTGCCAGGGAGGCCTCAGGCTTCCCTCAAATGCAAACTGCTTTTGCAGTTTTCCAGGGAGGCCTCAGGCTTCCCTTGAATGCAAACTGCTTTGGCAGTTTGCCAGGGAGGCTTCCCTCCAATGCAAACTGCTTTTGCAGTTTGCCTGGGAGGCTTCCCTCCAATGCAAACTTCAAGTCATACTCTCTGCTCAGCCCTTCCCATCAAACTTTCAAATGTCAGACCCTGAATAAATTTTCCCCAACAGAACCCAATTTAATAGATTGACAACTTGCTTGGGCTGACCATGGTTATCAGTTTGACAGTTTTTCTTGTAACAGAGAAATCAAGGTCATGTAAGATTTGCTTACATATCATCTTTCTCAATGAGCTGAGCTCATGTTTCAACTAGCAAAGGCCCTATGATCTCAACTTAATACATACTTGATCATCTTTGCTTTTCTTTGCTTTTTGATCTTGTTTCAGAATCTCCATCACTCTTTTACACATGAGTTTTAAAAATTTCTTCTCTCCTGTATCAATAGTAGCCTGATCAAGAGGTGAATGTACTCAAACTTGCAAGAAATGCATTCTGTGACTAACCTGCCATTGAAACAAGCAGTGCCAAAAAATTTAGAGAAATAAATTGTCTCATGCAGACAAAAATAATCACATGGACACTTTTGCAGATGATTCAGACTTGTGCAAAACCCATCATTTGGACAGCTCCTTGGATGATGTGTTCAAGGACGTCCAACCAAGTGCTGTCAAATTGAAGTTTTTTGCAGCGCAAAAGAAAACTGTCTGGCCCACTGTAAAATCAATGTCAGAAACACCCCGTAGTGTACATGTATCAAGACAACTGGTGACAACCTGCAGCAGAACACATTTCTGGGGAAGATGGAAGAGATTGAAGAGGAGGAAGACCCAGATAGTTTACAAGGACACTTTAACTTGCTTTTGAGGCTCAGGGGTAGCTAAGCCTCTCAAGTCAAAAATTGGAATTGATCAGCAGCTTTGGTATTTCAACCCCATTGCCATTTTTATCTTTCTGTAATTGCCAGAATCCACTACACAGCAGACAGTGACCTGGCCAGTGAAAAACGTCTGAGTCACCATCTTGGTGCCTCTTTGCTTGATTGATGATGTCCAGCCCCATGCATTCCCAAATATCTGGACTGCTGATGTAATTACCGGCCTGAGTGGTCACTCTTTTTGGGTTGGAGGGGTGTCTGTTAGACTTTCCCTCAGTGTTTCCACAAAAGCTATTTGCTTGCTTGGCAGATGGGACTGATACCTTGCCTTGCCAAAGGAGCTAAACATTCACTGGATACTAAAAAAAATCAAGAAATAAGATTATTTTGAGACACAAAACTTCTGGCGTAGAAATCCACTATTTATTTCTAGATACTAAGCTAATTTTGAATTATTGATATTATAAAATATGTTTTCTGAGAGGTTTTCTGGGGAGCCTTTGCAATCCAGTTTCTTAAACCTTTAAAAACCTTCAGAACAGGTTGTAATGTTCACTCTCTGGGGTTGGGAGAGGGTTCTGATGTCTCTGTTCAGGTCTTCTAGCTAGTTAGTTGATTGGTAGATGAGGGAGTTAGGGTTAGGGAGTAGTAAGGATTGTAAGCTGTTGCTTCCAACCCAAACCAAAGAAGTGTCTACCAAGACAGTTGCCCAATTTGCCAAGTTTGAATGTCGGACACAAAGCTGGTAAGGTTGATGGCACCAGTTTTGAAAAAGGGCGCGCCCACGGGCGCAAGCTTGGTGCCTTTGGCTGGCGGCACCCCAGGTCACTGGGCACCAAAACGTTTTTCAGCTCTGTTTCCATTTGAAGGAGCAATCTGAAAGATTTGATTGCATGAAAAAAATAATGCTTAATAAGTATGTGCAGTTGCTTGTATGCGGGGAAAAGTGACCAACAATAAAGGAACCCAGAGGTCCTCTGGGTTCCTGTTTTTTTCTGCGGAATTGTAGTTGATACCGTCAAGATTGGTCTCAACTCTTAACTCAATCTCTACATATGATTACTCTCTCCAGGTTGTCTTTGGTGGTATTCCCATGAGTCATGACAAGTTGGCAACATGATTTTTCAATCAAATTATCACTTTCATGTACTTTGATTTTCTTTTGGAAAGCTAAGAGCATCTCCAACGGCCCGGGGGTGAATCATGTCACCCCTGGTGGCCCGCAAGTCAGTTTCCCAAAATGTTACACATATTTCACATGCATCCAAATAATGGACTGTCAATCCAAGCGGGGGTGGATTGCTTGGACCAGACATGTGACACCGCATCCTTGTCAGCATGACCGCCGGCGGGTAAACTATTCTTGGATAAGAGGAGACTTTTGGTTAGTGAAATCATTCCGTTTTGGACAATGAGGAAGGATAGAGATTCAAAATCACCTGAATTCTTGTAGCGTCAAAGAGGAAGCCTCTGATCCACCTATGGAGTGCAAAGAGCCTCATTTGCCAAACATGCCATTGGCATTATCCTTAAATAGCAAAATTATCAACGAAGACCCATTGTATGGCCCAGACAAGACCAAGCCATGTGCTTCAGCTGGTTTAAAATACCAGAGCTTTAACTGGGCGCTGAACAAAGAAGCTCAGATGGCAATGATCACCAGCACCAAAGTTGATACCATCCATTTTGGTACTAATACTAACTCTAAGGAAGCTGGAAATGGAGAGGATAGCTTTAAACTTGACTATAATTGTCAGGGGGCCAGTGGTGCACTTATTTGAAGGGCCAAACTCAGTACTACTCAAATGAAGAATAACTCATGTTAATTAGCCATTTGGGTCGTACTGAGTATTTTGGCTGGTGCCGCTTCTTGTCACGTGATCCTTGGCCAACAGGCTCAAAACTAAAGGCTTTGCCGCCCAGGTTAATATGTGCCCTTCCAATGGGGCTCCAAGAAACTCTGGTGCAATGAAACTATCTGGGGTTACTCCATTGCAAGAGCTCAAAAATTGTGTGACAAGTGACTTATCTGAGGTTTATGTGTTCATCCCATGCAAAACCAATTTTTGCCCAGTCAATCTGCAGGGATTCACTAGCACTATTGGTCATACAATCACAATCACTTCAATTTTTTTCCCATTTGGACCCTTTCTTTTCTTCACCTCCTCCAGCAATTTATACAGTATTGCAAACCCGTTCCTCAGTTGAGGATACTACCAGGGAACTTTCCTGTCATACCTTGGCAATGAGAGTTACTATAATCCATCATAGAAACCAACCATAGGTAATTAGTACAAGGTGAAGTCAAAATTGTGATGGAAGAGGGAAATGCAAACTTTTACAGATACTTAGCCATGTCCATGCACTTTGTCAGCCTTAGAGTCATCACAACTGACCTAAAGCTTGCCTTATTTCCTTTTTCTCCCAAATAAATAAAGAACAATAGTCTCATATCTGTTTATTCCCAATCTTAATCACAATTTTGACTGCAAATTCTGTTTCCTCATTAAATTTTGACCATAGTGCTCACTGAACACTTTGTAATTGCTCAACTCCTTCATAGAGTAATTAAATAATCTATTCTACGCCACAACTAGTTGAGCAAGTAAACCAAGGCCAGCCAACCACATCTACATGTGAGATTACATAAGCAAACCTTGAAAATTTTCGAAGTTGGTGTATCCTCCATTGCAGGGAGGATACACAACCTGAAGACACTCAGAACCACCAACTCAGATCACCAAGGATTCACCAAGTTACAGCTCACCACTCTAACCAACCAAAGGCCTCTTTCACCCAGCACCTCAACAGTATTGTCAGTCAGTCCCCTTTTTGAACCTTGCTCTTCTGACAGAAGTCCTTCTCTGTCTCCCCTTCTTTCTTTCCCTTTTCCTGTCCTCATCCCTCATCAAATCAGATCAATCCAAGCACCAATCATCAGATCAGATCAGCTTCAATCATCCTCAGAGATCAATCAGCTTTGCTTCAATCTTTTTCTGTGGTTTTTCCTTGAAACAAACCACATAGGTTTCCCTCTAAAGAACCTTGACTATCCAGCTTGACATAGTCTAAAAAACTGGGCTGATTAGACTTGTCTTCTCAGATACCTTCCATGTTTCCATTGTGTGAAGCGACTGTTGCTTCTCAAAGACTCTGGCACAGTTCATCCAACTTTCCAAGTTGTTGATTATCATCATTAAAGAGCACTCAGATTATTAGAAACACAGATCAATCAATAATCTTATCCCTTTTCCCCTCTTCTTCTTTAACAGTTGTATTCATTATCCCTTGAAATACAACTGTTGCCCCCCATTTCTTGTGTCCTGTTGTCACTTTAGAGACCCAGGCTCACACACTTGGTTGATGTGGTCCCTGCCCATCTGCATTGGGGCAGCTCACAGGCAAGCAAAGCAAGGCAATATATTCTCTTGAGTTTCCAGGCCTCTTTTGAGCAATACTCTGTGCTGATGGGTTTGACAAATCCAATGTTTCCAAAGTTTGTGATGGCAGTATTGCTGGGCTTGATGACATAAGTATTATCTCTGGAAAGAGGTGAAAGTGTAGAATAATTACCACTGATGATGGAACAAGAATGATTTGAGGGGGGAAAGAAATTTTTTATAAAGGCTTGCAAATGTACACAGGAACAAGGGGAAAATTGTTGTTTCATAGCCCTAAGTGGATTTCTTCTATACATGTTTTGCAATGTGTTGAGCCCTGTAAGTCCCATCTCTTATATTTTTCAATAAATAAAGGGCAACACTATTTTTTGAAATGTGGAATCACAAGGCATGAAAATACTGCTGGACAATTTTATTGGCATAGAGCCCTGTAAAGATGATGATTTGTACCTGGGTACCGGCCTGGTTTTGGTCCAAAATGAGCACCCGGCACCGCACCTGGCACTGCCCAGCTGGTGTCGCAGGTAATTACTGCCGGCACCGCAGGTACCAGCAGTGTAAATTTAATCAAGTCACATCTGAATTGCATACATTGTTATCACTAATCATCTAAATCTATCAATACCAACGCTACCTTTTGGGCTAAATCATCACCAGTGTGCCTTTGTGCAAGATGAATGAAATCAAGAGGCACCACCTCAATCTTTGGATTGCACAAGTTGTTGCTGTCAGCTAACCAATAGATCACTATTCCCAAAAAGTTGTATCCATTTGGTGACTGCCAGGAATCAACACCCAAGTACAACACTCCTTTGTTTGCCTAGATAGAGTTGAGGGAATGACAGATAGAAATGATGATTAGAAATCATAAAGTAAACATGATGTTAATCATAAAAAACACAACTCACCTTCAGAACAGACTTATACTCATGTTGTACAGCCGAGTATATCATGTGGATGTCTTTTGAGACCGTCAGTCTTCCCGGCAATGACTTGAGGATTGTCGGATGGAGTAGTGCTTTATGGCTAGCATCAACCAGAGCCAAAAAAAGCCTAGCTGCCTTGGCACACCATATTGCACATAGCTGATTCACCTAAAAATTTTTGAATGTAAAGAATCAGAAACTCAGCTGGGCGACATTCAAATGTATTAACTAGATCTAATATTTTCTTACCTCACGGGGATTTATGTCTCCCGTTCCTTTAATCCCTAATTGAACGAGGGGCTGATTTGAATTGGATTTGTTTTTCTTCCGGAGGCATATTGATGCATGCTTGTTGAGGTTGCTACAGGAGGAGTCTGAGGTTGGCTGGTTTATCCTAGTGCCACATCTGAGTTTTGATGTAAGCTAGGAAATCATAAGAATACCAACATGTTGAGTTGAGGAGGATAGCTCACATTTTACATGGGTAGGAAATCATGCGCCTGCCATTCTTGTCAAGTTGGTCGGAGAGCTCAGGTGTCATGAAAGATGTATAGCTGGTACTAAGGGCGTTGGCGGTGATTCTCTGGGCTTTTCCTGAATGCACAAGACTTGAGTCAGTATGTAGTTTTAACATGTGGATAAAGAAAACATAAAGAAAACAGAACATGAAACCACTAACGTAACTCCTGCATGTCACTTGCTTTGTGATTTGTTTCAGAAGGGGGCTGAGTGCTGCCTGGAGTTATGAGACTATCATTTTCTGGTGGTTGGCTTGTAGTGGGTTGGCTGTCATCCCAAACGCAAGGTTGAGGGGATGAGGTTGATGATGGAGAGGGTCTCTTGGTTTGCTTGTGGTTGGATGCCATTCTGGTGGGTTGACCTGAGGTAGGGTGGGATTGGATATGAGAAGCCTGAATAGACTGTAGGTCCAACTCCAGGAACTCAATCATACTCCACCCCCTAGCCCCGGGGAATATTAGGGGGTTTCATCCTTAGAGCCCTGGGGATCAATTTAAACAGTACTTTCTTGCAAGGCTTTGGTTTACAGGGGTACCCTTGCCACAGAAGCCCAGTCAAATTCACTTTGGGCAGTTTCACTATAAGTTTCTAAACATAAATCTTAGTTATTATTGATTTACTACTCATTATCCCACAGGGGATGACCAAATTTCATTCCTGGTTGAATCAAGTGCACAAAAAAAAATTTGAAGAAGCCATATGGTAATACCAGCTCTGGTGTGCACTTTCTGGGGTTCGAAATTGTACTCAAAGGGCCCTTTCTTACCCTACCAAAGAAGGATTAACCAGATGGACAATAAACTACTCTCATGGATGGGGTCCTGCACAATGTTTAATGTGCTTTTCTGATAACACCCTGTCCTTTTGCACAAATATCCCCCATCCAAATTGCTCCCAAGATCCAAAATGCTCCATATTCACTGTTTTGGCAATTAATCTCTACTCAAAAATTTCCACAAATGTTCTATTAATTTCTAGGCAGCTCCATAACCTCTTCCTGAAATATACCTTTGGAATAAACAAATAATAAAATCTGCCCAAAAATGACATTGTGCCCAGAACAGATTCAAGGCATCTCTCACCCCCAATGAAATATGGGACATTTTTCATGCTAGGTGCTAGTTCTACCATGAGCCATGGGGTCATTTGAGCTGACATGATCCCCCTCTCTCACTCTAGGGGTCAAATTGTATTTTCTTTGCAATCCCTTTTGCACCAAAACAAAAACTTATAGGTTGAAAGGGATATATAGCATATACAACCATGAACTTCAAAAAAATTTGGATTCATCAATAGTTTCATGATTCCAGATGGACTATTGATTTATTGTATATAATAAAATTTCAGAGAGTAACAAGCGGCCGTAGGAGACAGTAGTATTCAACAAAACAATTCACACAAGTTTGAGGAAGGAAAGGAGATCTAACAGTAACATGATTTGACCAGAAGTCATTGAGAAACAAGAAAGGTCGCGGTTTCACAAGCGATGATCTCAACACAGCCGTAGACTAACTTGGCAACACATTTTGACGGAAAGTACATGTTGGAAGACTGAGAATGATGGGGAAGGCCATGTTGTTGCTTGGTCCTCGATCATTCATCAAAAGTGGGGGTTTTTACACAAAGTCCCTTCCTATGTTCTGCAGACAGAGACTTCAACCACAATGTTCCATAACAATCTTTGGGAAGTTGACGTGGTACTTTTGCGCCTCCGGGGGGAGCATCTGCCCCTCAACTTAGACGTTTCCCGGGCTTTCGGCCCAATCTCCATTTGGTGTGATTTGCTTTGGAACGTTTGTCAATTCTTTCAACCAGGGCAGTGGCCTTGTTACTACACCAAACAGGCGCGTGTCTGATTCTTGTGTCACCATCCAGATCAGCAATGGATTCATCGGAAGAACAAAGACGTTCATCCTCAAAGAGATTCTGATAGCGATGAAATTGGCTGGTTACGCGGCATGTTTCAAGTCGCCTTTTAGCCAGCTGGAGAAGCAGGGAAATCAGCGAAACACTATGTGGAAGCTTTGTATCTAAAAAGACTGTGCTTACAGCTGAACGTCGCACCTGTCTCCAATCCTTCTGCTGTTCATCTTCTCGCATTTTTTGTGAGTCTTTTGAACGTTTGTAATCTTTGTCATCATGGTAATACGGTAGTCCAGATGTCTTTGACTGAGATTCTTAGCTCTAGCCCTGCCATCTCCATGGAAGTCATGTTCTGCCCGGAAAAGTTTGCCGTGGTCACCGGCTACAATCACGTGGTAGAATGTGTCGTTACAAAACGCAGCTGTCCTGCAATTCCATTTGAGCGCCTTGGGATGATTGCGAAGAATATTCAGTCCCACAAAAGGGAGCCCATATTGCTTGATACGGCGGAGGCAGTATGTTGAGAAACTGTTGCCCATTTCCTCCTCAGGATCCCATGTCTTGATAATGTTCTTTACTGAGTATTTGGTGGAGACAGATACTGGGGATGTACCATCCTCCAACTCAGGCAGGCTGTCTAGTTCTTCAAGAGATGGTGAACGGGGAAAGGCATTTTTATTCCTGGGAAGCCCCGTTAGAACCCAGATGTGCGTTTGGACTGCACAGGACTGGAAGAAACCATTCATGTGTGTCAGTTTAACTGAGTTCTTTGCTATTTATATGACTTACTAAGTTTTCATCATCATCTTCTTCTTCTGTGCCCATGGCCTCACATTCCTGTCGCAAACTTTTTCTTTTTGGTCTCCTAGACCCATTTTCCTTGTCTAGCCGCGCCCATTTTTGATGTTTGGTGAGTTTGTCTGGAGCTCCAAAGGGTTGGCTTGAGGTTGATGGACAATTGAGGTCGTGAGAGGAATTGGATTCTTCGTCTGTGTGGTTCCGTGCGCTCGACCTTTCCGGAATACCATGCCGTTTATTTGGTCCATGTTCATTGTCTGTGTCAACATCTGAATCATCTTTGACACCACTTCTACGACCAAAATTGGACGTGTATCCTTCAGCTTCTGAAAGTCCTTCTTCACCAGTTACAAATCCGTCCTCAACCAGAATGGCTGATGTTTGGGCTTGAGTTGTGAGCGACTGGGTTTGGTTTGGATGGTTGGTTTGAGGGCAGGACTTCTTTGGTAATGAAGCCATTCCAAAGCAATATGAAATGTCAGGGATGTGTGTATTATCAAATATTACTTTTGACGCGCAAATACTCACCATTGAAATGTTCATGAAATTTGAAAGCTTGAGGACAGTTTCTTCCATGTGCTTCATTTGGTCGGTAAGAACTTGAAACTCGGGAAAATCAAGGGCAACTTTAGTAGCTTGTAACTTGGTTTCAATGTGCCCGGTCTCATCCCGGGAGCTAGTCAAGCTGTCTCCAAAGGTATTCTGGCGGGTCTGCACAAGCTCTGTCTTCTCAGTGAATGACTCAATTGCTAAATTGGCCTTGGCAAGAGTGAATCAAGCCATCTCTGAAGCGTTTTCCAAAGTAGAAACCTTGCCCTCAATCTAAGGGATGTCAACGCAGCCAGTCATGGGATGATTGGCGTGCTGAGCAAAAATCTACCAACTTGTGCTTTAACCGTCAAAAGTTCACTAGACATCTGCCGCGCCTGTTGAACAATAGGTCCAAGTTCTTCTCTCCAAGCAGATAAAACATGTTGCTTGATTGATTTGAGGTTGGCACTCAAATTGCGTTGATGAATCTCCAGCAATTTGTCACAAGTTTGTTGCTGTTTGTGATTATTTGTATCAATTAAAACGGTTACCAAAACGCTTGAGTTCAAAAGTAGACTGACCATCAATTTGTTCAGTGTATTCGCATCACCAAGAGTCACTTCATTCTGCTTTTGAGATAACTCGGAAATGTTGGTGTCAATTTGATATTGGGGCTGAGAAATCCGTTGGTTTTGTTGAATGAGCAAGTGGATATTGGAGTTTGCCTTAGAGACACTGGCCTCATTTCTCTTGTACACCTTTTCCAAGCCTAAGCAATAAGATTCTTTGCAGAGAAGAGCAAAAATTGCTGACTTCAGCTTTAAGATTTAATATGGATTGAATTTGGTGCCTTTGTTGTCCAAGCTTGGTATAAGTCTGTCCAATCTGATTGATGAATTCTTTACTTGGAGTAACAAGATGTGATTCCAGATCAGCAAGTAAGCTGTTGTTCATCACAGAAAGGGATTTGTTGCATCTGCTTTTCTGGAGGAGATGACTTGTGTGGTCAACTTAAGAACTAGAATGGCAGGAAGATAAGGAATTTACCACGATTCCAGTAATTCTTTTGGTCTCTGCAATTTGCTGATAAGTGGAAGGCAAAAACATATCTATTAGATGATGATAAAGCGTCAAAATTGGGAGCTTACAATCAATTGGTTTTGGCTTTTTTGCTTGACAAGCTCAAGCTTGTTAATCTCCATGGTTTCAACCTTATCAGAAAGTTTCCGTTTGTCCTCAGAAAAAAGATGAAGCTAATAAATTCAAATTGATTAGCAATTCAAGAACAGGACAGAAGGTTTCTTCACTAACTTTTTGTTGCACATCTTTCATGGCATCAATGTTGTGCCTTTGTTCTCTAATGTCTTTTGAGTTCTGCATTACCTGCTCAAGTATTGGCTGAAATTCTTTCTTTTGAGCTGAGAGAACCCATTTTTTTAACGATTCAACGGCTGCACTCAAGTGAAGGTGTTGGCTCTCCTGGACCTCATTGCACTTTTTTGTCTTTTGGGCATTAAGTTTGTGGTAAGCTGGAAAGTTACAACAAGAATTCAAGGGAAACTGTTTGATGAATTACCACAGATTCCATGAGGTGATCAGCATCCGCAATGTGAGCACCAATTCCGGTTGCTGAAACATTGATTTCCTGTGAACGTTTATCATCAATTGCGGTACAACTAGAGATATCACTTAAATACCCCAGCTTGCCATTGGTTGAGTTGTTTTGACCATTGGCAGCTTTGGGTCCGACAAATTTGAAACAATTTCCTTGACTGCTTTGAGCTGACAATCAAAGTTGTCTTGGCGGTGTGTGACTGATTGACCGCCTTGAAAAAGAGACTTGATTTGGGAAGCGTGTACTGCAAGCTTTGTCGGATTTTGCTGTGATGATTTTTCAAGGTTCACAATCTGTTCAGAAAGCTTGCAGATTGAGAAATGGAGAAAATCAGCAGCCAGCTGCAGCATTCAATTATGTTTGTACAAACTTGTTTGCCAAAAAAAGTCTGCATCTTTTTCAATTCAACTCCATGCTTCTGGAGCTCCTTCTGATTTTCCACTGCGGCTCCCTCGCTTGTACGCATACCGTTGCGAATTGAGTCCAGTTTTGTTTGCAAAGCAAGTATCTGATCTTGGCTGAGGTTGATTGGGTGGTGGTTGTGTGAGGAAATTGCGACTTGTCCATTGTTCTGTAATTGGTAGCACTCAACAACATGAATTCAATCATGATGTATTGATGGAGCAGGCTCATGGCATTGCATCTCACAACTTACCTCCACTTCAATGCGGCCCAGGAGTTCTGGAAATTTTGATTCAAGTTCAAGGACTTTCCCCGCCAGGTGGTGATGTTCCTAGACAGTGATCACAGGGTTAGTAAGAGTATGTATGTAAGAGTATTCATGTTCAAGCGTACGGTCACTGAATTTCCTCCCAATTCTACAACCTTGGCCCTGAGATCTGTTAAACCTGGAGGCTAATTTGACATAACTGGTGTCAGTGAGGATCCTATGATCTACCAATGGAAGCCAAAGGGTGTTCAATTCAACATCTTACCTGCGCTTGACTGCAACCCAGGATTTCTTGACATTTTAATTCAAGTTTGAGTCCTTTCCTCCTCAACTGACGATTTGACGGTCAACCACAAAGTGAGGTTCAGTTTATTTGGAAATACAGGGTTCAGTTTATCTGGAAATATATAAGCTTTGAAACTTACGGCCACTGCATCTTCCCCAAGCTTCATGAGCTTGTCATTCAGATCCGTCGGGTTCAAAGCCTAATTTGACATATATAACAAATCAGCCAAAAACTGCCAAAAACATAGGCTTTTGCACCAAAGCTCTCTGGATGCTGATGACCAACATTGAGAGGTGATCCACCCAGTTTGGGATTAATTTGAAGCATAGCCAAGTCCATATTCCTCTGCGAGATTTTTAAGGAAAAATTGCCGTCAAATTGAGGGAACACGTGTTACACTATATTTTGAATGATCTACCAACCTCCAACTGATCCAATTGGATTTTCAACCTTGTGTAATTCTTGTCCTCCAGCATTTTGACCTCTGCTGAGAGTTGTTGAGTGGTTTTTTGACAAGGCGGCATTCCAAAACATGCTGCCGATTGAGGTAAGATTTGGTTAATAAAAGGAGAATTAATAAAGGCTGGCTTTTGGTCGCAGTCAGTATTGGCAAAAGACAGTGAAGCACACAAAGCGGTCAATGGCAATCTTCCAGAGTGAAGTTTAGGGCAATTAAATGTTGCCTCAACCATTTAGGTCTGTCAAGCTCCCCAGCCGCTCTATCTGCATGTCATTTATGTGACTTGCATCCATAGTTGCTAGATGATTCATCACCACAAGCGCATTGCGGATTTAATGGAGTTCTTATCTGACAACTTACAAGTGTCCAGGCTCAGATTTAACACAATCTACTTCTTTGGAGCTTGTCCGTTCAGCTGGTGGAATTCTGCGGCCTTCCAAGTTCCAAGCATAATATGTTATGACATATTATTCACTTATTTCTTATGACATATGTTATTGTCATATTTCTATTTGCATACCATACTACGGTTTGGAATTCGGTGTTGATGGAACTCAGGCAAATGGGGCGGAAAACAATAGTGACATTGCGTATACAATGAACGGAGAGCTACACCGCGGGGGCACTCTTCCATCCCAGGGCTAGCCCCCCACGCTGTACCCCCGTGACGGCTCGAGATCTACCCCAGTTGCATGCTTATCCGCCAAAAGATTGTCATCTTTGGCTCATCCCCTCAGGCCATCCCAATGGCAAACCCCCGCTACACCCCCGCACTACAAGATTGATGGGTAAAACCCATGCCACCGCAAGTGATACAGCCCCATGGCATGGGGGCATTGTGGCCTCGCCCCACCATCAAGTCAGCCCGGGGGTGTCCCTCCTGCCCCCAGCTGACACTGGGCGGGCATCCCTGGGCACGTGCCTCCCACCCCAACCCCCCTGGGCCCCAGCAATAGTGGCACTGAATACACACATTCCATGACTCTCACGGGCCATAAGTAACAAACAAAAGTGTTGAAAACTCATTGGTATTTAATCTTAAACCCCTTTTTAATTCACTAGCGGACCGTGCGAGGGGGGCTTGGTCATTCTTACTCAGTATTTATTCTCGACTTACTTTGCGGTTTCTTTCAGTCTCTCATCCTCTGCAGTCTTCTATCCTTCCATCCATCCTTTCATCCAATCCTCTCCCTCACCATCATCCCTTCCTAAATTCTCTCTTCTTGTTTCCATCTTTCTTTCCCCTTCTTAAATTGACTCTCTCTCCATATTTCTTGCCCCTTCTTAAATCAACTCTCTCTCAAGATTGATCTTGACAAATACAAATCAGGCATAAAGTAATAATCACCCAACTCTCTCGCAACAAGATCACCAATTAACTCTTCTTCTTTTCTCATTATATCTCTTTTCCCATAAGATCTTTGATCATCATTACTCCATTGCATTCAGCTCATCTCTTCAGAATCAAATATCTTCATTGTTGTTGTTAGTATTATAATTAACCTCTTCCTTTTTGTTGTATTGTGCTTGAAGACGTTGTTTGCTAAACTTATTTATTCTCTATTCCTCTTAGTTATCCTATAAAAGAACATCTTCTTTATCTAGTCAATCATAACAGTATCTTTACTAACTCTTTACAGTCCAAGTGGTACAACATCTCTCTTTCATCATTATTATGCTTTTCTTATCATTTCTCATTCTTTGTTTGTTCTAGTCTGGTTTTGGTTTGCAGCAATACAGTCATTTTTATAATAAAAAGTGCAAAACAATATGCTCACAATTACAATCCAAATGCATGCATTCCTAAAATTTGCGCCTGCGCAAACTACATGTAACTATAAGGGTCCATAAGCAACAATTTTGTTTCCAATGCTGCATCACAATCCAGCCCCATCAGCCTAACTGTTCAGTCTTCATCGGCGCCAACTTCCAGCTCTGGGTTATCCTTGGAATTGGATGCCATGCAAGCGAGCACCTCCTCACAGGTTGGCAAAGCAATCTGATCCACATCCGCAAAAAAATCCTGCCCAAAAGTGGCATGATTGTATAAAAGGACTAACCGGTAAAAACTGCGGTCATGACAACATCAGTCAGCAATACCCACAAAGTCCAAACATAAACAAACTCACACAGACCAATAAGCCCGCCTCTCCCTGGCCAAAGCGGCTAAATGCTGATCAACATTCTTCCACTGCCGCCCAGTATCCGCACCTCACCAACTCGCAAACGGTTGAACCATCTGAATCCTCAAGTACACAAGCCAAGCCCTCAGCAGGGAATTGTTACCCCTTGGGGCAGTGTATCCTCTTGACCGGGGGCCAGAGGCAGGAGCCGTGCCTTCATCTGACCAAATGGCGCACACAGGTCACAGTTAGCAAGCAGGATTCCCAGATAGTTCATGAGGTGTATATGACACTTACATCAGACAGAAGAGCGCCTATCGTCGGCAACAGATGAGTTATCTCTCTTCCACCTATGGCCTGAGTATTGGTAAGCAGCTGAGACCAACTGACGTCAGCAAAGGCAACAGAAAGGAATTAGAGTGGGTTGTAGGACTGACCAAGTCCCTCATCTTCCCACGGTTTTTTCAAAGCTTACCACACAAAAATGTTTCTAGGCTTGCAGTGGTGGCCCGTTCACCATCAATGTACCCTTGCGGAAGGTAATCCCGCTTGAACTGGGGGGTTTGAGCATTGATTTCCTCCTTCAACAACCACAGTGATTTCCCATCAGCACCATCATCATCTCAGAAAATATGTGAGCTATTTGACCTCACCAGTACCAAAGTCAACAGACTCTTATGCTGGGTGGGGGAATCACGTGGCATGTTGGAACCGTAGACAGCCAACTTTTTGGACATCAGGAGTGTGAAAATAATCTTCTTGACATAATCCAGTGGTGAATTGTTGACCCC
Source organism: Puccinia hordei (assembly GCA_007896445.1). Lineage (NCBI taxonomy): Eukaryota > Fungi > Basidiomycota > Pucciniomycetes > Pucciniales > Pucciniaceae > Puccinia > Puccinia hordei. The sequence goes on from RDRW01000200.1 coordinate 301,222, forward strand.
GCCTTGTGGAAAAATGGAGATGCATTGATTTTTCTCAGATAGCAGCATCAGTGAGCCAACCTTGGCTTAAACGTTAGGCTCCAAACGGTTAATTGTGACTCTGCTGTTGCTTTCCGTATCTGGAAAGGGAAACCATGACCACTCAGCATTATGAGGAGCGCTAACCATTTCTGGCCTGGGCAGTGGCAAGGTGGCTAAATAAGATAAATGTGTGGGTACCACAAATTCCTCAGAATTGGCTCCTTGAATACGCCAACATTTATAGTGCCAACAGAAATACTCCGTTGTAGGTTGGCATTAACATTACACCTCCAAAGTCCAATTTACGATTTCTGGATATTACATGCCTTGGAACAATAAGAACGACAAACTCCCGGTGCTGGACCCACATGAGTAACACCTGCAAAGGTGTTTACAGCATTTCTACAGACAGTCAGAAGTTTGGAAGGTTGGGCTTATCATGGGTTTGTTTAACAGTAGTTTGGGATTGTATTGATCAAAATGCATCCAAGGGAGGGGTTTATAAATGCATGCTGTGTCAATCACAAAACTTCCAATTGTCTTCAATTTTCAAACATGAGAAGTCTTCTAAACATATCACCTTGGAAGGAAACTTCTATGCCAACAGGCAGCAAAGCCCCCAGTCCAGAATTCCGCTTGGAGGATTTGGGAAATTCTTTGGGCAACGCACCCAAAGAAGAGGGAAACCCCTGGTGGCCTTTCCGGTCCAAGGAGGTAAGTATCTCCCACTCCCAGCCTCTTGGAACCCGGGTATTAGTAACATTATCTTTTCATTTATCACTCCAGTATGTGATTGGAGCCCTGATGATTGGATATACACAATCCATCATGTCATGCAACATGTACAATCATATGCGCACACTGTTTCTGTTAGTCAACATAAAATTGCCCAACTGGACAACCATTTGCCGTGAGAAAAAAAAGGTGTGATCTCTGCTTGGTTTGGATGTGGTCTGGTCTATCTCACTTCTCAAAACACCCACCTACGCATTGAGTATAACAAGCATCCTGGCCCAAGAGATTGCTAATCCGGTAGTTAGTCGCCAGCTTGATTTCTATCCCGAGGAAGCGCATGGCTGAAATATCCACCAATTCCCGCAGTCGCTCAAATGGCTGGAGTCAAAGGGAAGCTCCGGGAAAAAATGCGCCAGTCTAAGATCATAGTCCTCAGAGATTCCAGTATGGTCCTGCTGAATTGCTCGGCCAACCCGTTCTGTTGCGGTGTATGTGGTATGTGGATCCAAGAATCTCAATCGTATGACTTTTTCTTTGCAGAAACTTTCCAACTCTGAATTGGTAAACTTGGTGCGTCGATTGGAGTGAATAATGCTGGGGTAATAACCGAATTGTTTTGCCTCCAGTTCTATCAGTCAAGAGAGTAATTCAAATACATCTGATTTTGCCCTAATAGGTATAGCTGATACGTACCGAGTAGCTGAGTCTACGATAGTCAGAATGTATTTATGCTTTTTGAATGAAGCCGGGTTGATTGGTCCTATCAAATCAAGATGAAGTTCTTCAAAGGGGTTTGACGCCCTAGACAATTGATGCGCATACAAGGCTTTGGTGATTTTTGCCAGTACGCATGAGGTACATTTGACTTTGGCCTTAACTGGAATACCCAACTTGTGTCTAATTCGGCCATAGCTAATGTGACCGAGGGACTTATGTATTCGTTCAGACTCCGACAAATTTGAATGTTGAACACTTGGTTGCAAGTCTAGAACAGGGAGATTGTTCTGATAATTTCCTTCAAGATGTTGATGACCATTTTTGGAAACGGAAAACTTATTCATTTCAAATTCAATACTAAATTTTTGTAATAACAGCTGTCGAAGAGATAGAAGGTTTGCATTGATTTTTGGGACAAATAACACATCGTGAAATACAACTGGTTTTCCCTTGTGACTTAGAGAAACGGTGCCTTTTCCATCAATGCTCAGTGTGTTATCGCCGCAGCTAGTATTGATCATTCCGCCTTTGAATTTGTCTAGAAATATGAATAAGTTTTTGTCAGCCACCATATGCGACGAGGATCCGGAATCCAAAACAAAGACGTTGGAAAGATGATTAGAAAAAGTAGATAGGCTGACGTCTTGTGGTTGGGTTCTTTTTCCGTGATACGGTCGCGGAGGTGGACGGAGTTCTGGATGGATCATCCAGCAGCAATCTTCAGGGTGTGGAGCTTGTGGATTGTGTTTCCCATGAGAACAGAATGTGCCTTCTCGAGATAGCATAGAAACCGTGCTTGATTCCGGTTTAGATTGATTAGAGAGCTTGAGATCGTTGCGATGGATCTCTAAGTGATTGAGTAGGGATTCAGGTGTGATATCAATCCCGTTTTTAGAGTGAGTAATTGATTGTTTGATATTGTCCAAACTTGATGGGAGTTGTCTCAAGAGATCATATGTAATGAGGTCTGCCGGAAAGATAATACCAATGTCTTCCATTTTATTGAGGCAACTGCAAACTTCTGTAATAAATTTATTGATTCAATTTGCTTTGTACGTGATGCTAAGAAACGAGTTGTATACACGGGCTCTGTTTGATGGTTCCAACAACGCAAACCTGTTGGTAATAGCCTGCCAGAGAAGTTGTGCGCTCTCTGAGTTTGTAGAGGTAACCACATTGATGTGTGTGCCCGCAGAAATCTTGGAGAGAATAATCGCGCTGAGTAAAGTGTGTCTTCTTCGTCTAAAGGAGGTGAACCGTTATACATCTCATACTTGAGTTTTCCTAACTTGAAGAGGCTGGTGATACGAGTTTTCCAGCTAGAATAGTTTTCTTCAGTTAGGATAGGAATTGATTTGATAGTGGCCTTCATAACAGTACTGTTGATATTGTCCATTTTGAGAGTTGAGCATCTGGTTTTGGGTGGTAGCAATTTTGACTGTTAATCGTAATGTAAAAATGGCTGTATTACTGTAAACCAAAACCAGACTAAAACACACAAATAATTAGAGATGATAAGAAAAGAAAGATAATGAGAAGGAAGAGAGATGTCGTACCACTTGGACTATAAGAGTTAGTAAAAATACTGTTATGATTGATTAGATAAGAAGAAGTTCTTTTTTATGATAACTGAGAGAAAGAGAGAAATAGAGAGTAAATAAATTAAGTAAACAACATCATCAAGCACAGCAAAAAAAAGGAAGAGGTTAATTATACTAACAACGACAATGAAGATATTGGATTTTGATGAGAGGAGCTGAATGCGTCAGAGCGTCAGAATAATGATAATCGAAGATTTTACGCCTGATTTGTATTCGTCGAGATCAATCTTGAGAGAGAGTTGATTTAGGAAGGGGAAAGAAAGAAAGATGTAGAGAGAGAGTCGATTTAAGGATTTTGAGAAGGGGATAGAAAGGTGGAAGCGAGAAGAGGTAATTTGGAAGATGTTGGAAGATGGTGAGGATGGATGGAAAGATGGATGGAAGATAGGTGGATGGAAGATAGGATGTAGGATTTATTAAAAGGGATAGGAGAGAGGAAAGATGGGAGAAAGGATTGGAGAGATTGGAGACTGGACCGCAGAGTAATACCGAGAGATGAGAGAGAATGATCAAGCCCCCCTCGCGCGGGCCGCTAGTGAATGAAAGGGTTTACAGATTTAGTACCGATGAGTTTTCAACAAATCCCTCTGCAATTTATTTGACAGTGGGGATTGGGGCAATCTTTACAGGTGAGTCTGATCAGCCTGTTTGTGGTAAGAAGTACAATATGGTGTCATATTTAATTTAAATGATGCCACATTTATTTCCCATTAATTAAATTAATTTAATGTTTATTTTTCTTAATTAAACTAAATAATTTTTAATCACATGTACATGTAAATTTCTTTGGGGTTAGTGCTTGGAAAAGCACTTGCTCTGGAGAGTTGAACATGTGGGAATTAATATATAAGTAATTATTGCATAATTATTATACTTTACATAAAGATTTACCATTATTTATGTGTAATTTTATACTATAAATTCCTATGGGTCAATCTTGGATCTTCCAGGATTTTCAAGAAGAAAACTATGCCAATAAATGGTTCTTTATCCATTTATTGCATGTTCGAAAATTAATTTTCCAAAGATTTTCATTAATTAAATTATAACTTAATTTTAGTAAAAAATAGATATAATTTAAATAAAAGATTCTTATTGAATGTCAGCATGAGTGTGGCTTGAACTCAGGCACTTATGTCAATATCAGTTATTACTGAGCCAGTGTCTAACTGTTAGACTACTATACCATTTGATAAAATAATAAGGTCTGATTTTCGATTTGTTCAGACTATGAAAAAATAATAATAATAAAAATAAAGAATCATAATAATTATTCAAGATTGCAGTTTCAAGTATTACATGTTACATAATACATGTAATATCTTGGTGGCTGACAACTGGAACCTCCTCCAAGACCTACAGATCCATCATCATCCCAACTTCTGCTTCAATGGCTTTCAACCATTGTAACCAAAGATCCAACAGATAGCCTGCTGATAAGTATAAGGTGCATCAGACATTAAAGGCGGCTCCACAACTGCGGACTCTATACACGCATCTTGAAGTTCCAGCTCGCGGAGTTGACGGAAATCTCCCAGTTCAGCAGCATGAAGAGAGTTTAAAATTGCATTCACGGACCCAGAATTTGTAAGTTGCAAAGGTAGATCATCCTCATGAAAAATGACGGAAGCACCCCGCTCAAGTTTCTTTGAGTTAGGATTCCACAGAAGCCATCCATGGGACTCATCCAACACACCAACATGAATAAGTGCCGTCGACCTCGGAACAAACTGTTTAGGATAATTGATGTTTTGAAGATACGCCCAACAGCCGAAAAACGCATACCATGTCAAGTGATGGTTGTCGGCCCAAAGAAAGTTCATATGGTGATTTATCAGCGCCAGTATGGACTACACGATTAAGAAGTTAAGCCACCTGCTTCAATGCTAGAAACCAAAGTGAATCTGGCAACTTAGCATGAATCAGAAAAGTTCGCGCCATATCTAAAAGTGTCCTATTTGTCCTCTCAACTTTACCGTTCTGGTGATGTTCATAGGGGATACTCAACTCATGCCCTATGTCATGATGCTTCAAAAAACTGCTGAACTTGTTGGACCTCAATTCACCGGCGTTGTCAGATCGAATGGTCTTTACACAATGAGGTGTAAGCCGATTGAAATTGAGGATCCAATCAGAAACTGCCTTGGACGTAGCAGACTTGTTCTTCAAACCAACAACCAACGTCATCTGGGAAAAAATATCATGTAAAACCAAACTGTAAACACTTCCATCAAGTGCTGCAGGGAAGGGGCCAACAAGATCAATCGCAACAATGGCTCCAGGCGCATTGGCTAATTCACGCAAGGGGGAATGTACGGGTGTGTGGGTACTCTTGGAAAGAGAGCATGAGTGACATTTTGATTTCAAATTAGATAACTTTGTTGAAGGAATACGAAGAACACATTGTTTATCTATTGTCTTGTTGAAAAACCGTACAGCCATGTGGCCAAGCCAAGCATGCCAAAGAGTCAAAGTGGATAAAGAACATAACTGAGGGGAGAGATGACAAGATTGTAGAGACGCATAGGAAATCAACAACAGAATGAACCAACAATAATGATTAACGTAAGTTCTGAAAACCTTGTCATTCTGGTAAAAAACAAAACAATCGCCCTCAAATTTAACCTTTCCATCCCATTTGTTGAAATAACCAATTGAAACCACCGTTCCCAACACGCGTGGAACAAGTAAAAAATCTTTGAGGTGTAGGCCCCCAAAACGGGTCGGGATAATCGCATCACCAATGCCATCTATGGGAATGCGGTCTTGAGACGCAACACGCAGCCCTAAATTAGCAGGCCAAAGATTGACAAAAAATGATTTGTGGGACTTTACATGATGGGTAGCCCCTGTATCACATAATACATCCGCCTCACCCTCTGGAGGTGCCAAGATTGAGGCCAATTCTCCAGACTGGTTGACTAATTGCCCAGATAGGACCTTTGACTTTTGAGGCTTCCACGATGGATTTTTCTTTTGCGGATCCTCTAGTGGTGGTTGGTTGTTGTCAGCTTGCTACTATGACAGAGCAAATTAAAAGTTAGAATATTATTTGATATTCTGAATCTACACTAAAATTAACCTCGGGTACCTCACTCACAGGTACCCCTAATTCTCACTCCTTCACTATGTAAATTAACTAATAAGAATTAGCAAGTACCTTTTACTAAAAATGGCACTTGCATTATTTTATGCTTATATATACATACACATAAGCTTAAACCCCATTTCCAGTCACCGAAATGAGGTGTTGTGTAAATTGGGGGAGATAGTGTAAATACACTGTGTTTTACTCAAACCCCGCGGACCGCAGTCCACATAACCTGAAGTCCAACACGCGTGACTGAAAGCCCGCGCCAAAGTTGGGATATAAGCCCCCGCGCAAGAATCAAGCCCCTTACAGGCTCTCAGCTTGGCACGCGGACTCCACAGTCACTCAGGTACACCCACATCAGCAAAAACACACCCCAGTGACCTCATTACACATATTACACATGTAATGAAGATTACTGGGGATTAAATAATTAAATATATTGAATTGTATTATTTATTTATACATTTAAATAAAACATATTGAGTAAACAAAACAGTACAATACTGTGGCTTATTATAAAATACTAATAAGCCACTAGTATTAAATAGTACTAATGTACTACAGACTGTACATCAATATGAATGAATAAATAATGAATAAATATCATAATAAGATCAATTGGTGACGTGTTTTCAAAGCAGGGGCTGCTGAAGCGTCACCAAGAAAGCAAAAATGGCCAAAATGTGGTCCAAAGATCCCACAAGTTGGCCAATAATACCTACAGGGTCCCAGAGGGAACTCAAGACTATTTAAGGAGCTCTTCAACTGCCCAAAGAAGACTCCTCATGCTTCCCAATACCCACTAACAACCTTACCTACTTATTATTAGATAAAACATCCCTATAACACAGTCTGGTAGGCCTCTTAGTAGTTATTCTCTAGCCCTGTCTTCCCCAACAACTTTACAGTGACCATCCAGCTCCACCAACCATCCATCAAAGCGCTCCAAACTGTCCAGTTTTACCCTGAATATCCCCAAGATCCCTCAAGGTTTATTACTAGTAAGTAATAACCCTTTTCTTGAAGATATTCCCCACTTTCCTTTCCTGGGATTAAACCACCCCTGTTCCAACAGGCCCCAGTGTTCCAGGTACCTAAATCCTCTGCAATTTATTTGCGAGATACCTTAGAGGGATCTAAACCACCCCTGATTTATCAGGCCCCTCTGGTTTTAATTATATTAAATTTATTTAATATAATTATTACCCCATTTTTCTCTCAATTTTTACGTCACAATTCCCCCATATCTTTTGGGAATTGCAACTTTGTACCTTACCCAGAGTTTATATACTCTTTCCATCTATCTTTGCACCACCTGTAGCTAGAAGGACTTGTCCTTGGCATCAGGGAGGCTGACAGTTGTTTTTGACCCAAGGGCAATCAGGCGCCCAATGACCCCATTCCCAGCAAACGTTGCATGGAAAATTGGCCGTCAGATAATGCCTTGCCCAGTTGTTGGGGGGCGGTACAGACAAATCCTTCTTGTCCCAAGATTGACCTTGGTTTGTGGAAAATCCTCGAGAACCACGAAAAAAGCCTTGACTTCTGCTCCCACAATATGAACCAGGAGTATTGTTTGATGACATTGCCATAGCAGATGCCGCGCTCAATGTTGATGCCGACTGATGAAGCCTTGTTGCCATCTGCAGAAGTTCCTCCAATGTGACTTCATGATCCGGTTTGATGGCAATACGGGCATCAACAGAATCAGCCATCTTCTGATAATAACGCCGCGCTATGGAGTGGAAAGACAAAGATAATAACTTATCTGTTTTCCAACCCCCCAGTCTCTCCTCCAAATTGATCCAGCTTGGCTTTAAAGCCTCATAGCTGGACAATAATGTGTCTGATGCATCTAACGATTGAGGAGAAGAGACCAAGAGGTTCCCGCAAAACACCATTTCAAAGAGTTGTAGGCCCCATATGCGGTCAACCGGTTGAGGGAGGGGTGTAGCTCCGGGTCGATTGAATATTGAATCAAGGCCAAAACTCCGTTTGAAGTTGCCCAATCAACAGCCAAAATGTCGGTCTCAAAGAAATTTGAGTTCTGGGTGATACCTTTAACCAAATTGATGACTGACAACAACCACATTGGGAAATTTGTCCCATCAATAAGCAGTTGTGGACTGGTTTTTTGGCCTAATTGCTGCCATCTAAGTTGACTGGAAATTTACACAGCCGTTGCCAAAGAAGTTCCGGGGATATTTGTCAAAATATTTCTAATTACCAGAATCTTATTAAGGTTATCTTCAATGCCTGCCAAACCAGTCCTTTCAAGCTCGCGAGCTATAATGTGGTCAAGCGATTTGGAAGGCTTTGGTCCAGTTGAATCCCTTCCAATTTTGGGTTGTTGAGTTGTGGCATTGGTTGGTGGCATGAAGGTGGAAGGAAAAGGAATTTTTGAGTGATTGCCAGACATCGTATCAGATGAGACAGAAGAGTCCACTGAGACAAAAGGAATTGAATTTAAATATTGTTCAGGAATGGAGGGTGGTTGCTGTCTTAGAGGTGTTCCTCAAGCGCTGAGTTTGGTTGAAGTAGTTCAGGCTTGCTTGACCTCGTATGTACCATAAACAAAGTAATAATAAGATTCACAGAAGGGTGAACTAATCAGGATTATTTGGTACATGAATATCCAAATAAGGTTGGATATATGATGAGGGTAATAATTCTGACTCTACGGAAGGGTAGGGTGACTAAGATTTATCAGGGTAATTTGCTGGTAACAGCGCGGGCTCATAACCTGTTGATCAATAACCCTGTTGATATATGAAGATGAAGAAAAACTCCCCCAGGGGAAAATATATTTTGAGAAAAGGATGAAATATATATAGTATGTCTAAATACATACTTTGGTTGATGAGGAAGATAAAAACATAGTCTACTATGTATATAGAATATGTACATAATATATACTGGTAGCGTGGTAGAATATAAATATAAATATAAAACAATATTTTGACTCAACATTTAGAAGCACCCGTGTTGGATATGATTTCTGGGGCTGAACCAATTTTATCAGCAGTCTCCTCGCCTGCCATCTTGTATGACCTGATTTTTAGGGACAGGGTTCTTAAGGGTATTTGGTTGGTTTGCAGCAAGCTGACCACAGAAAGGAGGGGATTGGAATTACTTCCCAGCAGGATGATAGAAAGGTTATGGCTGAGTGTGTTGGTGGGGATATTGTCAGGAGGACCATACAGAAGGAAATTTGGGGAAACTACAATGGGGCAGTAAGGCTGGTAGCCTTGACAATGTGGAACCATAGGAGAAGGAGGGAAAGTTTAGGGTTAGATTTTTTTGGAAAAATTGCACCTCAATGGACAATCTGCAGCCCAATTCCCAGTTTTCTTGCAGATGTAAAAGTTTTTGTCATGGAACACATGTGGGAAAACTTCAATTTGAGGGATTTCCTGGGCTACAGGCTAGGTGTACCAAATATTGAGTAGTTTTTCAAAAGAAAGGGTTTTATTGCAAGGCAAGTTGAACATTGTGGACTCAACTTGCTGATAAAACTCATGTTTGGCAGGCCCATCTTGAAGGTTTTTCTGGAATAGCAGCACCAAGATACAGTCTTTTTTGAGATCTATGTTGAGGTTCTTCAGGTTGGAGACAGTTTCACACATGGAAGCTCCACATTCTGCAACAGTTGAGAAGGATTGGGGTTTGTGATTGAGGATTTTTTCAAAAAGGGACCTTGAACTTGTCTTGAAGGAATTTTTCTGCGTGAAGTGCGAGGGAGCTGATAGCCGAGTGAGCAACACGTTGACCACAAAAATGTCCTATATAATGAAGGAAGTTGTTGAGTTGCTCGGTCATCCCACATGCAAAAAAAGCTAGAGAGTTCTTCAGCTGAAAGGTGTTGATCCGACAATTGCTGGCATAATGAATCATTGAACATGCTGCTGAAGCAACCTGAAAACAACCAGAATAGGTATGTGAGCTTTGATTAATAAGGGAGTACATAGACAAGTAATTACCACATGAGCTTGTTTGGTGTATTTCTGTCTGCTGATAAATTTTTTATCAGTTTGAACATCCAACTCTTCTGGGCCCTCCAACTCAAGAATTCCACTAGACATATCTTCATTTGAAAGATAAACATCGCCAGAAGTGGAGTCCGAGTTGTTGGAGCCTACATCTTCAATGTCTGAATCAAGATTGCGTGACTGAGGCAAGTTGGCCAGCAATTTCAAAGAGATGAGCTTGTAGAGAAAGGGCTGCAGATTATGTATAGCAGCATCCCTGGAATCTTTGGCAGTAGTACTAAATCAATCACTCAAAACCTTGGTTGATTTGCAATACAATTGGGATCGTTCTGGAATTGATAGCGGATCATGTGTGACAGTTGATAGCCTGAGGAAAAGGAGGTCAAGCACACTTCATCAATCCAATTGGACATGTCCCAATAAGAAATTGAAACATGTCAAGTAAGTAAGCACTTGCCTCCTGAAGAATAAAGTCTGTCCAAGCATTCTGACCGCGTTGAGACACTACAAGTTTGCGTATTGCATTCAAAACCATAACAGTTGATGTGATACCATCAGGAGTTCCCCAGAAGCGCCGTTTGGAAGCAAGTTCTGTATCTTGTAAAGTGAGAAATCCCAAGATAAATTTCTTTGGGTCAAGCTGATGTTTGGCAATCTGATTGCAGATGGAGAGAATCTTTCCAACCCTTTTCTTCAAGCTGCGTTGTTGCTGAGATGCGGCAGGAGGATTGAGATTAGCGCTTGTAGTATTCATGATGATGTTTTCTCAATTCTATGGACAAACGCTCCATTGCAAGACTTCGAGGACTTAGAAGATTGTCCAAACCCAAGTCAGGCTGTTGGGAGATTACATAAAAAAATGACGGGGGGGCCAAAAAAAAAGACACATCTGTCATTTTTTTTCTGGGATGCACTTAGGACTGACGGGTAGCCTTGAGCGATCCCAATGTCCAGAATGGTTGAATGAGGATTATTGACAAAGGGATGAAGTTGGTGTACCTGTAATATACCCAGAGGAAGAGAATGATCACACGGATCTCATGCTGATTTTTATTTTACAAAAGGTGGAATAATAAAAGAGATATACTGAAAGGAAAATTGTGTCCGCCAAAATCAGAATTCCGCTCACACCAACAAACGCGGATAAGTCATAAGTTTTTCTGAAAGTGATCCAATGCAAGTCAGAAGGTCAACATTGAAACACATTCAAAATAACAAGAATCACCAATTCAACCTCTCGTCATTCTTGTGATTTTTAGCGCAGTCGTCATTTGGATCGATTTGATTTCCGGGAAAGTTCACCAAAGCTTTCAAACATCAACTCCAAGCCAGTAGTTTCACCAACTACGTTTGACAGATAGACCTGAGATGAACTCATCATAAGCTACTGGTAATGTATGCATCATGATCAGGGAAAAACTTGCCTGCACAAGTTTGATCTTGTCCAGGAATAAAATCAACCGCCTCGTCTGCTTTTCCAAAGCATTCCAACTGCGCTTCAGGTTTTCTCTATTTTGATTGAGAAATGACAATGTCTCCTTGGTTTCTACCTTCTTAGAGCCAATTTTTTGAAACATCCGCAGGCCACGGTGATACCAAGAGTTTTGAAGGAAAGAGATTTTTTTGTGGAATAAGATCAAAGTTTTATCTTGTTTGGCAAAAAGATTGTATGCTGATTCTAAGGTTTTTTTGACATCTGCCCATAAGTTCTCTACTTAGTAATAAGAAAAGTTCAGCAAGGAACCAATGACGTGGTTCTTCAAATATCTGTTCTGGTAAATGACTCTGAAATACTAAAGAATGTGTGATCACAAATCAAATTGAAATTTTCATCCAAAATTGAGCCCCCACCAGCGAAGCAAAGGTTGATAATAGATCAATTACTCACTTCTTGTGAGATCAACTTGATGAGATGAATCCCTGCCGAGTCCAACTTTTTGACTTTGTCAGTAATAAAGGAATACGTGCATGCAAGATTTCTGACTTGAGAGCTGATTTTGGTATGATTTCCAAGTTTCATGTTCATGAATAGAAGAGCATTGTACAATTGCAGCAGGTCGGTAGTTTCAGAAAAAGAGTTCTTGGATTTGTCAAGCGATACCAATACGGAAGTAGCAAGACGCAGTGGATAGTTCTTATTTTTCGGACGCCGGAGGATTGTGTAAGGACTTAAATGGGGGAAAACAACACCGCATAGCCCTGTGGCCATAAACAAGAGTATTGCTAAAACCCTTTGTTATGTTCCACATGGAAATGATAATATCTTCCACGATGTTCCTCAATGAGCTCTTGATGTGAGAATACAGTAGATGAAAAGGTTTGAATGGTAAAACCAAAGCCACCATACTATCTACAATGTAGAAAAAGTAGATAGCTGTAAGGCAGAGAACAAAAAAAGTACAGGTTTTTGCGGGGTGCGCCAGATGTAAGGTCAAAATCTTCACAAGCAACATGCCCAAGAAAGGCATAGGGAGAAGGAGAATCATCAACACAGGATGTCTTTGATTGGCGTAGTTATGCTTGTGCAATTTTGCCATCTGGTGGAAGGCAGGATTTTTCAGTGGGGAGGATCACTGTTGGAAGGATGTGCACACGCTCAACAGTCTTAGAGAATAGCACTTGAATCTGTTGAAGCTAGGTAACCAAGGGGAAGGCTTCATGATATGATTGACACGACAGTCTGGGTACATACATAGAACACCTGTCAGCTGAACAATGGATCCAAGGGCATGTACACGGCAAGACTCAATTACTGTCATCGAGTTCTTGAGCATTCCAGGAATCCACAAAAGGGATTACTGTATTCAATCCACAAAAAGGGCGGTGTAATTACATAAATACAAGCTTTTTGCCATCCTCCTGATCCATCCATGTACCCTTCAATCAGTATTGCCCTTTGACAGGAGCTTTGGCCGTCTTCTCTCCAGTTTCGTTATACAGCCCAAGAATTCAGGATGACTGGTACATTTTCCCTAGCCCTTGTATGTCTATGCTAATAATTTTATACTGACTAAAAACTGGTTTTACAGCCTTTGGGGTGCTTGCAATGCTTGCATATCTCATTTCACTTAGGAGAGTAAGACTTGGATGTTTGGTAGTGACATGGCTCCTTTGCCGTCAAAGTTCTATAGACTTGTCATTTGTCACCACTGGCCAAAAAACATTCTATTTAACAAAAAAAATCTTGAGGCCCATAGGGCTAGAGCCGATGGACAATTTCTGTGCGTTATCTTTGATATGGAGCAGTACGATAATTGGACTGGCTACAACAGGGTACATCTTCAGTTGCACTTGGATATATCTCAAGGAAGATTTGAGATTGTTTTGGATTGAGCTACAGCAATGAGATTTGTGCGTGTTCATCTTTTATCATGGAGAGTATGTGTTCTTGCCTGATTTCAACTGGTCAACCATCAGGAAAAAAAATAAGCGCCACCATCAGAATTGGGCTGCAAACTCCACTTTTGCCCCAGAAGTGCCTGTTTAGAGTCTTTCCATATCACCCATTTTCTGTCAAATTAATGTTTTGCCTGAGTGGCTCTTGCCCGTTTGTGTCTGCGTGCTATCCTGAGCTGGGCTTTCACCGCCTAATACTATACACTGTCCTAGGATTCCAAAAAGGCACCATCATCCTCCTGGTTTAGAAAGTTGTGGAAGAGAAGTCCCTCTGTACCATTGGGTGTCTATCATGTGACCTTGTGAAATCCAGCATAGCAGTTGATCCCTAGCCGCAATCAGCACAATCACGCACTCTAATTTGATGATTAATGAGATGAGATGTGGAAGAGTCGCCATGCCAGGGAAACTCAAGCCCTCACGTTTTTTTATATTCATTCAGCTCATTTATATATAGTAAGTTCTGCCTCTTATATTCCTTTGGCTCGCCAAGTTGGAAATCTTGTTGCTTGGTTTGACTGCACCAATTAGACTCAACACTGATAGAAAAGATGAGAGACTTGAGAATGATAGAAAAGAGAAATGTAGAGAGACTTCATAATGATGGAAGAGAAAAATGTTGAATTGACTTGTCCCAATTCAGGCACAAAAACTACACATTGATTCATCCGTCCATGAAAATGAAACTAAATATTTTTACGTTGGTGTTGCATAATCCAAACCGTCTCCCTGAAGCTTGTCATCATATTCACCATGAACTTTAACCCAGTAGAGGCAGGTCAGATTTGGATTTCCGTGGTTTGATTTGATTTTTAAGAGCACTCGCGAGTAGAGCTGCATTTTTATGTTTGGGACTGGGAATTCCTGCAAGTTATTTGAGCTGTCAACGCTGTAAGTACCCTGTAGAAATAAATCTTTCTCAACTCCCGGGCTACCGTGAGATAGTCCCCAAAGCTTGAATTCTTTAGGTGCTGTTTGAATATCATATGCCAAAGATTGAGAGACGTGACCAATTATGAGTCCTTTGACCCAGATTGTTTGGGAGAGTTGAATTCCAATTTTTCCTGTGGTTCCGTAGAAGGTCCAGCATGTCCCAATTCTCAGATTGGAAGCCAGGACAGTAAATGGATCACTCCCGGATATTTTTTTATATTTCTTGTAGAAGGCAAACTGGGATGGGCAAATTTTGCAATGGTAACTCCAGGTTGGGGACGTCAAGTCTTCAATGATTGATGCACCAGCAGAGTAAGAAGCAAAGTCTTGCTTGGAGTACATGATCGACAGCTTTCTTTCCTTGTTTTCTGAGGAAATGTGACTCAAATTATCCTTAAAAGACATCATCTTCAAGCTACTCTCTAATTGGAATATGGCCTCCTCAAATTCGGACCTTTTGACCATGTCGGGTGAAAAATCAATGAGACTTTTGATTTTTGCAGCCGTTTTTGAGGTCAGTTCTTGTAGATCTTGTAAGGGCTGATTGAGAAGGACATTCTGTTTGTGAAGAGAGATTTGCTTCTGGGTGATGACTATTCCACAGGAAATAGAGATGTTAGTTTAAAATCAGTACTTGATGACACCGCTAATCAGTTGCAGTCAACAAACAACTCAACTGAGTAGAACTACTGAACCAATTGCCACGGCAAAGGTACTGAACCACTTTTGCTTGAAGCATTTCCATTTGATCACAGCTATCCTTCCAAGTGTCCCGATAGATTGCGAATCGGTGGCCCTGACTTTGTGAGTGGGTTGTCCCGGCCTTCTAGATTGAGAGGTGGGCATAGCTACATGCACAGATTCTTCAATGATAACATCACAATTTGGCAGCCATTCTGTGCAGGTGCATGACTTTCCACTTTCTCAGCGCGGAGATGTGCGCCTCCTGGAAGAAAGGCACTCTGCACCGCGGGCGCCGCTTGGGAATTCAGGTCTGACCATAGGACAAAAATTCCCCAGTGCCATCCCAGTCACCAAGATTTCATCCAAACAGCCTACACCAAAGTGCAGCCGGCAAGAATTCCAGCGCCTCAGTGTTGCTTCAAGAGGATTTTTGTTGGAACTCTTGTAGTACACACAAAGAAATTCACACCGGCCATAAATGCTTGACTTGCATTGCACCCCTCAGCAAAAAGGTTGAGAAGTTATCCACAAAAGAAAAATCTTGGGGTGGTAAGATGTATTCTCCAAAATGATGATCAGCAGAGAAGGGCTATCACAAAATTAAATAAAAAGATTTTGATTCTAAAATTTAATGATTTATAATTCCCTACTGGTGCAAAAGCCAGTCCAAAAAAAATGAAACATCTGAAAACAACTTGTAGATGTGACACTAAAATTTTCAAACATAGCAAAATAGTTATCTCTGGTGCTTGTACTTGCAAGAATCTTTGAATTAACAGCTAATAAGGGACCAGAAAAGTGATATGACTTGTGACAGGACCTAAAACGGAAATATGAGAACCAAGGACTGAGAGGGGGTTAGGCCAACAAGGACACTGAGATTACAGATGGCAATCTGGTAGAAATTGGGAAGTTTGATAGTGTTTTGAAAGCTTTCTAAATACCAAGCAATTTCTCCATTGTGGCTCTGCAAAGTGAAGGATTACTGTGCATCTGCTTGACTGTCCCTGCATTTTGAATGGGTGCTTATTGTCCACCATATGAACCAGCTACAGCAAAAATAGGATTTGAATGAAGAAAACGCTAATGGAGTGTCCAGCAATGGAAATTGTGACCTTTCCAAGCTTTCCATGAAATTTTCTGTGCATGAATGCTTCCCTGCAAGGCAAACTGGGTTTGCAGTTTGCCAGGGAGGCTACCCTGCAAACTGCTTCTGCAGTTTGCCAGGGAGGCTACTCTGAAATGCAAACTGCTTCTGCAGTTTGCCAGGTAGGCTACCCTGCAATGCAAACTGCTTTTGCAGTTTGCCAGGGGGGCTCCCCTCCAATGCAAATTGCTTTTGCAGTTTTCCAGCTTCTCTCATGATTGCCCTTGCCAAGATCAGCTATGTAGATAGCTTAGCATGTACTACATACATTCTTGTATATATAATTGAACTACCCAGAACTGGGTTACGGTAGGGTCTCACCTAGGCCCCCTTTTGTACATGTATATAAACTAAACTGCGGGTGCACTTTGCAACATACTGGACGTCCTCCGGACACACCCCTCCCCAAGCCACCCCAAAAGAAAATCTGCTTTCACCACATCACCTGCAAACCTCCGGAACACCCAAGCACCAAAGCAATGCTGTCGGACTGCATTGGTCGCGCATGGGCTGCACCACTTGCAGTAACATGCACCAGGGACGCCGGGATGTTGGCTCAAGTGCGTTCTCAGGTTGCAACCTTCACAACCTGACCCACACACCTCCAATGTACGCTGATGCTGCACCCATGGCAACCCCCCCCCCACTCAATAGCCACAATACAACCTCACCCACGCGGACAGCCATCCCTCATTCAATGGTGGCAGGCAGCGCTCCATCATACACTGATTGCAAGGCCACCATCACAACCTCAATTGCGCATAATAATTTCAGTTTAAATAAATAGACCCAAGCACAAACTTCCACACCAGCTATTGCCACATTACAAAAGGCTTGGATCCACCCCGTCAACTGGGGCTGGCGGCCCACTCCTTGTGCTGGCAGCATGCCATTCTGTGAGTCCCTCTTGCAGCCCCATGACCAACGTGTGCCCATCCTCTGTTGGCAAAGGAATGGCGGTAAAGTTACGCAGCTTTGACGTAAAAGACAACACCGCCAAGTTGATGATGTAGTTCCGGTCATCAGTGTGCTTGACCTCCCCAACAACAATGTCCGTAGTTTGCCTCTCAATCTGTGGCCTCCGGGTCATACTCACTCCACAATTCCCTTGCTGGCAATCATGCTGCATATTCATGCAAGCACAAAAGTTCTGTGCCAGCACGCAAACAATCAGCGTTGAAGCCTACCCAGGCAAACGAACCCGGACAACTAACCTGTACGCCAGTGAATATCCAATCCCCCTGCTTACACACCTCATGTGTAATTTTTGCTGACCTCACCCACCTTGAACGGGGTGAGACAAAGAAACAAGATTGCGGTGGACAGCCTTTGCGCTTCCCACAGCCCATCAAGCCTGCCCAGGTCTGTCCTCCTCATGCCACTCAAATGTTGATACTGCGTTGATCCAAATGAAATGCGCCTGGGGTTAGTAAGAAACACCATAGAACCAAAAAATGAACATACACGGGACTTACCAGAATCCAAGAAACCACCTGCACAACGTTGTGGTAGACATTTCTGTTATGGAGGGAAAAATTTAAAGTTTTTTTTACATATATATTTTACAACACCCCACTATCTTTTTCACCCCAGTCATTTTAGTTTACATACACAGTTACACTATGTGTACTGTATAAAGGGTATATATCTAAATTACATCTGTATTTCTGTATAAATGAGGCTGTGTAGCAACCACAAGCCACATACAGCCTGCTGCATAGTAACCATTGGGGCAGTGCAAGCCACTCAAGCAGACTACACAGCAATACAGAAAGCTGTGCAGGTCACTTGATATAAATGCATAGCAACCAGAAGGCTGTGCAAGCCACACTTGTAACTAGATCACTAGCTAAATTTGCTCATTACTACACTGCCACCCTGTATGCAGCTGTATTCTGCACAGCATTCCAGCCAAAAAGCCTCAATGGTAAAAGCACACCAGCCAAAACCCCTCATGTAACTAGAACACCAGCATAAATGCCTCACATTTTACTATATAAGGAGGGGCTCTCCCTTTCTCTTTCCCGATCTGATCCCATCTCAGCACACCAGATCATCAGACCAGTTCCCCCCCATCTGATTAAAATTAGTTACTACAGCTTACAGTCTCCGTCACTTATCAAATACTGAAACTTTGCAATATATATATCACATTCAGAACCTATCCACTCTAGGAACTTGTGCTATAACTATTCAACTACACTAGACCACTGTCTTCTTCTTCCAGCCTAGCTGGGGGTGTTGTTAGTCTTTTGCTTTCAGAGAGGCAGGGTTTTCACCCCTCAATACTTCTCTAAATTCAGCCAAAAGAGGTGAAAACCACTTTTGGAGTCTCACAATGTCTTTTAGAGTCAGAAGCCGGGCAGCCGGTTAGCAAATCCGCTTGGGAGAACAAGTTTGTCTGCAGTTGGAACTCTGGAATTGCACACAACTGGCCGCACCTTGGTTGTCCCCCCCTGTGATTGCTCATTAACTGACATGAGCCGTATTGCGGGCCCGCCCGCACCAGAGCCCGCACCACATGTAGATAGTCTATCATGTACACGTCACAGACAGGCCACTGTAAAGTCTGTCAGGACAAGGATCCACATCCCTTCCTCATCCTGCAATCTACATTAAAGGATCCCAAAACCCCAGAAACCCCAGAACTCCAGTGCCTTCCTCTCCCAAGATCAGACCATAACATATTTCAGGATCTAACACTATGGAGACAAAGGCAAGAAACCCAAACAACCCTGACAAACAGATAACCCAAGAAACCCCAACCTCATCCACACTCAAAAGATGGATGACGTGGAGCAACTCCGACAACAGCTTGAGGAGATGACCCAAGCAAGAGAAAATGAACAATCCCGCCAAAAAGCGGCCGAGGCCCAACGGGACCGGAATGAAGGCAGAAACTTTTTCCCAACAAGTGGCAATTTACACCTCGGTCAACAGCTCCATGTTCCCAGACAACAGGACAAAGTTGTTATTTGCTGCGTCCTACCTTACCAGACCCGCCGCCGTGTGGTCCGCCCTGTACATTGACCTAGTCACAGAAGGAGCGGACTTCTTGTACGCCGGGTGGACAAAGGATTTTGGAGCAATGTATTTTGACTCCGAGAAGAAAGGAAAGTCGGAACGTGCGTTGCGAGTGCTACAACAGACAAGGACTGTGGCCGACTACACCCACAAATTCCTCACCCATGCCACCGCCACCGGATGGGAGGTCCTGACCCTCATCAGCCAATACCGACAGGGCCTAATACGGGACATTTGGACTGCACTGGTATTGGCCCGCACTACCTTCAGTACCGTTAACAAGGCAGCAAGCCTGGCCATGGAGCTTGACTCTGAGTTGCACGGAGCAAAGGCAACCTCTGGATTGGCTAAGATCCAGCCAGACCCCAAAGCCATGGACACATCTGTGATCACCGGCCGACTGTCTGAAGACGAGTAGGTCCGCATGATGCGGGAGGGCTGTTTCTTCCGCTGCGGGACGTGTGGACATCTTTCCCAGGAGTTTCCAAACAAGAAGGGGAAAGGGCGGACACCCGCCTCAGTATCCGCACTCAAACACCAGGTCTGACAGCTAGCCGATGGGTTGGCGACGCTTAAAGCAAAAGGACAGGCGGATAAGACCGGAAAGGGACGGGCTGAAAAGTCAAAAAATGGTGATGCTCGGGAATGAAGGTTGTGCCTTTCCCGAGCGTAGCGGAGTTTTCATGTAGCATTGGTGCTAGTCAGACATTACATGTAAATGAAATTGATCCCTGATGTTTCCTTTCATGCACCATCACAACTTCCAGAGCTACACCCAAAAAGCCGTACCCCTCCCTATTATTCCTCATTGACTCCAGAGCAACCCACATCGTTTTGAGCAAGTCGTACGCATCCCAATGGGGACTGCTTGAGGCTGCATTGGCCTCAAAACGGACCGTCTTTGGATTTGATGGGTCCGCAAGCAGAGCAACCCATGATATTGACCTAATCCTGAACAATGAACCCCACCCATCCCGGTTCATCATTACGAGACTGAAAGACTTGTATGATGGGATCCTAGGGATGCCCTGGATCCGCTGGTACGGACACCAAATCAATTGGACAAGCCGTACCCTATGGAACCCCAACATTGCGGCCGCTTTGGCGGTTTTGTCTATCCCAAAAAACACCCCAACTGGCAAACCGGGGAAAGCTAGGAGAATACATGAGGGTGTGTGTGTTTTGAACACAATAACACCCCCGCAATGTGAGTTCGATGTCCCAATTGTTACCATTTCTCCCGAAACGGCTGGCAAGCTTGTACACCCTGTAGATAGCGTGAACCCTGAGACCCAAAATGCCAAACAAGTACCCAATGAAACCGTATCCCATGAAAGTGATGCTACTGCTGAAGCAGTATCGTCCTATCCGCCAACACCCCCGCAAATGGTCCACAGGCCCACGGGGAAAGCTAGGATTAGTGACGAGGGGGTGTGTGCTCACAGCACAATAACGCCCCCGCAATGTGAGTCTGACAACCCCCACCCCATACCGTACTTCCCAAAACAGCTGGCAAGCTTTCACACCTCGTAAATAGATCCTCAATTGGCACAAGGAACCCCGAGACCCAACGCTTTGACCAGGTAACCGATGAGATTACTGCTACTGCCAAGGCAGTATTGTCCTCTCCACCAACATCCCCTCGAACGGTCTACAGCCCCTTGGGGACAGCTAGGATTAGTGACGAGGGTGTGTGTGCTTATAGCACAATAACACCCCCGCAATGTGAGTCTGATATATGTTCCCCGCATTTGATTCCCAAAACAGCTGGCAAGCCTCTTTCCCCTCTAGGACATACCCCAGCAGTGATTGATGCGGCCAAAACGTCATGGTCAACATCGGCCCGATTGGCAGCATAAGGACAAACCACAACTGCGGTGCGGAGTGAAGAAGAATTGGTACCGCGGTGCTACCACGGACACCTTGACATGTTCCGGAAATCGAGCGCCATGAGGTTTCCCCTGCGGAGAACGTATGATTTCCGCGTAGAGCTGATCCCAGGGGCTACCTCACAGGCCGGAAGAATCATCCCGCTATCTCCGGCGGAGAACCAGGCACTTGATGTTATGATTGACGAAGGACTGAAAAACGGGACCATTTGGCGGACCACATCCCCTTGGGCGGCACCGGTCCTATTCACTGGGAAGAACGACGGAAACCTGCGGCCCTGATTTGACTACCGGAGAATCAACGCAGTAACGGTGAAGAACAAGTACCCGCTACCACTGACAATGGACTTAGTTGACAGCCTTTTGGATGCGGACACATTTACAAAGCTGGACCTCCGGAACGCATATGGGAACCTCCGAGTTGCGGAAGGCGACAAAGATAAACTGGCTTTCATCTGCTGGGCAGGACAATTTGCACCGCTTACCATGCCATTTGGACCCACTGGAGCGCCGGGATACTTCCAATACTTCATGCAAGACATCCTCCTCGGACAGATTGGGAAGGACACCGCCACATACCTAGAAGACATTATGATCTACACACGGAAAGGATTGGACCATGCGGAAGCGGTGGGCAGTATACTGGACACATTGAGCAAGCACCAATTGTGGCTGAAACCCAAAAAGTACGAGTTTTCAAGGCCGGAAGTAGAATACCTAGGACTATTTTTATCATGCAACTGGATCAGAATGTACCCTGCAAAGGTACAAGCAGTAACCAAATGGCCCGCACCAAAGAATGTGACTGAACTTCAGCGATTCATCGGATTTGCTAACTTTTACCACCGATTCATCAACCATTTCTCAGGAAAGACTAGACCGCTTCACAACCTGACAAGAGGAGAAACCCCCTTCGTGTGGGACACCAAGTGCAACTCCGCATTCGAATCCCTCAAAACCGCCTTCACATCCGCCCCAATCCTGAAAATTGCGGACCCGTACAAGCCATTTATCCTGGAATGTGATTGTTCTGACTTTGCACTGGGTGCAGTACTGTCCCAGGTTTGCGCAAAGGACCAAGAACTTCACCCCGTAGCATACCTGTCCCAATCCCTAGTACAGGCGGAACGCAACTATGGGATCTTTGACAAGGAGTTCCTAGCTATTGTGGCTGCCTTCAAAGAGTGGAGGCAATGGGGAACCCGCACCGCTTGACAGCAATTGTGTACACCAATCACCGTAACCTGGAAAGCTTCATGACAACCAAACAACTCACCAGAAGACAGGCAAGATGGGCAGAAACCATGGGGTGTTTCGGCTTCGAGATCATATTCCGACCGGGACAACAATCAACGAAACCAGATGCCCTTTCCCGCAGACCCAACCTTGCCCCAGCGCCAGGAGAACAGCTGACTTTTGGCCAACTTTTGAAACCAGGTAACATCACAGAGCGGACGTTTGAGGAGGTTGCGGAATGTGCCAAATTGGACAGCTGGTTCTTGGATGAATGGATTGAAATTGAGGATAGTGAACATTGGTTTGAAGTTGACGTGCTGGGGACTGATTTGGGGGACGCAGGAAAAGATGACCTAGCCTTATCTGACCTTGAGATCATTGCCAAGATTGAGGAACTGACCCCGCTTGACCCAAAGTTGACCAACTGGATTAAGCTGTTGGGGAAGCCATCAGGGAAGAACACCAGGTACAAACAAGCAGACGGAGTACTCTACAACAAGGGACGGATAGTAGTGCCAGCGGACACGGCATTACAGGCAACAATCCTCAAAAGTAGACACAACAGAAAGTCCGCAGGCCACCCAGGCAGATCCTGCACTTTGGCATTAGTACGCAGGAGTTTTGTGGGGAACGGGATGAAGAGATTTGTCAACCAGTACGTGGACGGCTGCAATTTCTGTCAAAGAGTCAAATCTAGCACCCAACGGCCATTTGGAACCTTAGAACCCCTCCCGATCCCCGCAGGCCCGTGTACAGACATTAGCTATGATTTAATCACCGATCTCCCAGAATCCCACTCAACTGACAGTATATTGACAGTAGTAGACCAACTGACCAAGATGGCGCACTTCATCCCATGCAGGAAAACCATGAATGCGGAGCAACTAGCGGAACTGATGGCGGAACATGTATGGAAACTGCATGGAACCCCCAAAACAATTGTCTCAGACCAGGGAAGTATCTTTATCTCCCAAATCACACGCGAATTGAGCTCGCGCCTGGGAATTAGATTGCAACCCTCCACAGCGTACCACCCAAGAACAGATGGACAATCCGAAATAGCCAACAAGGCAGTCAAGCAATACCTGCGGCACTTTGTTTGCTACCAACAAAACAATTGGGCCCCGCTCCTCCCCATGGCCGAATTTGCTTACAACAAAAATGACCACACATCAACAGGGGTTTCCCCATTCAAAGCCAACTACGGATTCAACCCGGCATACAGCGGAACACCCTCTACAGAACAATGCATTCCCGTGGTGGAAGACCGACTCCGCCACCTTGCAGAGGTTCAACATGACCTCAAGTATTGCTTGGAACAGGCGCAAGAGACAATGAAGGACCAATTCAACAAGAAACCAAGGGAGACACCGGAATGGGACATAGGGGACGAAGTATGGCTAGACGGCCGCAACATTTCAACAACCCGCCCCAGCCCAAAATTGGAACATAGATGGCTGGGACCTTTTTCTATCTGTAACAGAATCTCAAAATCCGTGTATAAGCTGACACTCCCTATATCCATGAAGGGGGTACATCCCGTATTTCATGTGTCAATACTCCGCAAACACAGACCCGACAAAATCACAGAACGGCAAAAGGAGGCCCCAGAACCAATTACAGTAGA
Source organism: Puccinia hordei (assembly GCA_007896445.1). Taxonomy (NCBI): domain Eukaryota; kingdom Fungi; phylum Basidiomycota; class Pucciniomycetes; order Pucciniales; family Pucciniaceae; genus Puccinia; species Puccinia hordei. The sequence goes on from RDRW01000200.1 coordinate 325,315, forward strand.
TGGCGGGGACGCGTGGGAGGTCGAAGAGGTACTGGACTGTAGAAGGCAAGGAGGGAAGACCCAATATCTGGTTAGCTGGAAGGGATTTGGAGCGGAAGAGAACTCATGGGAACCGGCGGAAAACTTGAAGAATTGCGAGGAACTGGTAGCGGGATTTAATTCAAGATTTCCAAATGCGGCAACTACTCATTGGCGGACGCGGAGAAGGAAGTGAGGGATGGAATTGATAAGAGGTGGAAAAACTTTTATGGTATTGGACAACGAGTGGAGGATTAAGCATTTCAAGGGGGATAATGTCATGAGCCGTATTGCGGGCCCGCCCACACCAGAGCCCGCACCACATGTAGATAGTCTATTACGTACATGTCACAGACAGGCCACTATATAGTCTGTCAGGACAAGGATCCACATTCCTTCCTCATCGTGAAATCTACATTATAGGATCCCTAAACCCCAGAAAGGTACTGGACTGTAGAAGGCAAGGCGGGAAGACCCAATATCTGGTTAGCTGGAAGGGATTTGAAGCAGAAGAGAACTCATGGGAACCGGCGGAAAACTTGAAGAATTGCGAGGAACTGGTAGCGGGATGTAATTCAAGATTTCCAAATGCGGCAACTACTTATTGGCAGACGCGGAGAAGGAAGTGAGGGATGGAATTGATAAGAGGTGGAAAAACTTTTATGGTATTGGACAACGAGTGGAGGATTAAGCATTTCAAGGGGGATAATGTCATGAGCTGTATCGCGGGCCCGCGTGCACCAGAGCCCGCACCACATGTAGATAGTCTATTACGTACATGTCACCACGAACAGGCCACTATATAGTCTGTCAGGACAAGGATCCACATCCCTTCCTCATCCTGAAATCTACATTATAGGATCCCAAAACCCAAGAAACCCCAGAACTCCAGTGCCTTCCTCTCCCAATATCAGACCATAACATTAACCATGGACCTTTGCATCAACCGTTGTGCAAACAGGGCAGGAAATAGATGAGCTGCTGTGTGGTAAACCTGGGCCTTGGAGTCCCAGAAATACCCTCCACAGATTAGATGACAGAGGTCCACAAAATTGGCAAATGCAACTCCAATGTCTTTCCCGGGACTTTGACGGTTGGAATTGACAGACGCATTCCGTAATATGCCGTTATATCCCTTGAATTTCTCAGTTGCAAACAAACTTGCTGGTCCAAAGCGCCGGATCAATTCCAACAGATGCAAGAGCATATGGAATTTGGGTTTATTCACCCACTGAGCTGTGTCCTTGATGAGATGGAAAAGAAAATCCTGCACATAAGCCTCCACCTCCGCAAGGTAGGTTTGCATATTGTCAATGTGCGTTTGGAATATCAATGCAGCCAGCTCACACAGCGCAGACCATAACTTGCATTCGCTGGTGGTCATAAATACATAGAGCACACAGGGGGCTGTTTGCAGAAAAACTTTGAACTCCTTGCCAACAAAGTTTGCATAATTTTTGGTCATGTATTGCGGCTGGATCAAGGCAATTTTGAGAGCTCCTTTATCAAAGGATAGATATTGGGCCATAACTTCCGGTATTTTGCCTGGGGAAAGATCTTTCATAAAAGATCAAAGATGGTACTTGACTGCCCCCAAGAGGAAAGCATGGAGGATTTTGACTGGGGTGTCACAACACCCATTGAAAACTTGGACAAAAATTTGTAAGAGCACAACGCAATGACAATTGAATTCACTGGAACTCAAGACAACTGACATTCCAATGGGAAGAATGGGTTGAAAACCCTCTGTGCCGCTTCTTCACGCATATGGCTGAAATCCTTCAAAGCGCAGAGGTCCAAGGAAGTGGCACACTCCCCCTTGGCTAGAACCTCGTACTTCCTTTCAATGATTGAACTACTGATAATATCCTTCACGCTGCACTTGGTGTGCATATCTGTAACTGTTTTCTTGGTGAGCGTGTGCTGAGAGACATTCCATATGTTGTAACAGTCTTTCCGGACCCCTTGCCATGATTGTTGGGGACTATGTGTCTAGGTCGTTGATTTTAATAATGAAAATACCAAGTATCAAGGAGCGGCATGGAAATCCAAACTATATTATGAACAAGATTTAGATAATCACTTAACCATTCCCCCAAGGGGGTAAGCATGCAGAAATCTTGGAGGTACTCCATTGTAGCCTTGCCCTTAACGCTCGCGGCCAAAAGGTTGCAACACCTACATGGATGGTGACAGTTGGGAGGCACAGGAGTGCTTTTTACTTCTGCATGCATTGGCGAGTTGCCTAGAAAGCATAGCATTGATGAGGTCACCAGGACCTCTTGCATTATAGAGGCATCCCATGCCTTTACGCCCTTTTGAGTCAACACGCTATACAAGGGGGATTAGTGCTAGAAAGACCAGAACTCAAAACAGCGCGAATGGTCAGGGCAACTCACATCAAGTCAGTCACAATGGGAGCTGCGAGTTCCATTGCCCCGGCAGCATTGGAAGTGGTCAAATAGTGGCAGTGGAACTGCTGGTTGGTCAGATGCGGGGCAAGTCCCGAGAGGGTGAAGAATAATGAGATATGCTTGTTCCATCTCTTGGACTGGTTTCCGGAGGTGTCATCACAATACAACGTGATTGGCATGTGCCGCACCATTTGACCAGCCATTTTTTTCCGCCAAGGGTTTGGAAGTCTATGAATGACTGTGATCTCTTCATGCAGCTCTGTTCAACGCGCACAGATTGGTGTATATTCCTAAGTGTTTAGCAAAGGATAGGAAATCTGACCGTATAATACACCTTGACATTGATCTGACAGTTTCATGTTCCCTGGGGCAACAATATCCAAATAGGCGGAGGAGAAACGCAAGATGCAAATTGTGTTGAGTTCAATGGAGCTGAACTCCAAATTGCCAGAAATAGTCCCTTGCATTGTTAGACCATCACATTTGGGTGTCCAAATGGGCTGCCAACTTCCCTAGAAACCTTTGGAGCAAAATTCTTGCCGCCTGTGTACTCACTATCAATCAAGTACCGGCGCATCGAAGTAAGAAGTCCCCTTATGAACTTTTTAAATCTAACCGACTGCCTATAATTTTTTTCCACCCAATTGGGAACCCCATGATGGTCTACTCTCACAAAAGAAAGGGGAAGCTTGAACCACGAGGTATCTCTGGCAAGCTTATCGGATTCGATGCAGAGCTCAAATCATACAGAACTTTCACAGAGGACGGAGAGATCATCAGCTCGAAGAACATTGTTTTCATGGAGTTTCCTCACACCGGGACTTCAAAGGAAGATTGGGACAACTGACCAACCGAAGACAAAGAAATTACGATTGAAGCACCTTCTAATGGGGAAAAAGAACCTGTGGAAATAAAAGAGGAGGAAACTTCAGAAAGAAACACAGATTTGACTGAAGGTGTGATAGAGATTGAAGATTCAGAATTTGATGAATTAGGATCAGAGCAAGACAAAATTGATGTATCTGAACATTTAATCCCTGCACCAATTGCGTCGTCAGTTTGGGTTCTGCGAGATTGCACTCTTCAAGTTAGACCGCAAAAATACTCACATTTAACTGTCAATCCAAAAAGTTTCAACAAATGAATAAGTGGAGAAAAGTCGGAGGAATGGAAAAATGCCGTCCACGAGGAGTTGAACAATATAGAAAAACATGAAGTTTGGTCAGATTACGACTCAATTCCGCCAAAAGCACTCCGACACACCTGGGTCTTCAAAACAAAACCGGCCTCCAACTCATCCGCAAAAAGGCAAAAAGCCAGACTGTGCATGCAAGGCTTCATGCAAACGGCCAGCGAAGATTTCTTTGAAACATTCGCGCCGACCGGAAAATTCCCATTGTTGTTAACGCTACTGGTTCTTGCCATCGACTTGAACATGAGAATCAAACAGTTCGATGTAAAAAGTGCATTTCTGTTTGCACCATTAGATGAAGAAATCTACATCAAAACGCCCGAAGGATCGCAGAGAACAGCACCATTTCTGAAACTCCACAAATCACTGTACGGGTTAAAGCAATTGCCTCTAAAATGGTATAAGACGCTTACGGCCTGATTTGTAGAAGTAGATTATCTACCGTCGGTCTCTGACGCATGCTTGTTCATTCACAAAAACAAGGATTCCTTTATTTTTTTCCATGTGGACGATTTGATTGTAGTAGGTTGGGTTGAGGAGTTTGAAAATAACTTTCTAGCAAGATTCCCAAATTTGTCCTCTCACTCGCCCGACACACTTTTGGGAATGAATCTTGCAATAGAAAAGGATTGCGTACTATTGTTGCAAGAGGCGTTGATCAATAAGGGGCTCAAACTTCTTCAACTGGAAAGGATGACACCTGTGAACACTCCTTTGACACCAGCGGTGCAACTTCATTCAGCAACAGAAGACAACCATCAGGAATTCCTCAAATTGAAGATCAATTACCGGTCCTTCACGGGAATACTGAACTACTTGGCCTGTCGGACGCGACCAGATTTGGCCGCTGCGGTTTCTATACTATCCAGGTTCAACCACAAACCGGGGATGACGCACTGGAATCAAGTAGTCCACTGTTGGCGATATCTTAAAGGAACCAAACACTTCAAATTCTGTCTCAAACCGGATCCAGAAGAATCTTCAGCTCGCATCAACTTCTACCCGGATGCAACCTGGGCTGATGATCAAGAAACTAGAATCTCTCAAAGTGGATCTCTAGCATTCTGGAAATCGTGTTCGATCCTTTGGAATAGCAAAAAACAGAAAAACATAACTATGTCTTTGACTGAAGCGGAAATGAACGCGCTGTCAGACGGGGAACAGGAGTCGCAATGGCTTGTGTGTTTCTAATAGAAGAGTTATGGAAAAATCAGCTAAAGCCAACACGCTTTCACATTGACAACAAAGGCTTGTTGGAAAAATTAAAAAACTTCGGATCGAACTCGAAAACAAAACATCTCGACGTCAAAGTGAAAAATCTCCAAACGAAATACAAGAACAACGACATTGACGTAAAGCTGGTAACTTCAGAAAATATGATAGCCGATGCACTGACAAAAGCGGCCCCACTTCAATCCGTCAGCAAGCTCCAAACACATTGCTTCCTTAGCCAACCGTCATCAAGCAAGGAAGGGTGTTGAAAACTCATCGGTACTAAATCTGTAAACCCTTTCATTCACTAGCGGCCCGTGCGAGGGGGGCTTGATCATTCTCTCTCATCTCTTGGTATTACTCTGCGGTCCAGTCTCCAATCTCTCCAATCCTTTCTCCAATCTTTCCTCTCTCCTATCCCTTTTAATAAATCCTACATCCTATCTTCCATCCACCTATCTTCCATCCATCTTTCCTTCCATCCTCACCATCTTCCAACATCTTCCAAATTACCTCTTCTTGCTTCCACCTTTCTATCCCCTTCTTAAAATCCTTAAATCGACTCTCTCTCTACATCTTTCTTTCTTTCCCCTTCCTAAATCAACTCTCTCTCAAGATTGATCTCGACGAATACAAATCAGGCGTAAAATCTTCGATTATCATTATTCTGACGCTCTGACGCATTCAGCTCCTCTCATCAAAATCAAATATCTTCATTGTTGTTGTTAGTATAATTAACCTCTTCCTTTTTTTTGCTGTGCTTGATGATGTTGTTTACTTAATTTATTTACTCTCTATTTCTCTCAGTTATCATAAAAAAGAACTTCTTCTTATCTAATCAATCATAACAGTATTTTTACTAACTCTTATAGTCCAAGTGGTACGACATCTCTCTTCCTTCTTGTTGTCTTTCTTTTCTTATCATCTCTAATTATTTGTGTGTTTGAGTCTGGTTTTGGTTTACAGTAATACAGCCATTTTTACATTAGGATTAATACAACATATTTATTATTTAAGGAGGAGGTTTCTTCACCAAATTGAAGACATCCTCCCCCCATCAATTTTAACACGCACTAGATAAAGTATTACAAGCTACAAAGGCGCTCACTTTCTCCTGTAAGCAAGGAGGACTGGCCTTTATTTATATACTATCTTAATTAGTTAAAATTCCTCAAACAAATCCCCCCCCAATCAATTGAATCCCTTTAATTGGATTGGAAGAACAGTGTATCAATCTGGTTAGCCCTTCTAAGGATTTAAATCCCTTAATAGAAGTTTTGGCAGCAGGGTTATAACCTGATTTTTTTGATACTTAGTGTTTTTATAACACTTAAGTAATTGTTCCCATTGGAAATTGCTTTATTACACTTTTAAAGTGTAAAATCATTCTTGAGTCCTTGCTGTACACGCCACAATAAGTGGAGTATGTTGGAGTTAGTGACAACTGCACCACAGAAGATTTCTATACTGGGGCACGTCCTGAGCGCAAAAGGAGTTGGAATTAGTATCTAGAGTGTGAATACTTCATTTTTGAAGACTGAAGTTTGAACTTGTCCTCACATTGAGAATTCACCCAAAAAAGAAGAAAGAACAAAAAACCATCAATATCAGCAACTTCATGATACACCACACTACGACAACCCTTCTCCAATAAACCTCAAGTCCTGGTCAACATATTCCACTGATTTCATCAAGATTCTCAGCAAGTGACATTTCCAGAATTTAATTATATTATTGAAGAAAAACTGTAGTGTTATTATTAAGGTATTCATTCTACTTTTCTCAATAACTCTACTATGATCATTCAATTATTGACCTTGTTTATATTATTATTTTATTATTAAGTTGTTTATTTTATTATTAAGTTTGCAATTCAATTCTTCATCAGATCTATCTAAATAGGGAGGACACAACACCTAGAAATTCTTACAGAGTAGAGTACAGAAAGCTGACACCAGTGATGGAAGGTCAGGAGATTCTGACATGTCGTTGGGTTTTTGCTCTTAAGCAGGACCAAAATGGGAGTATCACAAAGTTTAAGGCGCGTATTGTTGCGCAGGGCTTCAAACAGGTACACGGAAGGAATTTTGCAGAGACCTTTGCTCTGGCCCCTACGTTCTCATCTCTCCGGCTTCTTCTATCAATGGCCTCCAGGTTTCAATGGCCTATTGCTTCTTTTGACGTCAAAAGCGCTTTCCTTCACAGCAATATTGACTATGATGTTTACATCCATCCCCCACCAGGAGTTAGTGCGACTCCAGGAACATTATTGAAGCTGAAGAAGGGGTTATATGGAACACAGCAGGCTGCTAGATGCTGGTGGATTCATTTAAGGACGCAACTCGAGAAGATTGGTTTTTTTCCAAACCTCAAGGATCAGTCCACTTATATCTATCAATCAGGCAATGAGATGGCTTTCCTTTGGGTCCACATTGACAATGGATTGTTTACGGCCAGCTTGGATTCCTTGCTTCGGACGTTTGAGTCCCAATTGTCTTCCGTCCTTGATCTCAAGTGGGATGAGTCTCTGTCTAGCATTGTTGGTCTGCGGGTTCAAGTCACCCCTGGAGGGTATAAAATCAACCAAACAATGTTAATTGAAAAAATCTTAGGTTTCCAGAATTCATCAATTTGCACCCGCACCCCAATTGCGTCAAATCATTCAAATGGCTCCATGGATCTTGATTACCTCTCTTGTATAGGTTGTCTGCTTTACCTTGCTGCAGGATCCAGGCCAGACATAAATTTTGCTGTCAATTTCCTTGCAAGGTTCTCAATGGCGCCGGACAAGTCTCACTGGACGGCATTGGATCATCTTATATCTTATATTAGGTACAGCTCATCATTGGACTTACCAATTGTTGCATCCAAACCATTCAAAGATGGAATTGTAACCTTTGTAGATGCAAATTGGGGGGGTGAGGTTTCTCAATTGGTGTATGGTTTCATATTGACCGTTTGGGGTGCTCTGGTCTCTTGGTCATCAAAGCGGCAGACGTGTGTGGCACCATCAACATGTCAGGCGGAGTACATGGTGTTATCTTTTGCGTCAAAGGATGCATGCATGGTATCCTCCATCCTCTCTGGTTTTTTAGTCTTCCTCCTCCAATTATTTTATGCGACAATAAGGCGGCCGTGCACATCAGCTCCGACTGCAGAACCCGGAAAGAACACCGTCACGTCAATCAAGAATTTCATATCATCAATGAATTGCTATATGCCAAGAAGGTTTGTCTTGATTGGATCTCCACCAAAAGGCAGCTGGACGACATCTTCAATGGGGAACTTGGCTGGCAGAAAATATCCAAATTCCTGGCGGTGGTAGGATTACGTATGCATTCCAATGTGATGGCAAGTAAAAGGGGGGAAGTATGCGCTGGCAGCAATGATCATGCACCCCTCGCATCTGTTCGTCTCCTTCCCGAATCCAAACAGTTATCTGGTGGTTGATTGGTTCTAGCAGACGCTAACCATCTACGCTTTATATTACACAGTTAATGGTGCCACATCTGGATTCAGTTAATGCAATTTCATTTTCTCTTGTTCTTATTTTTTATTTGTTTTTCATTTTTTTACTTTGTTACAATGTCTTCCAATATCGTTTCTATCTAGCCTCTTTATTTTATCCTTTAAATTGCAACCTTTCATCAATATTTGGCTATTTTGTTTTTCTATTTTTTACATGCAGTGATTGTTTTCTTTCATTTATCATTTATCACTTCGTTTTTTCTCTTATGGTTGCTGAGGGGGGGAGTGTTGAGTCAAAATATTGTTTTATATTTATATTTATATTTTACCACGCTACTAGTATATATTATGTACATATTCTATATACATAGTAGACTATGTTTTATCTTTCTCATCAACCAAACTATGTATTTAGACATACTATATATATTTCATCCTTTTCTCAAAATATATTTTCCCCTGGGGGAGTTTTTCTTCATCTTCATATATCAACAGGGTTATTGATCAACACTAACCACCTAACTGGTGATAGTTTTGAACTCTTTTATTTTCTCTCACTTCCCAAACCAATCCTTTGCAAGTGGAAAATCACGGTTGCAATGACGTCATAACAGGAGTGGGAAAAAAGTATTCATGTACTGTGAGAAAGCCTGTGCAACACTTATCTCACCTTCTGCACTGCAAAGAGTGCAGCTGATTATCAATTAAAACTCAACTACAGATACTTTTCTGTTTAAATCAGCAGATAGCACAGTTCTCATAAAAAGTAATTTAGACAAAAACAAGAAATTTTGGACTTTTCCTCAGCCATTATGGCCAAATGTAGTCCCCTCTCATGTTTTTTCTTCACCTGGTTTCTTCTTATCCTTCTAATTCTCCTGTTTCTAAACCCTCTATCTATTCCTCAACCTCTAATCCTTATGTCAATGACAACAGCCAAGAGTGAACCCTCAAGTTCCCTGTTGAGAAAAAAAAATTAAACTGGCATGCTTCAGAACTAAGAAAGGAAAAGCTTATATTATTATTATGGAATTGTCTTTTTTTGGACATGCAGGTTTGCAAAGAATCCAAAATATGATTAATATTAAGTTGAGTGTTGGTTTGCCAGTGAATATACAAAAAGATGATATCAAATGCCCTGCATGCATGATTTCAAAGGGAACTTGGACTATCAATTTCCTTCCAAGTTATCAAACACTGGAAAATCTAGGTATAATAGCCTGTGGAATAATGGATTCTTTTGAAGTACCGCTTTTGGTGATGATTGGTATGTAATAGCAATCCGCAATCTTGTGAGTTCATACAGTGAGATAAAAATCATGAATAAAAACAAGTGAAGCAACAAAACTACTAATAGATTGAATCTTACGTTTTGAGACAGAGACAGGCAGGAAGGTAAAATTTGTCCATTTTGAAAACAGCAACAAATTTGAGTCAAGACTATTGGCCACCTTTCCAAAAGAGAAGGGAATCAAGGCAGAAAGATTGTTGCCCTATAATCACTGTCAGAACAGAGTGATTGAAAGATACAATGATGTATCCAATATGGGAAGATTAGTATTGACAAACAAAAATCTACCTAAGAGTGTCTGGAGATGTGATTTTCTATGGGAAAACTATGAATTGAACAGAAATCCTAACAAAGTGAGTGGAAATAAGCCTCCTTTCAAATAATTTTTGGGGTTTCCCCTCCTGTAGATCATTTGTGCATATTTGGTAGCAAAGCGGTTGTACTGACCCCCCTGGAGAAGAGGCAAAGGCTGGAAGATCAAGCCATTGAGGGCCATGTCATTGGGTATATCAATGGTGGCGGGTATTTTCTGGATCACATCACAAAACATTTGTGGGAAAATGCAATTGTGTGTGTTTTTTTTAGTATCCAGTGAATGTTAGCCATCCTGTCAAAAAGCCTATGGCCCCAACGGATAGAGTAACTCCTTTTTGGATCCGAAACTTGCTCTAATGGTGACAGTGCTGCAGTAGGTCAATTCAAATAGATGTATTCTTTGGCAAGACTTAGGTGAAGTTCAGCGAGAAGGTCTTTAAGGGTTTTGCCCAGCTTGTCCACATCAATCAAAACGGACGCAAGGGCTTTCAAAATGATTTGCATAATTGCTTCGTGGTTTCCAATACATTTCAAGAGTTGAATGCACCACTGTACACTTTTCAGACTATGCTAAAGTGTTGCTACTTCAGGTCCCTCTGAAGTGTAAATACAGAGTAAATGAAATTTCAACTAGGTGACCAAACCCATTACACTTTGAACAATAGTTCCCAAATATGAACTCACCTCAATGGCATCCCTTCCATGGCCTGATTTTGCTGTTATTTTGGAATGAAGACTAGCGAGTTCACTAAAAAGCAAGTGGCCCCAGCCTATGGTAGTGACATTATTTGAGCCGTATAGCTCTTATAATGTGATCTGAGCCTGATCCAAATTGCCCAAAGCAAGATAGCACCTAGTCAATTTAAAAATGGATTTGAGTATCACCAGGTTGCAACCCTCCTTGACGGAATCTCTCCACCAAGGACACCTGCTCAGAAATCTTTTTTACTCATTTGCAGCCTCCGAGTAATTTCCAATCAAATAATAATGGTATGCCTTGGCTGATTGCTCTGTAAGATGCTTGCCTGCTTGGAAATCCATTTTGATTCTAGAATTCTGTTTCATTTGTTAACATTAATCAATAAGTAAGATTTCCCCAACATGTATCATTGCTTCCCTGACAATGAATTCTAATCTGCGAGATTTACTAGGCGGAAGTCCCGAGTCCTCTGCAAATTCTTTTAAAGAAGTAGCTTGTCTTGAGGTCTCCGCGGGGCCATCTTGGCAAGTAGGATGAGCTGGAAGATTGATTTGGAAAGACATGGAAAAATGGCAAGGTTGGCGCAAATGAATTTCTGCAAAAATATGTAGGAAAATTCAAACAAATTGAAACAACTGTATATTGCGCACCAGTAAAATCAAACCCAGACTACATCAAGAAATGGTGTCAAGAAACTTGCTTGCAATAGAGCTGGAACTTACATGAATTATGTGTATGATCATTTTTACTTTGCGCTGATGTGTATTGTTTATCCCCTGAGCTCCACTGGAGTGTACGGTGTCATGAGCCATATTGCAGGCCCACCCGCACCAGAGCCCGCACCACATGTAGATAGTCTATCAAGTACATGTCACAGACAGGCCACTATATAGTGTTTCAGGACGAGGATCCACATCCCTTCCTCATCCTGCAATCTACATTATAGGATCCCAAAACCCCAGAAACCCCAGAAATCCAGTGCCTTCCTCTCCCAAGATCAGACCTTAACATATTGCAGGATCTAAACACTACGGAGACAAAGGCAAGAAACCCGAACAAACCTGACAAACAGATAACCCAAGAAACCCCAACCTCATCCGCGCCCAAAAGATGGATGACGTGGAGCAACTCCGACGACAGCTTGAGGAGATGACCCAAGCAAGGGAACATGAACGTTCCCGACGAAAAGGGGCCGAAGCTCAACGGGACCAACCATCCCGACCAACCATCCCCACTCCACTCCGCGGACCAAAGATTGCATGTCCCGACAAGTTCCATGGTGAGCGCGAAACGAAGGCAGAAACTTTTGCCCAACAAGTGGCAATTTACACCTCGGTCAACAGCTCCATGTTCCCAGACAACAGGACAAAGTTGTTATTTGCTGCGTCCTACCTTACCAGACCCGCCGCCGTGTGGTCCGCCCTGTACATTGACCTAGTCACAGAAGGAGCGGACTTCTTGTACGCCGGGTGGACAAAGGATTTTGGAGCGATGTATTTTGACTCCCAGAAGAAAGGAAAGGCGGAACGTGCGTTGCGAGCGCTACAACAGACAAGGATCGTGGCCAACTACACCCACAAATTCCTCACCCATGCCACCGCCACCGGATGGGAAGTCCCGACCCTCATCAGCCAATACCAACAGGGCCCAAAACGGGACATTCGGACTGCACTGGTATTGGCCTGCACTACCTTCACTACCGGTAACGAGGCAGCGAGCCTGGCCATGGAGCTTGACTCCAAGTTACACGGAGCAGAAGCAACCTCTGGATTGGCTAAGATCCAGCCAGACCCCGACGCCATGGACACATCGGTGATCACCGGCCGACTTTCTGAAGATGAGAAGGTCCGCATGATGCGGGAGGGCCGTTGCTTCTGCTGCGGGACACGTTGACATCTTTCCCGGGAGTGTCCAAAAAAGAAGGGGAAAGGACGGACGCCCGCCTCAGTATCCGCACTCAAAGACCAGGTCCGACAGCTAGCTGATGGATTGGCAACGCTTAAAGCAGAGGGACAGGCGGATAAGACCGGAAAGGGGCGGGCTGAAAAGTCAAAAAATGGTGATGCTCGGGAATGAAGGTTGTGCCTTGCCCAAGCGTAGCGGAGTTGTCATGTAGTATTGGTGCTAGTCAGACATTACATGTAAATGAAATTGATCCCCGATGTTTCCTTTCATGCACCATCACAACTTCCAGAGCCACACTGTAAGCCCCCTCCTTTGGGGTCTCACAAAGCTGTCACATAGTCATCACTAGATTACATAATCCTCCTGATACTTAGTCTCATCCAATTCCTTCCCTAGCTCAGCAGAGATCCCTGTAGACTGACACATCTCTCTGAGCTAGGTAAGCCAATTCCCCTTTCACTTTTCCCTTCTCTCTTTCTACTGATTAGTTGTAAGAGAGATCCCTGTAGACTGACACATCTCTCTGAGCTAGCTCCTGCTCATCTTGAAATACAGTCCCTGGTCATAGAACTGTGCCTTTGTGCCCCTCTTGAGCCACTTCAACAGTGAAGGAGATTCCACTCCTTACACACACAAACAAAACCCTACCCCCCCCTATTATTCCTCATCAACTCCGGAGCAACCCACGACGTTTTGAGCAAGTTGTAAGCATCCCAATGGGGACTGCTCAAGGCTACATTGGCATCAAAACGTACCGTCTTTGGATTTGACGGGTCCACAAGCAGAGCAACCCATGAGATTGACCTAATCCTGAACAATGAACCCCGCCCATCCCAGTTCATCATTACAAGACTGAAAGACTCGTATGATGGGATCTTAGGGATGCCCTGGATCCGCCGGTACGGACACCAAATCAATTGGACAAGCCGTACCGTACGGAACCCCAACATTGCGGCCGCTTTGGCCATTTTTTCTATCCCAAAAAACACCCCGACTGGCAAACCGGGGAAAGCTAGGGGAATAGACAAGGGGGTGTGTGTTTTGAACACAATAACACCCCCGCAATGTGAGTTCAATGCCCCAATTTTTACTATTTCTCCCAAAACGGCTGGCAAGCTTGTACACCCTGTAGATAGCGTCCCAAGCCCCACGCGGAACCCTGAAACCCAACATGCCAAACAAGTACCCGATGAAACCGTATCCCATGAAAGTGATGCTACTGCTGAAGCAGTATCGTCCTATCCGCCAACACCCCCGCAAATGGTCCACAGGCCCATGGGGAAAGCTAGGATTAGTGATGAGGGGGTGTGTGCTCACAGCACAATAACACCCCCGCAATGTGAGTCTGACAACCCCCACCCCATACCGTACTTCCCAAAACAGCTGGCAAGCTTTTACACCTCATAAATAGATCCTCAATTGGCACAAGGAACCCCGAGACCCAACGCTTTGACCAGGTAACCGATGAGATTACTGCTACTGCCAAGGCAGTATTGTCCTCTCCACCAACATCCCCTCGAACGGTCTACAGCCCCTTGGGGACAGCTAGGATTAGTGACGAGGGGGTGTGTGCTTATAGCACAATAACACCCCCGCAATGTGAGTCTGATACATGTTCCCCGCATTTGATTCCCAAAACAGCTGGCAAGCCTCTTTCCCCTCTAGGACATACCCCAGCAGTGATCAATGCGGCCAAAACGTCATGGTCAACATCAGCCCGATTAGCAGCAAAAGGAAAAACCACGACTGCGGTATGGAGTACTGAAGAATTGTTACCGCGGTGCTACCACCGACACCTTGACATGTTCCGGAAATCGAGCGCCATGAGGCTTCCCCCACGGAGAAAGTATGATTTACGCGTAGAGCTGATCCCAGGGGCTACCCCACAGGCCGGAAGAATCATCCCGCTATCCCCAGCGGAGAACCAGGCGCTTGATGTTATGATTGACGAAGGGCTGACAAACGGAACCATTTGGCTGACCACATCCCCTTGGGCGGCACCGGTCCAATTCACCGGGAAGAAGGACGGAAACCTGCAGCCCTGTTTTGACTACCGGAGACTCAACGCAGTAACTGTGAAGAAGAGGTACCCGCTACCACTGAGAATGGACTTAGTTGACAGCCTTTTGGATGCGGACACATTTAAAAAGCTGGACCTCCGCAATGCATATGGGAAATTCCGAGTTGCCAAAGGCGACAAAGATAAACTGGCTTTCATCTGCTGGGCAGGACAATTTGCACTGCTTACCATGCCATTTGGACCCACTGGAGCGCCGGGATACTTCCAATACTTCATGCAAGACATCCTCATCGGACGGATTGGGAAGGACACCGCCGCATACCTAGACGACATCATGATCTACACCCGGAAAGGATAGGACCATGCAGAAGCGGTGGGCAGTATACTGGACACATTGAGCAAGCAACAATTGTGGCTGAAACCCAAAAACTGCAAGTTTTCAAGGCCGGAAGTAGAATACCTAGGACTGCTGATATCGTGCAACCGGATCAGAATGGACCCTGAAAAGTTACAAGCAGTAACCAAATGGCCCGCACCAAAGAATGTGACTGATCTGCAGCGATTCATTGGATTTGCTAGCTTTTACCGCCAATTCATCGACCATTTCTCAGGGAAGACTAAACCGCTTCACAACCTGACAAGAGTAAAAACCCCATTTGTGTGGGACACCAAGTGCAACTCCACATTTGAATCCCTCAAAACCGCCTTCACATCCCCCCCGATCCTGAAAATTGCGGACCCGTACAAGCCATTTACCCTTGAATGTGATTGTTCTGACTTTGCACTGGGTGCAGTACTGTCCCAGGTTTGCGCAAAGGACCAAGACATTCACCCCGTAGCATACCTGTCCCAATCCCTAGTACAGGCGGAACACAACTACAAGATCTTCAACAAGGAGTTACTAGCTATTGTGGCTGCCTTCAAAGAGTGGCGGCAATACCTGGAGGGGAACCCGCACCGCTTGACAGCAATTGTGTACACCAATCACCGTAACCTGGAAAGCTTCATGACAACCAAAAAACTCACCAGAAGACAGGCAAGATGGGCGGAAACCATGGGGTGTTTCGACTTCGAGATCATATTCCAACCGGGAAGCCAATCAACGAAACCAGATGCCCTATCCCGCAGACCAGGCCTTGCCCCAGCACCAGGAGAAAAGCTGACTTTTGGCCAGCTTTTGAAACCAGGTAACATCACAGAGCGGACGTTTGAGGAGGTTGCGGAATGTGCGGAATTGGACAGCTGGTTTTTGGACAAATCAATCGAAATGGAGGATAGTGAACATTGGTTTGAAGTCAAAGTGATGGGGACTGATTTGGGGGACGGAGGAAAAGATGACCTGGCCTTATCTGACCTTGAGATCTTTCCAAGATTAGGGAACTGACCCCGCTTGACCCAAAATTGACCAACTGGATTAAGCTGTTGCGGAAGCCATCAGGGAACCACACCAGGTACACAGACGCAGACGGAGTACTCTACGACAAGGGACGGATAGTAGTACCAGGGGACACGGCATTGCGGGAGACAATCCTCCAAAGTAGACACGACACAAAGTCCGCAGGCCACCCAGGCAGATCCCGCACTTTGGCATTAGTACACAGGAGTTTTGTGTGGAATGGGATGAAGAGATTTGTAAACCAGTACGTGGACGGCTGCGATTCCTGTCAAAGAGTCAAATCTAGCACCCGACGGCCATTTGGAACCTTAGAACCCCTCCCGATCCCCGCAGGCCCGTGTACAGACATTAGCTATGATTTAATCACCGATCTCCCAGAATCCCCCTCAACTGACAGTATACTGACAGTAGTAGACCGACTGACCAAGATGGCAAACTTCATCCCATGTAGGAAAGCCATGAATGTGGAACAACTAGCAGAACTGATGGCGGAACATGTATGGAAACTACATGGAACCCCCAAAACAATGGTCTCAGACCGAGGAAGTATCTTTATCTCCCAAATCACACGTGAATTGAGCTCCCGCCTGGGAATTTGGTTCCAACCCTCCACAGCGTCCCACCCAAGAACAGATGGACAATCCGAAATAGCAAACAAGGCAGTCCAGCAATACCCGCGGCACTTTGTTTGCTACCAACAAAACAATTGGGCCCCGCTCCTCCCATGACCGAATTTGCTTACAACAATAATGACCACACATCAACAGGAGTTTCCCCATTCAAAGCCAACTACGGATTCAACCCAGCATACAGCGGATCATCCTCTACAGAACAATGCATTCCCGCGGTAGAAGACCGACTCCGCCACCTTGCGGAGGTTCAACATGAACTCGAGTATTGCTTGGAAGAGGCGCAAGAGGCAATGAAGGACCAATTCTACAAGAAAACAAGGGAAACACCGGAATGGGAAATAGGGGATGAAGTATGGCTAGACGGCCGCAACATTTCAACAACCCGCCCCAGCCCAAAATTGGAACATAGATGGCTGGGACCTTTTTCTATCTGTAACAGAATCTCAAAATCCGCGTATAAGCTGACACTACATGCAGGGACTTTTAACGCCTTGGGCGGAATTTGGGGGGTTTGATTTTTTTTTTTTTTTTTTTTTTTTTTTTTTGGCTCATTTTCTTTCACACTCAGTATACTCAGCCACTGTTCTTTTTTGGACAAGACAGGTACACCCATTCATCTTTTACAGATCAGCATACCTGTGAGTGTTTTTATTCAGGCTCAGTATGCATGGGTGTTTTTATTCAGGCTCAGTATGCTCAGCAATGTTCTTTTTTTGTCAGCCTGCTACTAATTCAGAGACAACCTGACCATAGCAAATTATATCAATATACAACTTATATTCTTAGTCTCAAAAGAATGCACACCTTACGTCTTTTGTTTCGAAAGAAATGATTAAAAACAAAACATATAACACAGAATCTAGTTATAACTTCTGAAGTATAAAGAAAACTTAGAGTATTATTTCAGATTCTGAATCTAAACGTAAATTAACCTAGGGTAGCTCAGCAAAAGTACCCCTTAATTATTACTCCTTCATATCCCTTCACAAGGCCTTCAAGGTTTTATATGACTTGAAGATCCACATAACCTTGAATATATGCTAGTAGACTATGTAATTAAGGTTAATAGAGCTCGGGTATGATGCATAAATACGGTTTACATCATCATTTCCATAGTTACATGTACCTTACACCTGTAATAGAAGCCACAACCAATGCCGCGGCAATACTTTTTCTACTAAGGCCAAGATAGCCCAATTGGTTGGTTGTAAATAGAATACTGGTCCAAAAGGAAGGAAGACACGAAATTACTCACCTTACTGGGAACATTAAACCACTTTGGGCCTTTTGAAACATGTAACTAAGCCCTACCGTAACCAAACCAGTTATACAGGTAACTAGGGCTTAGTAGGAGACTAGACCAGGCAACACTGAGCTTCTGCTTCGCCTCCAAGAGCCCAGAATGGATATATAAACAGCCCTTCCTTCCCACTAAATGATATCCCCATCTTCACTTACATTTACCAGCTTTTACCAACCATATCAACCAGTCTTATAGCCTGTTATATAGTCCAGTTTTTGCTTGTTTTATACTTGAAGTTCATCCAACAACCTTTCACCTTTATCAGCACTCATCACCAACCTGTTACCCAGTTATTTGAGCGCCTCAAGACCAGTCATACTCCTCCTGAAGTTATCTTTCCTGGAAATAAACTAGTGAGTGTTATTTCCTTATATACTTCAGTAGTATACTACTGTCTGGGCATACTCTTTTACCAAAAAGACCAGAACCTTGGAGGGCACAATAAACCACCCCTGTAACTCAGGCCCCTCCCTTAATAAAAACTTTATTGTTTTTATTAAAACCTTTTCTTTTAAATCAACCATTACCCATTTCCCCTTGACACATACCCTTGTGTTACCACCTGTTTTTTTGCTTGCACCCAGTGTAGCTAGAAAGATTCCAGTCTTTGGCATCACTGAGGCTGACAATTGGGGGTCTGGCCGGGAAAATGTTTATCTTTTATTGATAAAAATCCTGGTTCTTTGATTTTTTCTACTAAGAAAATCCAAACCATAAAAAAAGTATCTTTTACCCTTTACAAAAACTCAAAAGAACAAACAAAGTATTCTTCACTAACTCCTTTACTTAATTATGATTTTGATTTTACCAAAATCACCAAAATACATAGTTTTTCTCTTAACACCACAATTACCTGATTTTTTCGAAAATCCATTTGCTACTAACAATAAAACGAAATCACCGGAACGTTGATGCAAAAATCTATTTTTTTTTTAAAAGAAAAACAAACAATATGTTTTCTTCCACAACCCTTTGTGAAAAATAGTACATAGAAATAAGGAATAAAACACTTAAAGTTCACTTTTTTTACTACCATTTTGCCGCGACCTCTTTAGAGAACCTTGACCCAAATTATAAAGCAATGAAACAACATTTAAACCTTCTCAGATTTTCTCAAGTGACAATCTAGCACATTACAAAAGAAACAACTGGGTTCTTCTTTGCCTCCTAAGAACAAACGCGGCCAACTTCTTTGTCACATTCAGACCAATGTAGAAAAAAAAAAAAGTGTATAATAAACCCAACACTTAGGATTTCCTCCGCTATCTAGAGGGACTTGGAATTGCCTGTTGTTGCATTATAAACAAAAGGAGCAATTTTTTTATATCTCTTCATTACTTTGAAAACAAAACAACCGAGGTAAAGGTGAGCTGAAGCCCTTGCTCATATAAAGCTGTGTGCAGACTCGGGAAAATTATGGAAGCCTGACATTGAGACCTCAGCAGTCTCAAAAACCCTGAAGCGCACGGTCCTCATAACATTTCAGTGTTGGTTACCTTGGGCACCAGCGCTGTCACCCTGTCACTGCTTGATTCGCGCCCACTCTACACAGTTGTTAGCCTTTTTTGAAAGAGGAAATGAGGAAAGGGTTGGTTACCTTGGACACCAGCGCTGTCACCCTGTCACTGCTTGAATCGCAACCAATCTATGCGGTTTTTAGTCGGTTTTTTTTGAAAGAGGCAATGAGGAAACTAACATCAATGCCGTCTATGTCCCAGCAACATGCCCTTCTTGGATTCTTGCCACCTGCAAGCGGTTCAAACCCCTCTGAGAGAGAAGGTCATCCAAACTGATGCTTACAATCAGGGCGCTGATGCCTCCACTTGATCTCAGCATGGCAGTCAGGCCAGCGACAGCTACTGCAACATTTGAAGAAAACTCCGTAAAATTCAGCAAACTCACTAGTTGACAAAACCAACGACCATGTCTACTAACCTTGTTTTACCCCAGCCATCAATCCTTATTCCCAGTCACTTGGGTTAGCCTGAATGAAAGTCTCAGCCAGCTAAAGCTGCTAGGAATCCAGAATAAGATGCTACCTCTCAAATTCAGCACGACAGGCAGAGTGGCCATGAATACGGTACCCAAGACAATTTCAAAAAAACCAAGCCCCAGGGAGGTTGAATATAGGACCCATCCCTTGAAATTGTCGGGACAGATACTGCATCTCTGCATATTGTCCCAGGTTTTCCTATGCTGAAAAGAGAAGATAATCTCGCTCCCAAAAAGAGCTAGATCAAGTCAGAATTCTCTGAAATCAAAATATCTTCTTGCAAATCAAAGGCCATCAGGAGAAAACGAAGCGGACCTCTTCCTCTAGTGGCTCCAGGGAAGTCAAGATTTGCTACAGCAAAGCCCAAGAATCGAGTCCCCTGAGCCTCAAGTCAGCATACACAAAAGCTCTTGAAATACTTACTGAATTCTTAGATTATCTCGATTTTTTTCATCAAGACTTGCCAAACATAGAGAGAAATTCAGTACAGAAATTCAAACTACTTTAATAATTCTAGAAGACCGTTCTAAAGACCATGGAGATGTGCTTTTACACTTTTTACCCCATCTAGACAGATCACTTGAAAAATTGTGATCCAATCAAATCTTGAAGTGAGAAAACGAATCATGGATAGTACAAGTATCAATGAGTCTAGTCGCTGAGCTAGCTACTTCCATTGGAAAGAAAGATTAGAGTGTGCACACCAACACCGACTCAATTGTTGTAATTTTCAAACAACACAAAAACAATTGATAGAAAGCAAACAAGAGAATATCCTGATACAATCAAAAACCTTTGGACTCAATAGAATTTTTGCATTAATCACTTAACCATCAAAAAAACAGCTCCTGACCCAGATAAATTAGCAAAGGGTGTGTATCCTTCAACTGTCAAAAAAGAAATGCATCCTTGTGAAACAGAAGCTGTTGCAAGAAAGCATCAAAGCAAAGCTTTATTTCATTCAGGAGAATTAAGAAAATCTTTCCAGGACTCAAGTCAATCTACAACAGCAAGGGTAACCAGACCTCAAACAACTCACTGAATCCTGTTTTCTCTTGATTTTTTTTAGCAAGGAACCATTGACTACAGATAGCAAAACCGATGTAAACCCTGCAAAACTATAAATAGTAACACCAAGAGTAACTTACACATGATGATTAATAGTTCAGATTGATGTTTTAATCACACCAAAGCTTCCCTCAGATCCCTTACCAAGCATCTAAATAAATGGCTCATGCAGGTGTATTGAACATGAATCGCAGAAGAAATGATGGTTAATTTTTCTTCAAAGCTGACTATTTCTATTCAGAAATTGTATGATAATCTGTTTGCTAAATATGGACCATGTCTTGTCTTGCATTTTCCAAGACCTCATGGTCAGAGAATACTAAGCGCAGATAATACTATCCAAAGAACCTATATTGTGGGATTCTAACAGCTTTCTTTTACTCTATTTATGATGTGAATAATCAATAACACCAGTACTTTTAATAGTCATGCAAAAGTGAAAAATGCTTTCAAAATAGTCTTGAATGTAATTTGAAGTACACTACAGAAGGCCTTCATGAGTGTTTTGCAAAACATCCTAAAATTTTTCTATTGTAACCATTAAAAATCAAAAAGGGTTGCTAATAAAATCCTTGAAATTGTTTCTTATAGTACCAAGAACTTTACATGAAGCTCTTGTGCCTAGTAAGATAATTGTTGGACAAGCTGATTGAAAACCCCTTATAAAATTTTGTCCACCATAAAGCAAGTGATAATTATTTAGAAAATCAAACTAGGACCTAGGACAAAAGATCTGAATGCTCTTTCATGGTAATATAGATCCCGCTACACTGAATAAATAGATTTTGAAAATTAATCTGCAAGGCAACATGAGAAAATAACACTCCTTTATTGGCCCTTTTAACATCCAAAAATATGCATAGAAAAATGCAGTTGAGGTCATATATTTAATGGAGCCAAATAAATCTGAAAAACTCCAAGTTTCCAAAATACTGAAAGATAAGAAGGAAAGAATACAAGGGAAAGATACTAGACTCTACTTGGTGAGATATAAACATCAGTCTGCTGACAAAGATGAATGGCTTCCAGAGAGTAATATACCTGATGGAGCAATTCATTTGAGAAATTATAGAGCATCAAGAAGACGTTGAGTAACATGAAAAGATACGAAAAAATATTGAAATATAAAAAACCCCTTAGAATTTTTTCAGTTTCTAGTCTATAATAATACCTCTTCATGTGAGCTGAAGACTCATCTTAGGGGTAGGGAATGTCAGCCTGCTACTAATTCAGAGACAACCTGACCATAGCAAATTATATCAATATACAACTTATATTCTTAGTCTCAAAAGAATGCACACCTTACGTCTTTTGTTTCGAAAGAAATGATTAAAAACAAAACATATAACACAGAATCTAGTTATAACTTCTGAAGTATAAAGAAAACTTAGAGTATTATTTCAGATTCTGAATCTAAACGTAAATTAACCTAGGGTAGCTCAGCAAAAGTACCCCTTAATTATTACTCCTTCATATCCCTTCACAAGGCCTTCAAGGTTTTATATGACTTGAAGATCCACATAACCTTGAATATATGCTAGTAGACTATGTAATTAAGGTTAATAGAGCTTGGGTATGATGCATAAATACGGTTTACATCATCATTTCCATAGTTACATGTACCTTACACCTGTAATAGAAGCCACAACCAATGCCGCGGCAATACTTTTTCTACTAAGGCCAAGATAGCCCAATTGGTTGGTTGTAAATAGAATACTGGTCCAAAAGGAAGGAAGACACGAAATTACTCACCTTACTGGGAACATTAAACCACTTTGGGCCTTTTGAAACATGTAACTAAGCCCTACCGTAACCAAAC
Organism: Puccinia hordei; assembly: GCA_007896445.1. Classification (NCBI taxonomy): domain Eukaryota; kingdom Fungi; phylum Basidiomycota; class Pucciniomycetes; order Pucciniales; family Pucciniaceae; genus Puccinia; species Puccinia hordei. The sequence continues at coordinate 348,061 of RDRW01000200.1, forward strand.
CAGTTATACAGGTAACTAGGGCTTAGTAGGAGACTAGACCAGGCAAAACTGAGCTTCTGCTTCGCCTCCAAGAGCCCAGAATGGATATATAAACAGCCCTTCCTTCCCACTAAATGATATCCCCATCTTCACTTACATTTACCAGCTTTTACCAACCATATCAACCAGTCTTATAGCCTGTTATATAGTCCAGTTTTTGCTTGTTTTATACTTGAAGTTCATCCAACAACCTTTCACCTTTATCAGCACTCATCACCAACCTGTTACCCAGTTATTTGAGCGCCTCAAGACCAGTCATACTCCTCCTGAAGTTATCTTTCCTGGAAATAAACTAGTGAGTGTTATTTCCTTATATACTTCAGTAGTATACTACTGTCTGGGCATACTCTTTTACCAAAAAGACCAGAACCTTGGAGGGCACAATAAACCACCCCTGTAACTCAGGCCCCTCCCTTAATAAAAACTTTATTGTTTTTATTAAAACCTTTTCTTTTAAATCAACCATTACCCATTTCCCCTTGACACATACCCTTGTGTTACCACCTGTTTTTTTGCTTGCACCCAGTGTAGCTAGAAAGATTCCAGTCTTTGGCATCACTGAGGCTGACATTTTTCAACTCAGCAGGGTTGGTACCAATTGTTTTAACTCAGCATCACAGGTGATTTTTTCTTCAACAATCAGCATACTCAGCACCCTCACCAGCCTCAGCACACTGAGCCATGTTTTTTTGATCACACTGCGGCAGGGTTTTGTTTTCATGCTCAGCATACTCATGGTTTTTTATCTCAGCATATTGTTTTTTTTTGAAACTCAGTATACTGAGCCCCTTCTATTAAAATTTCATTTCCAACTGTAACCTTAAAATACTTAAGCACACCATCTTTTTCAGCATAAAAGACATTTTTTTAATTTCAAACCCAGAAGGAAAAGCTATATACAATTGAGTTATTTACAATGAATTGAGACTCAACACATACACAGCAGAAATAAGAAAATAAATGTAAAAATTCAAAATAGATACCCAGAATGCTCAGAGAGGCGGGTTGGTGAATGTGTTAGGTGTAGATGTGGCTGTGGCCGACCGGGAAGTGACTGGGTTGTGTGTTGGGGTCGATGGAATGTATGGCTTTGGCGCATGTGAACGTTCAGCCGAGGGCGCCTGCGCTGGTGTGTGTGCGATCTGGGTTGATACGCTTGAGGCCCGTGAGATCAGTGTTGATATGGCCGAGTTAGATGCAACCGGGGTCAGTGCAGCTGTGTTGGAAATGGCTGGGTTGGACGTCTCGGCTGGGTTGGATGTGGCTGGGTTGGATGTGGCTGGGTTGGATGTGGCTGGGTTGGACAAGGCCACGGCTGGGTTGGACGAGGAAGCGGCTGGGTTGGACGCGGCCGGGTTGGACGCTGGTAGGTTGGACGCCGGCGACGAAGAAGGTGCAAATGCCACCGGCGTGCGTGTGGATTCAGCTGAAGCCCAGCTGTGGGCAGGTGGAGATGCTCGCGCTAGTGATGGGGGCGGAAGGGAGGGGGGCACGGCTGGGGGCCCACCAGAAGTCAATCGAGGGTCAATAGTTGGACAAGGGTTATACTCCCCAAGAAAGTCTGCAAGTAATTCAGCGGGAGAATTCAAGAGAGCAATGTCAGCAAAGCGGACGTGTTTGGCGGGTTCAGTTTTTCGGGGGATCGCAGCAATCGGACGGCACGTGATGCTGAAATTAGACAGGGCGTTACATATATCATCTGCGGAAGCATTTGCAGAGACAGGAAAAGTGGGAGAACTTGGTGGAGATGGGATATTGGAATCATAAACTTGAAATTGATGTTTTTTTTTAGCGCACTCACTTTCAGCCCGAGCAGAGGTGTGCTGGGGGCGAGGGAACGCGCGGGTAAACAGAGTCGAATAACTCGGTTGTTGAAGTGGGGGGAATGCACTGGTAACTCTTGTGTCTGCCTTTGGAGTAGGAAGCGTAATTGGAGGTGATGCTGCGATTGAATTTTGATTTGACTTCAGTGCTGGCTTGAAACCCCAATTATTGGTCGATGCCAAGTTTGTAGTGGACTTCGGTGGTGGCGGTGCCAGGTTTGGATTACAGGAAGGCATGACTCCAGGCATAAAAGGATTGTTCCTTGTGGGCTCAGCACTTGTTGGGTTGAATATGGGAGTTGAAGAGTGTGTGAATCCAGCGGACGGCGGTTGGTTAGGCGGCGGCTTCGCAGTGATAGACGGGACGGCTAGGGAGACAGCTGATTGTCCAATTCGACTAGGCAGTGGTTGATGCTGCGGGTTTTGGTTGTTAGATGTAACGGTAGTGGAGAAGGAGGATTGTCCAAAGCAATTGGATTGAGTGTTTTGTGTGTTGGGATGACTGAGCGGCGGGTTGGGTTGCGTGCTTGCCAAAGGAACGGAAAAGTTGAATGCTTGTGAGGAGGGTGGCGCTGTGGAAAAGGTTGCCGGTGCCGATGACACCCTTGAAGAGTGATTGCCGTGTTCTTTTGGCGGGAACTGGTAAGAATGGGTTGCAGGGTTCCAAAATCTGGAGTAGTCAAATGGTGTCGGCCCACTTTGTGTTGCTGGCTGGGTTCCTGGCTTGTTGGCGGATGGAGTGGAGTACGAGTGATGAGTAGAGAGGGTAAAAGAATTGTTTCCTTGGTCGGCAAATCGCTGAGGGGAATAATCAAAATGGGTAGACGACGAGTTATACCCGAAGGCTGGGGCTGTTTGTGACTGAGAGGTGGGATAACCAAACGAGGGGGCTACAGTAGACTGAGATTGGGAATAAGAGGATGGTTGAAGTTGAGACGAGTAAGCATGTGACTGAGATTGGTATGGATGGGAGGCGCTGGGGGCCTGAGTTTGAGAAGGAGTTGTAGAGAAGGGAATCGAGGCGGGGGTGAACCGCCAATCGAAAGAGTGCACTTGATCCTTGTTCTGATGAGAATCGAGCCCCGGGGCGGCTAATGTATGGTCCTGTTGTTGGAACTGAACGTACCTCCTACGCTTGGTCTGAGGGACATATGGATTGTAAGGCGATGTTGGGACCTCATGCCGTTGATCTGGATCTGGGGGCAGCTGCAAAAAAGGTGACATTTGGGGGCGCGGATAGTTGTGCTCTAGCCTCCCCTCTTCGGCAATGCCCAGTTCAGGAGCAGGTGTGGGCGGTTGTGGAGGGGGCCGGTGGCCCAAGCGTGTATGATAACAGTAGTCATCATTGAACCTTTTGTTGCGGGACTTTGTAAAAGCCAAAACAGAAAATTGGTAAGCATCCGTTTCACATCTGCTTCCAAAACAAAATATATGTAATGTGAACTCACAGTGAGAGCTGACTTCAACGGCCGTAAACCCCGATTCCAATGTTGTTTCAGTGTGATTGTCTTGCCTTTACGATGTCTTTTAGGAGATTTATCATCCAACTGTGAGCTTGAATGTTCAGATTCAGAGGAATTTTCGGAGGACGATTTGGATGACAATGATGAATCCTGGGACAAAGAATGTCCTCTATCCTCATATCCATCGCAAAGTGTTTTGTATCTCGTGGTTTCTACAAAGGTGACTTGGCGTTTTGGTGAGACTGATTGCGTTCTTTGTTTTTTGATGACCAGTTGGCTTGATTTGGTGGGCCGTCTTGAAGAGGGGGAAATGGATGGTTTGCGCTTAGACAGCTTGGGAACAGGGCGTTTAGAGGCTTTAACAGCAGAATTATAAGCTTTTTTTGAGCCTTGCTTGGGGGAAGGAGACTCAGACTGGCTGAGACGGCGTTTGGAATGTCGAGAAGGTGATCGACCCCGAGCAGATGTTGAGGCCCTCTTGGGGGAAGGAGAGGGGGACTGGTTGACTCTGCGTTTGGAAGTTATAGCAGGTGATCGAACCCGAGCAGATGTTGAGGCCCTCTTGGGGGAAGGAGAGGCGGATTGGCTATGGCGTCTGGTCTTTCTGGCAGGTGATCAACCCCAAATAGATGTTGAACCTTTCTTTGCGGCAGTGGAGACGGATTGCTTGACATTGCGTTTGGCATTCCTAGCGGGTGATTTTTCACGGGTCGAGGTTGATGCTTTTGGAGGGGACGGAGAAACAGACTCGATGATGCGCTTGTGTAATTTTTGTGCAGTTCTGGACGGAGTTCTTGTCGGAGTTCTTTTAGTCCTAGCCGGCGAAGTGGGAGTGGCATATCTTCTTGGGTGCTCTGACGGAGAGGGGGTCAGAGTTGAGATGCTGGACTCTTTTTCGTCTTGGGAGCCTTTGTCTTCAGAGGAGATTTGCTGGGCTTCACGATCCTCTGGAGAGAAGAGAATAAGGTATTAGAGATGCTAAGAACTGTAATGAAAAAGATAAAAATGGAACAAGAAAGATCTTACTGAGTCTGGTCAAGTACTAGTTGGCTAGGCGGCGTAAAGGAGACACCTTGATCTTTTGGGGGACCTCGGCATGGGGGTCGACGTGGTAGATGAAAGTGAATAGGTCGTCCTTATGGTTTGATGAGTCGAAAGGGTTGAAGTCAGAGCACAATACATGCTCTGTCGAACGGGTCCGTGGCTTGGCTTTGGTCATCAACGCTTTGAGGATACAAAATCACGCGGTATGGGCTGAGTTGGCGAACGGGGGGAAAATAGTCAGAGTCTAGAAGTCTTGCACAAAACTGGAGCAACATCCTACATTGTTTATACTGGCTGGATATGGATATGCCAAATGTCCACACTCCGTACCAGATTGTTCTTGCGGACTTAGAATGGCACCGAGAGGACCGCGGCCAGTGCAGGCCTAGGCCGGTGGGAGAAGTATTAATATGTCAGTATGAAAATTTTTATTTGTCTTTGCTTGAAGGAGGGGATTACGTAGCTTGGTCTTGATGGGAGGACTTCAGGACCCGCAGGGAAGTACATACGGCCAGTGAGCTTGAAAGTTGAGATCCCTTGTGTATGTAATACAAGTGTGGATGGCTTGATTGTTCTGCTTTGAATCAGGAGTTTGACGATCGAAAGTAACATGACAAAAGCAAAAAATACGCACCTTGAACCCTAGAAGAGATGTTAAGAAAGAGCCGCGGAGATAAACAACAGTCTCCGGCAGAGCCCCAAACCCTAAGCAGCCTGCCTGATGTCATAGCTTTTCAAGATATTTCAACTGATAACACATACATATAATGGGCCGATCAATCATCAATCATCAAGTTGTACCACCATCCTGTATAACTCTAAACACATGCATGGCTCGCTTTCCTTCTCCTTGAATGGCACTGTTTCCGATCACAGTAACAAAGAAACACAACCGTCTTCCAATCTTTGACCTTCTCCACCCAAGGGAATCACTACAGCTAGATCAAGACTCACCAAGACCAACAACTGTGACAAAGGCGATCACCCAACGCACACCACCACGGGCAATGGAAAACCGACTGGCCACCCACCTCTGGCGACTGCCTGCCACCTTTCATGGACAGTTAAGATGGCTAGTCCTGGTTACAAAGTACGTGTTTACCCTCTTCCCACTTGTTACATTTCTTTCCACCAGTTCCATTTCCTCCCTTAATACTTGCGCCTAAATTAATTGTGGTACTTTCTTGATTCCGTCTGCCTGTTAAGTTTTTCGAATTGATTACCCGTCCCGTAATAATTGCCACCTTTACCTGTTGACCACGTAAAGCCTCAACCAGATTTGGGACTCTCACTTTCTCTATTCAGCTTTTTCATAATCAACGCTCCGCGTTTCCTCCTGATCTTCCGACTAATATTTCCACTTCTAATTGTTCTGAACCAACACTCCCTTCACTCAAGGACTTAATCATGAAACGCCCTGCAAACATTCAAGAGCCACTTTGGACAGGTGAGTTTTCTTATCAGTCATTCTCATCGGCCCACTCATTAACTGAAATTACATCCCCTCTCATTGGCCCGTTCATTAACTGAAATTAAATCCCCATCAGACCCAAGCGAACTCAAGATCCCTGAACTCCGACAAGTCTTAACCAAATGTAAAATCCAGTTTGACCTAACTGAACAACGTACACAATTATTTCACCGCTATGTCCAACTTGCGCGGATTGAGTCACCCGAGTCAGTAGAGCAATGGATTGGACAAGACTCATTGAACGGACCATTGCCAGGTTAGTACATGTGATTTTTAGGTTTTTGTGAAGATTGATACCGTTCTAACATATTCAACCTGCTCCAGTCGCCAGCTGCCTTGTAATGCCGAAGCTGAAAATACTACTAGCTCTCCACGCGGTGGACTTCCCAGCACAGGGCCGTCGCGGCGAGCTGGTGAAACTTTATGAAACTCTTGTCAACAAGGTCAATCAAGCTCATGCTCCAGTGCGCTCCGTCACAGTCAAGGTTGTCATCCCCCCCCACCCAGAGCACAAGAAGCGTAAACCCAACTGCCGAAAGCCGCACGCTGCCAGACAAGAAGGCCTTTCAAGCCTTGTAGGCAAGACTAGGCCTACCAGATCCGCCGCCCGAAGTCAGGCCTTCTTTTCTCCATATGATCACCGGGCCCCTCAAGAAGACAAGCAGACACCTGGCTCCGGGCGCACCAGGTCCTACCAAACTAGATCCTCTGCCAGGCGCACGGACTCCACATCTCAGACCACTAGGTCCTCCGCCGGGCGCGGACGTGCGTATTCTCAGCCCAGATCATCCGCCGGTTTTTCAAGTCACCCTCGATCCACCGCCAGGCGCAGCCGCTCCTCATCTGAAATTTCAAGGCCCTCTACTGGTTGCACGGCCTCCAGAGCCTCCTCGCCCCAATCAGCTGCAACGCCCGCTGGACCTGGCCATTTATTATCTCTCATCGATTCCCACCTTTCCTCTCAAGATTTGCCAACCCCTGGATCCTCTGCGCAGCAAACAACGGGATCTTCTGACTATTTTCCCCGACAATCCTCGCAATTCAGGGCATCCCACAAGCACAAACTTGCTTCAAGTGCTTCTGATTCACAAGCCCAAAACAATGGATCTCCACCAAACATTGAAGATGGCGCATCCGAGATCTCGACTCAGGGCACCAATGTGCCCTCTTCCCCGAGTCTGCAACAGCCCCCAGTCGCCAAGTCACCCGTCGATTCCGATTTCTCCTCTCAATATTTGCAAATCCCTGGATCCTCTGCTGGGAAAACGTCAATCTCTTCTGATGGCTATCATCTCCGACGATCTCCACGGCTGAGTGCATCCTATGAGCGTGAACAAGCATCAAGCGCTTCTGGTTCAGAAGCCCATGACCGTGGATCTCAACCAAGGATTGAAGATGACACATCTGAGACCTCCACTCAGGCGCCTGATGGTCCCTCTTCCCCAAATCTGCAGCAGGCCCTTGTCCTAGAGTCTCCCGTTGAATCCAACCTTTCTTCTCAATCTTCATCGGAAGCTACATTGGTCCCGTCAACTTCCCAGCAAGTCACTCAGGAAGAAGCCTTCCGTTCTGCCAGTCCCTGTCAAGGTGATCGGGAAAGCTCTCCCTCGGACAGCACGCGTTCCCAAGGCGCAAGTGGAGCAGCTCCAGCTGTTTCTCCGATTGAAAGGTTGTCACCAGAACAAGATACACCACAGCAGCCAATTTCATCACGCCACAGAGGCTCTCACTCCGTTACCCGTCTAGCCCCCTATAGCCCCCCACTACCATGTGTGAAGACCAAGCGCAAGTACCAAGACCCTTCAGAGTTGCTGGGTGAGTTATGTATGCTGAGTATTTTTTTCACTCATTATGCTAACAATTCTTTGCATTTAATTTTTTTAGACCCGTCGCATCTCTCATGTGAACGGCCTGGCAAACGCCGCCAAAGACGCCAGTCAAGTTCGGTGATTCATGTCAGGCGGCGTCCCACTGGCAAGCGCTCACGCAAGCAAACCCAATCCGGTCAGGTTGATAATGGGTTTGTATACATGCCCAGCCCCTCCGCCCCCCCCATTACTTCTTCCTCGGCCTCCTCATCAAGTTATGCACCGCCGATCACCCAGTCATCGAGAACCAGCGCCTCACTCACATCAGTCAGTGCCCGTTCAATTCGTGCTTCAACCCGCGCAGCCCAAAATGAAAGGAATTTTCCCACGGAAAATTCACGACAAAAGCGAAGCAAGCATCTCAGCGAGGCTGACCCTCAAACCTCTAAGAAAGAATCTCGACTCCCACGCTCACAGCCTAAGAGAAGCCGTCGGCTCACTCGTCCATACTCTAGTAGAGAAGGCGTAGACACCTTCAACTTTGTTCCCAATATTCCTGACCCTTCAAAGAAGAGGAAGAGCCCACATGGTCAAAACATTGTGCACTCTAAACGACCTCGTTCGATTCCCTGTTCTCCTGATCGTCAAGTTTCTAAGCGTAAACCTCGAACTCCCCGACAGAATAGCTATTCTCCGCATCCGGCGTTGCATAGCAAACTTGAACCTCAGGAATACGACTCCTCAAATCACCACGCTTCTGGCCTTCCCACCCCACGTTCTTGTAGGCAATTTACTGCACCCTTGTCTTCTTGTGAACCCGCGGCGTCACACCAAACATTGACTGCATTATCAGCAAGCCCTTGGCCTTATCCCAGTGGAAGTGTCCATTCCTCAGCAGCTCCCCAAAGAAAGCGGGGCCCACTAAATGAGCCATCAAGTCCACCAGTTGCCACCAAAAGACAACGAGTCACTCAGAGCCCCGGCCGTCTCCCCCGTATCCCAACCTCAGCCGAAGTGCGCCGCCGCCGACAAAGGCAGAATAGGGTCAGGCACCAGAGCCTCTTAGTTCGTCCATCCTTACATGAAGATGTCTACTTTGACCATCATCCATCAGCAAGGGGTGTCGATGCCTGGAGAAACTCTCTACCTGTTGATTTACTACCTCCACACGAATACAATCACGACCCCTCTCTACCTGCTGAGTTACTCCCTCCACACGAATACAATCACGACCCCCCCCTTTCTAGAGCCGGCCCCTTCAATCCTACAGCTGACCCCTCTCATTCCAGACCCGGCCCCGGGGGTGGATGGGTTGGCGAAAGAGTTTTAGGAGAGATGGCCCGGGCGACTGGTCGCCTTACCGATTGTCTTGAAGGGCTCAACATTGCAGCGCTTAGGCCGGGAATCAGTCAAGCTCAGACCAGCCGCCCCTCAGCACCACTCCGAAATTTGACTCTCTTAGTAAGCATTAGATCATCATGCACATGAATCAATACTAGAATCAATACTAACATTCTGACGTACAGGCTTGAGTTCGCTGGCACATCAAGACTCTTTTTGGTAAGTGTATGGATTTGAATCAGTTCCCTCCTCCCGCAACAGAGCAAGAGAGGGCCAATTGGAGGCGGGACCCAGACGACGACAACGAGAGCATGAGCAGCAGGGCATCTTCACAGGATGGAGATTTCGACCCCGCATTCCCTTATCCTAATGGTCCCGGTCATCGAGAAGCTTTGCCTGCCACGCTATTGATCATGTGGCGGGCTATGCAGCGCTCTGGTGTTGTCTCATTTTGTCCCGACTTTACCCGCCCCCCCCGCCATGTCGATAATCTATTTCTATGGGACCTTGCCCATAGGCTATTCATCTTGTTGGTCCAAGCAGGCGAGTATTCGGAAATAGATCTGGCAAGTTGCCCTGAGGATATGATCCGGCAGGCCATTCTTAATCACGCCAAACAACTCCAACGAATGTGAGTTTCTGCCTTCAGGCCTATGAGCCAGAAGCACCAGCTGACCTTAAGCCCCTGATAGACATCGCGAAGCAGGCTGGGATGCCAAGCGACTCGATCAGAGGGCCGTGATCAAACGACGCCAAGCTCGGACCCGCACTGTAAGCAAAGATGATTTAGAAATGCTTTTGTCCCTGATTGCCCATCTACAGTTACGTGAAACCCGCGTCAAATTCCTTACTAGTCAAGCGGCCCTAATCCCTCTAATTCCCGTGATCAATGCATGCACTAGCGATGCCGAAACAGATATGGACGACAATGATGGCTCTGACGTTGGCAGTAGTAACAAACAAGTCATAGTCGAACAACTCCCTTGGCGCCATCCTCGAATCGGCAGGGCAATTGAAACAATTGATTGGCTGATTGAACTTAAGCGGCAATCAGGCTGCAAAGACTATGGTAGATCAACTATACAACGAAACCGTCCCCGTGATCCCAAGATCAGCAGCACTAGAGAGTGCCCAAAATCACTCTCTTGCGACGTCTACTGCGATGAGTGGCTAAGGTCCCAAAGACCCTCACAGCTAAATGCCTTGAATATCCAGCCTGGTCCATTGTTCAAGGGTACCATAAAGCTTCTGGAGAGGATGATATAAATCCAGATCATTCTTTATCTTGTTTATATCTTCCCTTTCACGTCTTTTCCTTGTTGATGTAAATAGTTCACGTCTTTCCGACCTCGTTTTCTTTTTTACTCACTCCTTGTCTTTTTGAACTTGTCTTTTTAATGTATATAGTGTGAATAGTCTTAATAATGTATATAGCAATGGCCAATGACTCACATTGATCCTCTCACATTGATCCTCTCACATTGATCCTCTGTTGGGCCTCATGCTTACAAGCCCGCCGCAGAAAATGATTCCACCCTTAAACCCTAGCCTCTAGGCCATGGTGTTTATACTGTTGCATGTCCGCATAAGACCTGGAAACTTGAGTTGCTCGTGTTGTCGTTGCCTACGCTCCAAGGGAGACCAGAGTCCAGCACAATTCTGGTGCCATGGCTGGCACAGCAGCACTTACTTGCTTTGCGGCGGCCGGGCAAGAAGCTTGCCCTTCCAATTCCGTTGTAATTCCTGCTTGCTTGGACACAAATTATGTACGTGCAAATATTTATTTAAATATGTAAATGACATCAACACCCTATTACCACTTTTTCAATTGGATCCTCTTCAGGTTTCTTCCATAACTCCGTTGCGCAACCCTCTCTTCCACCGCCAACAAAATACAACTACAAACCCTACCATTCATAATCTCTCCTGAGCCTCCCCCCTCATCAATCATTATCCACCCAGTATTCAATCCTCTCCTCATGTCAGAAACACGACTCGGGGCTGCAGTTTGCCACTGCCGCAGCTTTCAATGCGGCCAACAACGCTTCAGGGACAAGGAAGGAAACTGGCAGTCTGGTGCACTAGTTTCTCGATCTGCTCACAGAAATCACCAGGCGGCCGATAATCTAATAGTCGCACGGTTTGGAGGCGCCCAAGGTAGGCCTTTCCTCTGCCTACTATTGTAGGCCCTCATTGCTAAATCCTGATGCTTCGTCACTTCAACTCAGATTCTGACAATGAGGGCTCCGATAAAGAATCAAGTGTATCCCAAATTGTCTCCGAAATGGATGTTGATCAACATTCATCTCGGGCTAGCTCTGGGATTGGCATCTCCAACTCTTACGATTGCAGTTCGTCGGTTCCTCTGTTTTCTTTACTCTTCTGCCTGGTCAATTACGCTCATCTAAACCTCCATCGCTTCCTAGGTGCTTACCACGATCTCACCTTTGAGAAAGGTGAGGCCGCCGTTTTGCACGTCTCGCTTTTGACTGTGATGCTAGCAGTATTCGACCATACCTCATTTGCAACCTCAGGTTGGCTCTTGAAATCTGCCAAGGGTCTGCTGACTCTTGCAGCTTCTGGTGGCCTTGGCGAACCTCGCACCCAGAACCTCAGTTTTTGCCAAGAACAAACTCTTAACACTCTGCCGGTTGATATCCGAACTGTCCTCAAGTGGATGCAGATAGATCCTAAACTGGTGACAGTCATGTGTTGCCGATCGTGCTTTGCGATGTACCCTATACCCCAACCAACTTCGAGTGATGGCGCAAGCGAAGGCCGACCAGACAGCCCGCAGGGCCTGAGGCGCTGCATTAATCAGTCTTTTCCCAATCCAGAAACACCTGGCGATGATCAAGAAACACCTGGCGGTAATCAAGAAACACCTGGCGGTAATCAAGAAACACCTGGCAATGACAATTCGTGGTCTCTTGAAGCAAATGCTTGTGGCGAAGAACTATTTTGACCTGGGAAAAACGGGGACCTTCCTATCAAGAAGTATGCGTATCAGAACCTCTACAATTGGCTTGCTCGACTTTTTTCCCGCCCAGGAACAGAAGCCGGCTTGGAGCAAAGTGCACGCTTGGCTAACATTCCGTTCGATCCCAACCATCAAGCCACCGATATCCACCATTCAAAAATTTGGAAGCAGTTTATTGGTCCCGACGGAAAGCAATACACTAACCAAGCCGGAAATCTTACATTTGGACTCTTCATGGACGCCATCAATCCTTATGGGAACAAGCAAGCTGGGAAGCACGCCAGCATAACCTTTATGATCATGACCTGCTACTCATTGCCCTTGGACCTACGGTACAAACCTCAAAATCTCTTCGTGGTAGGAATCGCCCCAGGCCCAAAAGAACCGTCGCTCGAACAGATCAACGGGGTACTCCGACCAATTGTTGAGCAACTGAAGGTTCTGTGGTCAACTGGGCTGGTCTTATCTCAGACCTGCCTTTACCCTCAAGGACGCCAAGTCCATGCTGCCATCCTCCCCTTTTTTGCAGACTTGCCAGCCCTCCGCCGAGGACTTGGATTTGCCGCCCCCACAGCCACAAGAATTTGCTCACATTGTCTTTTGAAGAAGTCGGAAATCACCAACCTCCAACCTGAGACCTGGCCTCTCCGAACCCTTTCAGATCACAAGGCTCGGGCGATTGAATCTCGCGACGCTGCTACTTTGAAGATTCGAGAGCAAATTTTGCAGGCCCACGGAGTTCGATACTCAGTTATGCTTTAGTTACCCTACTGGGATATCATCAAGTATCATGTTGTCGACCCAATGCACAACCTCTTGTTGGGTTTGTTGAAGTGGCATTGTCAGCGATTTTGGGCCATGACCGATGTCGCACAGGAGCCAGAACCCAAAGGCACGGCTCAACGAGAAATCTGTGATCTAGAACGAGATGTAACAAGGCCAACGTTTCCAGCCGGTCGACCTGCAAGCCCAACGGAAAGTGAAGATGAGGGATCCGGCATACCGTTCAACCGCATGGAGTTCCGGTCCACTGAGTCTAGCGATAATTCTTTCTCTCCTAATCTTGAGGCCGAAGGGTGGGATACCGGACCCTGGACTCCTCCGGCCGAAGATAAAGTCATTCTCGATGGTGAAGCATTAGCATTTGTGAACAAGCTTCTACCCCGGATCCACATCCCAACCTGGATTAAGCGAGCACTACCCATCTTGGGGAAAGCTTCTTTTGGCAGCCTCAAGGCAGATGAATGGCGAAATTTATTCACCATTCAGCTGCCATTAGTCCTTCCTGCTTACTGGGCGGTCGGAGGGCCGCTTGCCCGGTCTCTCTTCCGCAATTTTGCCCATCTAGTCTCAATGACCAACTTGGCCCTCAAACGATCAATGTGCGCCAACAGAGTCCAAAAGTATCGAGAGCATACATTAGAATATCTGCGCAGCTGTCTGATTCTCTTTCCGCATATCACCCTAGCTCCCAACCACCACATGTCGGTCCATGTGGCTGATGGCCTGGAGAGCTTTGGACCTTCGAGAGCTTGGTGGTCTTTCTCAATGGAGAGACTGATGGGGACCATTTTGAAAGCTTCTCACAACAATCGCATTGGTTCGTACATTTCTACTCTCTAAGGACATACCCGGCTAATTATCTGATGCGCCTGGCTTGCTTTGACCTTACCAGGGGAGCTTGAAATAACCTTCCTGACTAACTTTTGCCGGTTTGGAAACTTGGAAGCCCTGCTATCCAGGCCAGAAAAATTCCCGCCCAAGCTCAGACCATTCATAGAACAGTTGCGGGCCTTTCACGATCCTCCAATCGCTACCAAGGCTCCAACTATTCCCAAAAGTCACGAGGGATTTCTTGATTTGTTGACACTAAAGATCCTGGCCAAGCGACTCAATGACCTCTTCCCTTGTTCCACCGGCGCGACGTGGGTCCCTTCCAACGTTTGGGCGAAGAAAAAGCAAGCTGAATCCAAGGAGTTCCTCCCGGTCAACTCACGGATTGAAAGGCTTTCCAGCTTTGTTGTCGATGGCATTATGTATTTGACATTCAAAGAGAACCCAAACAATAGTGTGATTGCTCTAGGACCGGATGTCGCGCCTCAGTACGGAATCATCGACCAAATCTTTACGCACCGGCGAACCTTAGGAGACAGAACTAGCGCAGCAGACACATGGCTACTCATTCAACCGCTGCGACCTTGTACGTTTTCCAGTCCGTTTGCAGGTTTATCCAAATTCAGCATGCAAGTAGAGCTCAGGACCATGGAAAGTGAAATCCTTTATGTAAGCCACACGCAAGATATTCGTGCTCATTGTGCATGGATTAAGTACAGATCTTCTGAGATATTACCAACAATTAAGACAGAATGCATTGCCATAGTATCACTTGATCGTTGAATTGATGTTTTTTAGTTGACACTTTGCTGAAATTGTAATTCATATTTCTATTAAAAAAAACATGCAACAAAAGCAAAAACAAAAGCAAGAACAGCACAAACAAAAGCAAAAACAAAAAAAGCAAAAACAAACAAAAAAACAAAAAAACAAAAAAACAATTCTGAGGTGAAAAAAATGGCTGAGCAATGCTAAGTGTAAAGAAAAACCATGAGTATGCTGAGCATGAAAACAAAACCCTGCCGCAGTGTGATCAAAAAAACATGGCTCAGTGTGCTGAGGCTGGTGAGGGTGCTGAGTATGCTGATTGTTGAAGAAAAAATCACCTGTGATGCTGAGTTAAAACAATTGGTACCAACCCTGCTGAGTTGAAAAAAGAACATTGCTGAGCATACTGAGCCTGAATAAAAACACCCACGCATACTGAGCCTGAATAAAAACACTCACAGGTATGCTGATCTGTAAAAGATGAATGGGTGTACCTGTCTTGTCCAAAAAAGAACAGTGGCTGAGTATACTGAGTGTGAAAGAAAATGAGCCAAAAAAAAAAAAAAAAAAAAAAAAAAAAAAAAAAATCAAACCCCCCAAATTCCGCCCAAGGCGTTAAAATTCCCTGCATGTAGTGTGACATGTACGTGATAGACTATCTACATGTGGTGCGGGCTTTAGTGTGGTGTGGTAATCCATACCTTTTCACATACAAACATCAACAACTTACATTTCCTCTCACATATACTTCATTATTATTACATGATCATATTCTACATACAAAACTACCCCTAGTCACTCACTCAAAGTACCCCTGATTTCCCTTTGGTTCAGAAGTTATTAGCATTCTTAGAATATTACCACTTATAACCACATAACTTTACCAATACTACAACCCCATAGGATATTATACAAGGTATTGATTTATAAATATACAGTACATAAATAAAACACAGATATTACATACTTTTCTTTAGTTTATATCTTCTTTGGTATTAAGTTGTACAGCACAGTCATTTATATTACATAGTTACATCTTCTGCCTTTATCATCCTCTTTGGTTACTAGTCACACTACATTCCTTATATACATAGTTACTAGCTACATTGGCTCATCTTTCTTACACTATCACTACTCTCTTTTGGTTGTATACCTCTGAACACATTTCCCCTTTCTCTTTACTGCCAGGATCAGCTATCTTGTGCCCTTTTGTATAAGTAGAACTCCCCTTAGTTCTATGGTTAAATCATGCACTCCCCTTTTAGAAAAAGTACAGTTTACATTTACATTCACCTTTAAACCTTTTACATTTACTTTTGCATCAACCTTTACACAAATAAAAATCATAACACATACCCCATACTCTTTCTCAGTGCTTTTCTCACTCCTCTTAAAGTCCCTGCCTCAGATTGATTAAACAACCTAAGTTCCCATTAGTAGCAGCAGTCTAAGGATTAGTAGAAATATAGCCACACCTCTTTTCTTTCTTTTTCTTAGTGAAACCCTTTCCCCTCAGCAGTAGTCAAGAAGGGCAGCCTCATCAGCACCTGTAGCTTCAACATCTTCTATTTACTGGATTTGTTGTCTATTTCCCCTTCAAGCTCTTTCCTGATCCTTTAGGAGTTCCACAGCGGGCAGGCCCGCAATACGGCTCATGACACTTGGCTGGTTGCCAACCGAGGTAAAACCGCATTGGGTGTGCTTGCACCAATTGAATTGATTACATCAGTGTGCATCTAACCAATGCAATCAGCTCAATTGGTTCACATCCAAACCAATGTAATTAAACTCATTGGTTTGTGTGCCCACCAATGCAAATGATTGCATTGGTTGGGCACATACCAACAAAAAATATTAAATCAGTGTTACCCGCCAAAAAAATCATCCGGAAAACTTTGGCTGGCAGATAAGGGCATACAAAGGCAAACAAAGGCAAACTTTTCCCAAAGTTTGCCAAGGTTTTATCCTGCTCTTCTGGCTCACAACACCTTGTTTGCGTTGTCTAGATTAGCCTTTCCAATTTATCTCACCTCCCACATCAAATACCAATCCCACCCCCATCCCTCACGTGATCTTTCCCGATGACACTTCACTATACTTGTCCTCATCTCTCTTCATGCTGCAATGTCAAGTATAACAAGAAGCCTTGCAATAAACACTCCCAACTTAGCCTGGATTGTATTGTAAAGCACACCCTCAACAAACAGATCCATGCAAACTGCCAACCTTCCTGCCCTGCCTATAAACTTAACAGTAAGAAGTTCATGCCCATGTCCCTGGTATTGGTAACATAAGCTGACAGTTTCTTAATTTAGGCCAATCAATGAATGTATTTCCATTTCAAACCTTCAACGATGTAACTATGCCCTGCAATAACAAAAATATTACAACAAACCACAGTCTTGACATGAAATTTGGTAAGTCATCAGTCTGAGTGGTGTAATCCTTAATCCTAGAAAAGCTAGCTAACATCAGCATGAAAAGGTTTTGGTCACATAGTTCACCTTGTTCTGCGAGTCATAGCATATTACCTGTTAATTCAAACCTGGTTGCAAAGCAAATTTCTGTGGACCTTCCATCACAACAATCATGAGTTTCAGATGATATGTAAAGGAGTATGTTTCAAATTCCGCACCATTTTGATGTATTGGTTTCAAGTGGCAGCCCCTGAAGACTTTTGTATAACTGTTACGCAACTTGGATTATGCTTCATCTTTCTTCTTTGATAAACTGGTTAAGCTTTCACTAAAAAGATTTTTAAGTCAAGATGCACAGAAATATTTACAAATAAATCATGAGGGTTTTTATAAATGAGAAACAATTACTGCCAAGTGCCAATCCTTTGGCTTGACCTTTACAGTTTCTGCATAAGACAGTTTGGAAGATTGACTGCCTGCCCTACTGGCAACTAGTTCCACAAGAGAGCTTTTGGCGTATTTTCTGGGTGCAGAAGAAGGGTGAGCAACTAGGAGAGTTGTAATTCAAGTACTATGGAGTGTGTGTGGTGGAGAGTGAGGAGAGAATAAGGGGGTAGATAAGCGTCAGGATCCAAGCACAGAGTAGGTCAAGGTCAACTGTGAAGTTAGATGAATAAATTGGAGAGGAGGCCGGGGGAGGCCTAGTCGGGCCAAAATGTTGCCCATCTGGAGGCCCATCTGAGCCTTACTTATTGTCTCTTGTTCAAGTAAGAGGATAAGGATGATCAGTTGGACTAGAAGGAATGGGAGAAGGACTGAGAGGGCTAGATGGGTTCCTATAGGAACAAGTAGATTAACGTTGATCTCTCGGATTGTCCGGTAATTTGCCATCTCTCCAGTGAACAAGGACCTGTAAAAACCGATCCACCCCCAAAACAAAATCAGTTGGAATGAGGGGAGGCAAGGGAAGAGAGGAAAAAATGGACATACTTGGTCAAGAGCAATGGTAAGTGAGTGGGTGGGTAGCAAGAGCTGCAGGAGTTGGGCGGCAATAGAGAGGTAGATGCATCCCTAAGTCCATGCTGTGAGGAGGAAGACGGTGGGCAATCCGGGCTGTTTAGGCTTAAACAAGGCCAGCACGTAGAGTTCCACAACAATGGCAGCCAGGATAGGTAGGCCCAGCCCGCCTACAGAGACAAGCAGGAACATGTGACCGGCCTTGGTAAGCAGTGATGCGAGCTGTTTCCAGACTGGCCTGGCTCGGCCAGCCCACTCAATATTCATACTCTCATCTGGGCCTGCTTCCAAGCCCTCTTTGTCAGATCCCTCCCCCTCCTCTCTGAGTAGTTGTCACACTCTGTGATGCCAAGGACTGATAACCTTCTAGCTACAGAAGGTGCAAGGCTAAAAATAATATGTAATAAATTATTTTAGAGGTTTTTAATCTTTTTTATTAATATTAAAAGATTATAAATTTAATTGGGAGGGGCCTGCAAGCAGGGGTGTTTTGGATGCTGTCAGCCACCAAGATATTACATACAACATGTAACACTTGAAACTGCAAGCTGAAATAAAATAATAATATTTAATTATATTATTATTTATTTTATTTTTATTTTATTTATTTTACTAGATTTTCTGATTATAACAGAAATTGTACTTAACTGTTTCAACAATTGGTATAATAGTCTGACAGTTAAGAACAAGCTTAGAAATATCTGGTTGATACATAAGGCTCTGTGTTCCAAAAACTGGCATCTTTGTAGCTACACTGGGTGCAAGCAAAAAACAGGTGGTGACACAAGGGTATGTTTCAAGGGGAAAT
Organism: Puccinia hordei; assembly: GCA_007896445.1. Lineage (NCBI taxonomy): Eukaryota > Fungi > Basidiomycota > Pucciniomycetes > Pucciniales > Pucciniaceae > Puccinia > Puccinia hordei. The sequence continues at coordinate 366,654 of RDRW01000200.1, forward strand.
GGGTAATGGTGGGTTTAAAAGTAAAAGTTTTAATAAAAACAATCAAGTTGTTTTTAACGGAGGGGCCTGAGCTACAGGGGTGGTTTATTGTGCCCTCCGAAGCTCTGGTCTTTTTTATAAAAGAGTATTCACAGACAGTAGTATACTACTGAGGTATATAAGGAAATAAGACTCACTAGTTCATTTCCAGGAAAGATAACTTCAGGAGGAGTATGACTGGTTTTGAGGCGCTCAAATAACTGGGTAACAGGTTGGTGATGAGTGCTGAGAAAGGTGAAAGATTTTTGGATGAACTTCAGGTATAAAACAAGCAAAAACTGTACTATATAACAGGCTGTAAGACTGGTTGATATGGTGGGTAAAAGCTGGTAAATGTAAATGAAGATGGGGATATCATTTCATGGGAAGGAAGGGCTGTTGATATATCCCTTCTGGGCTATTGGGGGCAAATCAGAAGCTCTGTGTTGCCTGGTCTAGTCTGCTACTAAGCCCTAGTTACCTGTATAACTGGTTTGGTTATGGTAGGGCTTAGTTACATGTTTCAAAAGGACCAAAGTGGTTTAATGTTCTTAGTAAGTTGAATACTTTTGTTTCTTCATTCCTTTTGGACCATTAGTCTATTTACAACCAACAAATTGGGCTATCTTGGCCTTAGTAGGAAAAGTATGGCCGCGGCATTGGTTGTGGCTTTTATTACAGGTGCCAGGTACATGTAACTATGGAAATGATGATGTAAGCCTTATTCATGCATCATAACTGAACTCTAGTAACCTTAATTACATAGTCTAATAGCATATATTTAAGGTTATGTAGATCTTTAAGTCATATGAAAACTTGAAGGCCTTGTGAAGGGATATGAAGGAGTAATAATTATGGTGTACTTTTGCTGAGCTACCCTAGGTTAATCTGCATGTGGATTCAGAATCTGTGATAATATTTTAAGTTTTCTTTATACTTTAGAAGTTATATCTAGATTCTGTGTTATATGTTTTTGTTTTAATAGGTTCTTTCAAAACAAAAGATGCAAGGTGTGCATTCTTTTGAGACTAAGAATATAATTTGTATATTGGTATAATTTGCTATGGTCAGGACGTCTCTGAAGTAGTAGCAGGCTGACAAAATTGAGGGATATATGGATGATTGGTTGAGTTTCACATCATTCATGATGAAGGGTTAAATAATATTGTTTCACCTCAACCCTTGTACTTCCTTTGGCTGAGAAATTTCAGGACAAAGTAAGCCCTCTCGGCTTAATTTGGCATGCCATTTGCTGTACAACCTATCCCCTCTTGTTAACATGATCCACCTGGTCACATGACATCATGCAGCTTGACATTAAGCCCGGCGGGCTTGAATATGCCACCAAAAATATGTGTGATTATTCATGCTCAGATTCAATCAAATTAACCCCCGGCGGGCTTAACAGACAGCCTCTGGACATTGGTCTCTCTGACTTGCTATATGTTCTCCAACATGGTCTCACTTACTACCATGTCATGCAAGAGAAAGACCTTATCATCTTGCTTCATTTCATCATGATTGATTTCACCATGTGCACACAATTTAGTTTGTGTGGCATCATGGTAGCTCTGCCTACTTGCTGATGTGGTACTGATTGGCTGGAACAGTTCATGTGCATGGATGCCCAACATTGCTCATGGGACCAGATGCAGATTAGTTATTCTCCATGACACATCACTACAATGTTGACAAATGAGTCGGTCAACATTGTTCAATTATTTAGCCCGGGCTTAATTTGAAGCTGAAGGATATCATGTGACCAGGTGGGCCATGTGAGCAATAGAGGATGAATGGCAAAGGATACATCATGCCCAATAAAGCCCGCCAGGCGTAAATGGTCCTGACATTGCTGAGCCGGAGGAAGCACAAGGGTAGGGGTAAAAAAATATTATTGACTTATGGACACAAAAAATCATGGAACGGTGACTATGTGTTACAAAGGGTGCTAGAACTGGGGATATTGAAGGAGGTGGATTCACCTGTTGTATAGTTGATATAACCATGAGCAATACACTTGGCTAAAAGGCGGCGTGTTGGACAGATAAAATTAGAGACATCATGGGGGAAATTCTGAACAGAAGAGATAATTTGACAAATGTATGTACCAAGATGTAACCAGATTTTTTCAGAAGGGGAAAAGTTTGAATTGGATACCTGATATATTTGATGGAATGAGTAGATGATTTCAAGACAGTCACTGATAGTGTATTGCCTTTGGTCTCGGGTGGCATTGAAGAGTCCATGTACCCCTCCCAGGAGATAGTAAATGTTGTGTTTACTGGCAATTTGGGACAGGCTGGTGTGTTGCTCCATTTAGCGGGAAATTGTGGTATCAGAGGAAGCTTGTTGGGATTTATTTTTACAAGGATTGAACTCCTCATCAATGTGGGCCTGGATGATGGTATGAGACATCATGAGATCAATGATGATTTTGTGTAGGTCATCCAATGCATCATCTGTTGTTGATGCTGTTGGGTTTTTGAGTGGTTGATGGGTAATTTGCCCATTGGTATCCTCTCCTTCTGTAAGTTTTTGAAGGGTGGGCATGGTGGTTTTCATTGTATTGAGCCAGGTCAAGACAATGAGGTGACATTCAATGGACACAATGTGAGTAGGTGTTGAAGGTAATTCCAGCCTTTTTTCCCACTTTGTCTTTGAGACTCGGCCTTTCTGGAACCATGTGGCCAACTTGTGGATTTGTTTACAAAACGGTTCACTAGGAATGAGGGTGAAGTTGTCCAGGGTGATGGGGTTGGGTGCACGTGTTACTATGGTTGGAGGGTTAGGTGGCTGGTTGGATGTGGTGGGGGTTGATGGGGGAAGTTCTTTGGAGTTACCAATTTGGTTAGAAGTGGATTTGTTTGTGTGCTCTGGTTCTTCCTCTGGTTCTTCAGATGTGGTCGAGGCATTGGAGGTAGATGAGATAGAGCTGAGGGATCAGGACCGATATAATTCACAGCCGGGTGGGTGTGATTTCCTGGAAGCTGGTTTGACAGTGGGGACTTGAGGGTCTGGGCGGTGTTTCTTTGCTTGATGCTGAGGAAGTTGGTTCTCATCTTCACTTGAGGTAACCTGAGATTTCAAACGTTTCTGGGTTTTCTTTTTTCTACGCTTTGACGTGGTATGTTTTGAGGTGACAGCCTTTCCTGTTCTGAGATGGGAAGAGGTATCTTTTGGGGTTGTGGAAGGCAATTTGGATGGGTCGGAGGGGTCTCCAAGACAAACAGGGCCATGGTCTGGGTTATCTGCCGAGCCAGGAATTGTGGGGGCTGGGTTTTGTTCAAGAGATGGTGATTGGCCAGACTCATGTTGAGTGGATTTAGCAGAAGTGCTGCAAATGTGTGAGGTGATGGAGACTGGTGGATGGTTTAACTTCTTGGATTTGTATGATTGGTGAGCACTTGATGTAGTGGAGGAGCGGGTTATGGTGGGTCGGGAAGCTGGCTTCACTGAAAGACATTCATTGACTGATAGGGCCTTATTTTCCTCATAATCTGAATGAAGATATTCAGTTATTTGAATAAAGAGCTGAATTACCTTTTCAGATGGTGTCAAGACAAGATATGATACCTTCAACATCCTGACAAATTGACTTGCGGATTTTTAATTCAGAGCAGGTTTTGGAAAATTCTTGGATCTTTCCAACATTGTTCAAGAATTCTTCTTCACTGATCTCTTGAACTTCAGACCCAAGGAGTGGCTCACCAGGGAGATGGTTGGCTCCAAGGGTTGGAATGTTGGTGGTGGTTGGTTTGAATTGTGAGATGGGAAAGACATTTTATATGAATGCGGATCTGATAAGAAGTTGGGTGGTAAAAAGAAATGAATGTTTATGGGGTGAAAATCTGGAACACACTGGGAGTTTGAGTAAGATCAACTGACCAGGTGGTGGGGTGGATTCAGGATTAGGGGCAGAGCCACTTGGCAATGCAGGTGCGCCTTGGTCAACTACAGGGGCTGCACATGTTTGTTAATTTGTACAGTGGGGAGGAGGAATGTCAAGGATTTGTACTGGTTCTTGGGAATATAATAAATAGTGAGTTGAGTATATCTAGAGATGATTGATAGAATGAGGAAGGGGGGAATGAGAAGTGTACCAGAAGTGGTTCCTTAAGAACCATCAAGCAATGAAAACTCCAACATCAAAGGGCTAAAAATAGAAATACATATGAAAGAGACATTATTAGACAATTAATAGGGGGTATCAAATATGACCAAATCCACAATTAAAACCAGTGAATTAGTTGTTTTAACAAAATTTTAATTTTGAGATTTTTGAATCACTTTATTTTGATATCCATGGTTTTTAAAAATGGTGGATTTTCAAAACCAGTTGATTATATAATGGTGGATTTAGTCATATTTGATACCCCCTAATAATGTAACATAAATTATCATAAACTTAAGAAAAACAATAAACATTTTAGAATATAAAAATTATGACATAGTAATAATGTAATAAACAAATATAATAAATTAATTAATAGTAAAATAAGTAATAGCTCATTACCCTATGAGATAAGTGAGAATAGTATTACATATTCTGAAAGAGCAAGTAAAATAACCTAGGGTACCTCAGCCAAAGTATCCTAGAAAACGTACTCCTTCTACTAATAAAATTAACTTAAAGAATACTCTTACTAAGAACTAAGAATACTCACTAGGTATAAACATGTGTAATATGAGAGTACTCTAATATGTAAATATCCTTAAAATATGGGATAATAACTCAAATAAACTATGTAATTATCCTTTAAATCATAAATGAAGTATTAAATAACATCTGACATAAATACCACACTGTTTTATAGTCTTTGTAATATTATTAACTTCTACAAATACATACTGTATAAGTTAATTAATATTATAATACATGAAAGACACAAAACAGGAGAGAAGATAAACATTAGATAACTTCAAATAAGTCCAAAGGAACTTGTACAATTAAAATAAATGACAAGCTCCTTTAATCACAGGAAAAGAACAAATGCTGACACAGGATGTTTGCTTGTGAAATAATTGAATGGAGAGTTGGAAAAGGGCCCATCATGCAAGTATAACAAGCATTCTCATGGTACAGAACTTTATATATGAAATAACCAAATTAAACACAAATAAGCTTTTGTACCATAATTTGATTATTTGCATTAAAATTTCATTGATCAAATGATCAATACATGTTGTACATCAACCAAAAAGCTCTTGAAGCGCCCTCAGATGATGTCTACAGATGATTGACAGGCTTTATTAATTATTGACAGCCTGTACATGTAATAATTTGATGAATCACATCATTTATTTCTACTAAGGATAAATCCTTCCTTGTGGTGTTCCCATAGCCAAAATAACACTTGATGTTTTCCCATCAGGGCTCCAGAAAGGCATTTAAGAGGCCCTTTCTTCTCCCTGTATTTTGATTCCCCAGCTTTATCATATTTACAACCTGCATTCCACCAGTCCAGCATACTAGTGTCCTGCCCAGTAAATCAGTCTTCAAGACTTCAAAGCCTCTTTCTCTCAACTCCACCTCTGTCCAGCTGTCCACCACACCTTTCCAACCACTTCAAGCTGTCCAGTTGTCCTCTGAAAACTCCCCACTTCTCCCCTTAAAGCCTACAGTAAGTCTTTTGCTTTCAGGAGTTGTGGCCCTTTTCAGCCACTATTACCACTGGGATCTAAACAACCCCTGCTTGCAGGCCCCAGTTTATTAAGGTCTTTGAAATACCTGTGGAGGGAACTAAACTACCCCTGCTTGCAGGCCCCTCCTAAAAAATTCTAATATCTTTTATATTAATAAAAAAGATATTAAAAACCACCCAAAAAACCCTTATTCTATATTGTTTTTTACCTTGCGCCTTGTGTAGCTAGAAGGATACCAGTCCTTGGCATCACAGAGCGTGACAGATCTGTTAGATTTCCTTGGGGATATATTTCTTTGTGACATAATCAGGAGATACATCAAAGGGCATGATCCGTTGGGAATCTGTTAGATTTACTTGGGGATATATCCCTTTGTGACATAATCAGGAAATACATCAAAGGGCATGATCTGGTGGGAATTGGTCAGATGTCCTTGGGGATATATTGTAAGCAAAGGCAAGTGTGATTTGGGTCCCTCATAAAATTATCAGACGTAGCTAGTGTTCTGGCTTCAATTCAAACAGTGATGGATTACGGATGGATAGTTCATCTAATGGCTGAAATGATGTTGATCACTTCTCACCAGGGCTGCTATTCTGAAAAGATCGGCGTAGTCTGAAAGATAATCCATAGTTGCAGGAGCCAACATAACATTGATATCTGCTTGCTAGTCAATAATTGTTTGTTCATCTTTGGATGCAACAAGTGATTATCAGAATATAGAACCTGGTAATTTTTAAAGTAATTGGGGGCATACCTTCTTGCTGCCTTCACAACTGCTTATGGCTTCCTTGGGGGTTTCTTCACGGCTGAAGCAATTCCCCTTACCAGGGCTAGATTCAGGGGAGGGCCTATCATTCCAGAGTCTTGCGACTGGCTCTGCAATAGACATCACAAGATATATCAGCAAGTGGGAAATGTGGATAAACTGATGATGCTTTAACCTTACCCAATACAATGTGTCTTTTGGTCCACAACTCCATGACTTGTGGTACCTCCAACATGGGGATCCCCAAGACCTTTGCCTCTTCATCAGTGTTGGCCTGTTGGTGCTCCGCCTTGAACCAGTTGCCGGCATCAACCATTCTTTGATGATACGGACTTTTGGGACCAATTCAGAAAAAAAGGGTATTATGATCTGAGGAAGAATTGGAAGGCTCCCAGCGTGCAACAGCAAGACACATAGTAAGACATCTATCATCAAGCCACTCAAAATGACATTCACTTTCATCTCCTTTGTGGGTGTGAGCCTGGGTCTCTAAAGTGACAACAGGACACAAGAATGGGGGGCAACAGTTGTATTTCAAGGGATAAAGAAAACAACTGTTAAAGAGGAAAAGGGGAAAAGAAGGAAAAGGGGAAAATATTATTGATTGATCTGTGATTCAAATAATCTGAGTGCTCTTTAATGATGATAATCAACAACTTAAAAAGTTGGATAAACTGTGCCAGAGTCTTTGAGAAAGCAACAGCCTCTTCACACAATGGAAACGTGGAAGGTATCTGAGAACACAAGTCTAATCAGCCCAGTTTTTTAGACTATGTCAAGCAAGATAGTCAAGGTTCTTTAGAGGGAAACCTATGTGGTTTTTTTTAAGGAAAAACCACAGAACAAGACTGAAGCAAAGCTGGTTGATCTCTGAGGATGGTTGAAGCTGATCTGATCTGATGATTGGTGCTTGGATTGATCTGATGTGATGAGGGATGAGGAAAGGGAAAAGGAAAGGGAAGAAGGGGAGACAGAGAAGGACTACTGTCAGAAGATCAAGGTTCAGAAAGGGGACTGGCTGACAATACTGGTGAAGTACTGGGTGAAAGAGGCCTTTGGTTGGTTAGAGTGGTGAGCTGTAACTTGATGAATCCTTGGTGATCTGAGTTGGTGGTTCTGGGTGTCTTGAGGTTATGTATCCTGCCTGCAATGGGGGATACACCAACTTCGAAAATTTTCAAGGTTGTCTTATGTAATCTAACATGTAGATGTGGTTGGCTGGCCTTGTTTCACCTGCCCAGCCAGCTGTAGTGTAGAATAGTTTATTTAATTAATCCATGAAGGAGTTGAGCAATTACAAAGTGTTCAGTGAACACTATGGTCAAATTTTAATGAAGAAGCAGAATTTGAAGTCAAAACAAGGTTTAAACCTCAGGGTAAAAAGATATAATGCATTTGGGACTGGGATTAAGATAATGAGTGATAAAGGCAGACTTTAGGGCAGCTGCACTGACTCTAAGGCTAACAGTGGGTATATTTGGCTGATAGACTAAGGTATTTCTTTTGACTCGGACTGAACATGTTGTTTAAAATGCATCTCAGGTCTAATCTAAGGATGATCTGGGGGTCAGAGCAGGAACACCAACAGAGGAAGATATTTATAGGTCAACAGGTCCAAAAACATTCATACAAGCTACCATGGACAAGAGGGCTGTTAGTGGTGGAATGTTACCAGATAATTGATATTGGCTTGGTTTGTTGCTATTTGGCAAATTGCATTTAATTCATTCACCAAATATCTGCTGAATCATCATCTGCTTTTGTTGTACAATAATTCTTGGGTCTAGACATGAATGTAATACTGGAGATGTCAGCAGAGCATGGACTTGGCAATTAATCTCAACCTGACAGCTTGTGTTATTTGAATTATGTAAGGTGTCTCCTCATCAAACAAAACATAACAATTTTGACCTGTTTTCTTGGGGGAGCTTCCTGTTGCATGAAGGATTTCCACTAGGCCTGAGGGAGGTGATTCTTGTCACCGCATAGGCACTGATGTGCTATGGACACCACAAAAAATGGAATGAACAAGACATGCAGGAGTAAATCTTTTCAGATCTAACGCAATTGTGGATTTAGGTATGTGTACACCAGGCATGTCCCTCCCCTGTATCACTTGTGTATCCATGTCATTAGGAACAGATACATGATGGATACCAAGTGGGAACAGAGCGGTTGAGTACAAAAGCCTTCTGTTTGTTGAATCATATCAATGTCAGTTTTTGTACATTTCGATTAAATCTGACAATCAATGAGTAAATGTATTTCAAAGGGTTTTGTGTGTAATATCCCCCCCCTTGGGTTCAGACACAATCATCACCACTCAAGCCTCACAGTGATGATGCACCACAAGACATATCTTCCAGGGGACTCTGCATAGGATCCCATCTTCCACATCAAGGATTCAACTATTGTACGGGTCAATATTCCAGATGCTCATGCATTTGGACGAACCAATCAGAAGTGGGGCACATTTTGAGTGATTTAATGTATCATCTTAGCTTGGAAACTTCCTCATCTTGGCAAAGGAAAGATGGCATTTTATTATATGCTGAGGAAGACCAAGACCAGACTGAAGAAATAACATGATCAGAAAGAGTGACTAGATAAAAAAAATAATGAAACTTGTTGTACCACTTTATGAACAAAGATTTATGAATAAGTTATGAAGAGTATAGGGATAAGGATCTAAAGTTGAGTGATGGCTGGAGACAGCTACAATGAAAACAGGTCAGAGACAACAAGCAACAAACATTGAAAGAATAATATTAAGAAAGAAACAACCAACTTATGAGGCTTTATGAGATTCTAGTTTTATAGAGTGTAGTCAAGTTGGTTGATAGAGTGTGGAGAGAAGAGTGTGAGAAGGAGAGAAAAAGTAAGTAAGAATGAGAAAGACGGAGGTATAGAGTATATGATGAATGATTCAGAATGAAGGAGTAGAGAAGTCAAAGAGATTTAAGTCGATGAATCGGGATTGGGAGATAGAGGAGAGAAGAGATAGTTGCAAGTTTTAACAGAGATAAGGATGAGAGATAAGAGTTTGATTTAATGAGGAAGAAGGAATATCAACAAGAATGGAAAAGGAAAAAGAAGAGATTAAGAAATCAGAATAAGGAAGTGAGGCAAAGCGTCAATGAAATGTTGATTAATTTAATAATGATGTCATTGATGATTGTTTTAATGACATCATAGGTGGCATGAAAGCGCAGGGGGTTATTGAAAATAATGGTGGCTAAGATAAATATGTAGAATTTCAACAGTTGGTAAATCAAACTCAACAATATGAGTTGACCCCTACCCATCCAAGACCCAGTACATTCAAGCACAGAGCATCTCAAGATACGCCAAATCAATGATTTGTCCAATCAACAGATTACTTGTGTTGGCTGAAGGATTCCAATCAATTCTGGCTGTGTTGTGTTGATTGTCATATGAAATATGTGGAAAGATTTGTCTGTTTGATCCACCTCTCATGTATTCCATTATATTGTGACATGCAAGCACCCTTGTTTGTGCAAATCATGTCAGCTCACAAACGTCTCATCTGTTTATTGCAAGTCATGCACTCAACTGCCCTCTGAAAAGCTAGCTGCTCAAGAGGTAGTTCCAGTGTCAGCTCTCCCTATTTGCAGATAAACCAACCTCCAAGCTTCAATTATAAAAACCACTTGAAGTTGCTTGATCCAATGCTGCTCTCATCCTCCATCAAAACCGCCAAATATCAACCTTCCAATACGTGTTAACTAGTGTACTTAAATGACTACCATATCCTTTTTATACCAAGCTCAGGATAGAGTTGACTTTCTCCAAGAAGCCGTTTCATCATTTGAAGCAATGGCTGTATCAATCAAGCCAAGGTCCTGTCAAGACATTGTCTGTGTCACATTGTCACCATGGCAATTGTTTAGAAGCAGCCCAGGACACCCTATCCCAACTTGCTATGGAACTCTGCATCCCCTCTCACATGGTTCCTGATGGCTTGGCAATTTGGAATCTATGCAGAATGCACTTTGGTAGAGGTACTTGATCAGTCATATTTTGTAAAAGACCTACATTTGTTTACTGATGTGTGTGTTGTCAGATCCCATACAAATCCATAGTTGGAAAACAGAACATGAGCACAGGTTACTAAGGAGCACTTTCAACCATCGAGGCAATTGATACACAGATGCTAGGGATCATATGCTGAATACTACTCAAATGTAAGCTATTGTTCCCAACAAACTTACAGTTACTGACATAATTGATCCTCAACGCTCACTAACAATGGATTAGATTGTTCATGCAGGTTTGGAGAGTTTCTTCAATAACTGTCACTCCAATCAATCTGCATAACGTGTGTGCTATGAGTTGTGGATTGCTTTGTCAGATTTTTCTCAACTGGCCATGTCACCTTTGCTCAATGTTTCAATTCTCCATGTTATTGTTCTTCATCCTGAAATCTTTCCCAGTTCCATCAGAAGAGGAATACATGTGGTTTCCATCTGTACACACTACTTATTTCTGGTAATTTTCACACTCTTCTTGGTGTTGTCTCTGTCCAAGTCTTGGTGCCAATGAGTCAATGAGTCAATGTCAGTTTAGTTGCGCAAGGATATCCAATTCACATGTGATATTTCTTGTGAAAATCTGGAATTGCTTTCCCCTCTTCTTATCCTCATTGGCATTAATCACTTTGAATGTCCAGTACAAACCCCCCCCCCCTTAAGAATCCAAGTGGCCAGATCCAGTAGCTTTGTCCCTGCAATTATCTTGACATCACAAAAGCCATTTCGTACCCTAGTCTTCTTTTTCTATGTGCCTTGGATATTATTAAAATTAAATCTTGTGAAAAAACTATTTGTTCAAAAGCGGTCATGCAATCACTTTTCACAATCCATGATTTGTCTTATTACATTGAAACACATGGCTGATTTCAAGTGCTCTTCTGTTGATGTCATTGTGATGCACTTGAAAAACTGTCTGTCACAGGTCACAAAAGATCCAAACACAAGAATTGTTTTTATGTTTGACTCCTACCTTTTAGATACCCTATGTGAAACAGTAAATGTTCTCCTGTCAGGGAAGCGGGATGAAAACAGACTGGAGATGTGAATCACAATGACAAGGAATTACCATCAAAACCCCTTCTGTTTTAACTCGAGGTTATCCAATGTTGGTGTTGGTTATCCAATGTTGGGCCCAAAGTTCTTTCCCAGCTTTAATCATATCCTTGTTGGTGGAGTGTAGTTTGATCTCTTGTGGCAAATTTTTATGCTCTCATTTTGCCACATGTTACTCTTCATTTACCCTATGCCAACAGATCAGTTTGCATTTACCTCAACCCAGCCAACATCCCCTCTTGGAATCCAGCAATCAAGCCAAGTGGTCTTATTACTCCCAATCATTAAGCCCGGCGGGCTTAATATGATGCCTCATAACTTGCCAGTTTTATAATTGTTCCAAAGAATTAAGCCCGCCGGGTTTAATTTTTTCTCTCTTAATTTGGAGCAGCTGAAAAACACATGATAATTTACATATCTTTCATTTCCCCGTTCCGAACTTGTCGAGTCATGTCAAGAACAAGCAGGTGATCAATGAGAATAACACCAATTGTACTCCCATCTCAAGTTCCACTCCTCTTTGGCATGTGTATTTCCAGACTACTCAATTGTAAAGTCTTTGGAGTGAATTTCCTTTGAGCTACGTAATAAAATAACTTGTGTCAGTTTTTTTCCAATCAACCAACAAAACAAACAATCACCTACTCAACTGCCTTTGCTGGGCCTGGCAAATTACCAATTCCCAGATCGCCAATACTTCCTCTTGGAATGCCACTTCCACCTCGTCCAATACGCATTGTCATCTGGTTTAGCATCCAGGCTTTCGCTTCCAAGCCAATTGCTGCCTGAGGGTTGAGGTGCTCTCTTTCAACTTGGGAAAGACTTTGAAGGAATGTGGCATTGTAGGCATCAACTGGACGCCTCCAGGGGATCATAGCCAGTGGCACAATTGTCTGTGGAATTATGTGAGGGCTACAGTCCACCAGCTTATGGATACTCTTCATTTCAGTAGCGGTTTTTGCCACTGTTGTTGCAATCTCATCCAGTTTGTGTGAGCATACAGTGAACACTTCACTCCTCCAAGCTAGCTGTACCCGTTTTGGCTTTGCTGGAACTGGTTGATCTTCCCAATTGGATACGGTGTCTTTGGAGAATAGGATGGCCAAAGCTGGATTGGCACACATCTTGGTGATTGCAAGTCCTTGTATCTGGTTTGCAATCTTCAAACAGCTATCTTTAAGCAACTGGCCTGGCAATTCCTGGTTTTTAAAACTCATGACTTACTTTAGTTTTCATCCAAGCTATTCCTGCCCTCCTCAACTTTTCCACCCTCATATTGTCCGCCAATTCGCTATCCATCTGGTGAGCCCACCACAGTTTTTTCCTTGGCCACAAACCCTTTGTTCCAAGATCAGCTCCATTGAACCAACCTTCCCCCCACATCACACCTGGTTGTGACTTTGTCCAGTTATGGTAATGCTTGATAACAATTGTTGCCAAACTCGCGTTCCACAAAGACGAATTAAACAAACTGGCCTCCCACTCAAACGTCAACCGTCCAAACCCAGCCATCTGAACATCTTGCTCACACGCCTTCTTGATACTTAGTGGAACATCCAGGTCCGGGCACAAAACGTCAGCAGCCGGTGTAAACAAAGGGGGTGACAGATGCTTGCAAATACGTGCAACCTTGTCCTGATACACTTTTTGAAAGACTATTTTTGCAAGACTGTTGTGCTTCTTGGAAAAATCTTCCAAGTGAGCAATCATCTTTCCGTACCAGTTATCAGTCCAATGGTTCCAAGTTGCCCATTCCTCTGGGCTTGGGGGTGGCAGATATGCACCAATTGATTCAAGCATTCCCATCAGAAATCTGGTGAAATTCCGAATTGACCGACACAATGCCGTTGACTGATTTGGAAGGCCACGTCCCACCACAACCCTTCAAACCCTTCTGACATTCTCCTGTGATTTATCATGAGCACATTTTTGTCTTTGAACTCTCAGGTTACAATTCAAAAGGTGCTCTGGATTTTCCGGTTCACTTTTGGCATCTATGCATGTGGAGATAGGAATAATAGGGAATTAAGCAACTAGCTGGAAAGAACACATCCATCAAAATCTGGTCAATCAATACCAAACACTTACCATCCTCAACAACATCATCAACATGTCCCCTCAAAAGCGCATCAAAATCCTCCTCACCCCCTTGATCACCAGATGTTCCTTCTACAGTAGCACCTTGACCTTTGCCAGCTCCTTCAACTCCATCATCACTGTCAACCATGTCTTCCTCATTATCCATATTAAATCTATCCTTATTTGCTGGGTAAGTTCTGGGAAATTGGAGTTAATTGGCATAGACACAATATTCACTCACAAATAGCTCTTGGATTTCTTATGGAAAGATGTACTTGTAAGATAGCTATGAGTTAGATATCAATGAGATGAGGGGGAAGAGATGAAGGGGACTTCATGGATTATACTGCTGTTTAATGCGTGGGAAAAAATTGCCATCTACTGCAATGGATTCTTGCACTGCCCATCAGGCAAGTCAGTTCTACCACCCTTTACCCTTCCCTTTGTCTAATTGTTTGGCTTCTATATTTACAATATGTACTAAATATAACCAAACAAAATAAATCTCATTCAACTAGGATTACCCACTAACACCACACACCCTTCTTCTTGATCAGTCTTGAGGTTTGGGGTTGATCAAAATGTACATTGAAGTGTCAGCATGCATCCAAGTAATTAATCTGTTTCAATATCTTGGCCCCATGCCTTTTTCAAATTCACAAATGTTCCAAATACCACCAACAAATTCATTCCTGCATTTTGGATCAACACAAACAAATCATGAAAAACATACCACATTCCCCAGGCTAACTGCAGAGATTTTTTTCTTGTTCACACCAAACATCCCCTCCTCATTCTCTAAAATAGCAATATGCCCAACAACCCTTGAATGATGGATGACCAGTTGTCTACTGAGCTTGTCTGCATACAAAAGTTTTGTATTCAACTGGGGATGGTCTTTGTACGGATTCTTGGGTTCATCCCAGCTGTTCAATGATGTAAAGGGGCAAATCAAAAACCAAACAGTATTTTTCACACCATCACTGAATAGCCGGCTTATCCACCCAAACAGTTGCAATCCGGAATTGTAGAATTCAATGTTTAAATTACCGGGAGCCTTGCCACTGAAATTGTTTTCTGGGAAATACTTGCAATTGAACATCTCTACACTCTTCACCTTCACAACCGCTCTTTCCAACTTCCCATCGGCCGGCTCGTCATATCCAAATTCACTCAACTGAACTTTCCACAGATTATATACTCTCACATCAAGTATCATCTTCTCTTCTTTTTTTTCATCACCACATGAGGCAAATGGACAGACTTTTCCATGTCAATAACATTCTGCCCTTTCAATTTTGCTTGGTTGACATATCCATAGTATCATGATTTCTGATTCCATGTGTTCATGATTGTTCCATGCATCTCTCCTGTTGATGTGTTAAATTAGACCTCTGATGAAAGCATGGATTCAAAACAAAGTACCAGAAATGCAACATACCAAGATGCTGGTTGTTTGGTATATTCCCCAGAATTCCATTCAGACGCTCCTGGGCCCATGCAGCCGTTGCTATGGGAGGCCCAAACCTCTCAATGGCTTTGGGATAAACTGTGTCAGATGTAAATTTGACTTGCTTGTATGATTTGGCCATCCCATTCAAAGGACTTCCCGGTATTCCTTTGTTAATTTTCTCAAGTTGATTGTATCTCTGTCATCCAGGTGAAGCTACATGAGAATGCTTGTCATTTCAATTAATTTGATGGTCAAATCCCTCAAGACCTCCTGATGTGTCACCGTGTTTGAGCCCTCAATATATTTCTTCTGCCAAGAATTTCCAATCACCCAGTAAGGAATCATTGCCAGCAGAAAATAGACTGTATGTAGTATTGACCACTTGGATGCTGTTAGGGAACCAGATCCAGACATTCCAAAGTTTTGGGGAACTCGTGAAACCCAAGTTGGAATTGATGTCTGCGAAATCACGCTTTGAAGAACACGCAACTCTTCCTTTGTCAATTCAGGCCCTCCAGTCGTAACTCCCTCATCCTCTTCTCCCAAGGTTTGTGATTTGCCATGTTGAATTCCCGTCATTTCACTCCTTCTATCAGCCTCTCCTTCCTCATCAACCTCTGACTGGCTGCCAAGTGATAAAGTACCTGCAATACTCTGTGGATGCCTGTTTGTTGCTATACTAGAACCACTTCCCAGAGACCGAGTTGACCTTCTTCCTGAAGATGTATCTACTCTTGATGAGCTTGAACGTAGTTGGTAGGGGTGGCATGATGGACCAGCCCTGTCTTCTTGGATACTTGTTAAGCGGGAAAGACTTTTTGAATTTAAAACACGCCGCTTCCTTCCCCCCACTTCTTCATCCTCCGTGCCACTCGAGTCCCCTTCTGGTGTTTTCTTGCGCTTGGAATCCCGGAACTTCAACCCTCCAAAGATCATTTTCCCAACATCAGTATTCTTCCAGTTTATTTCATGTTCTATGGCTTTCTTCAGGAGCTTCCCTGCTCCCAGAGTATTCAAAAAACTGAGACTGTGATCTTTCAGGTCTCCCAAGAGTAACGCGTGCATAACTTCGATTCCACAGTACTCCACCGGTCGCCAGTATGGGAGGCTATTCAGAATGCTCCCTCTTGCTCCTTCTTCCGTAGCAATCTTCTTCCTCTCAGTGTATGTCTTGCACCTTTCCCATTGCCTAACTCTTTCCATGTGTGCCTCGTGCGTTTTTTTCTCAAACTTCCCCACGTTGATCTCATCAATATCTTGAAGGGTGATCTCGCAGAAAAAACAAAACTTGTCTGCTGTATGGGATGCAAATCCTGCTGTCTTGCAAATTGCTGGCAGGTCTCCAACTAGTGGAAATATGGCTGCAAATATAAGGCAGCCCTTTGGGAATTGACTCGTCTTTGTGAACCACACTCTGTTCCAAAATTGCTTCATCTCCTGCACTAGCGGTTCCAAGATATGGTTCATTTGATCCAGACTTGGCTCCTT
This sequence comes from Puccinia hordei, assembly GCA_007896445.1. Classification (NCBI taxonomy): domain Eukaryota; kingdom Fungi; phylum Basidiomycota; class Pucciniomycetes; order Pucciniales; family Pucciniaceae; genus Puccinia; species Puccinia hordei. The sequence continues at coordinate 383,209 of RDRW01000200.1, forward strand.
TGGACCAGGTATAATACCAAACAAGTACATGTTCTCCACTTTGTATCTTTCCGTTAATGGGAGGTGGAGACACACCAGAGTCACTTCCCCCAAGGATACCAACTTTCCTCCAGGCTTATTTGCAAATGGATTGAACCAGTCAACATGTAGGCTGAATACAAGATTCCCAGACTTTGAAGTAAAAATCTTGTTCGAGTCTGAAGGTCCCACAAAGTTTTTCATACACTTCCATCCCATAAATCACTCATCTTTTCATTCCTCTGGCGTTCATATTTGAGGTTCAAATTGGCAAGACATTCACAGCCAGGTAGCCAGAGCTTGTGAGACAGCCAGTTCTTCAGAGGTTGGAAAGTGAAGGTTTGGACTGGCTTGATGATCATCCTTTCACCAGATTCTTCAATTGTGGCAAGTTTTGTGTCACAGAGTTGTTCTTCATTTTCAACCTCCTTAAGGAAATTCTTGGATGTTGAGTAGAATATAGTTGTACATGTGGTTTTGACTTCATGAGTCAACTTGTCATCCTTTCTTGGCAGTTCAGGAATCAGATACAGTTTGAATCAATCTGGGCAGCAGATCATCTTTGAGAAACCAACATCAAATCCAAGGCGTTGTATGAGAGTCGTTTTTGAGAGAGGTGTGTTGCTGATGGTGTGGGATCCATCAAACTTAAATTCCTGCGCAAGTTGTTTCACTTTTTCAATCTCTGTCTTCAAAAACTGCATCACGTTTTTATCACTGACACCAGGGATAAGGGAAAGCCAAGCTGCTTGTAGCACTACTGCTAGACTGTGTTGAGGGATAAGCTGAAACGTGTTTATTCAAGATGTTTGAGTGTTGACTATTGAATGATCACTCGGGCCTTCATTCACATTTCAATTTGATATGTCAGGAATAGTTGTCATCAAAATTGTTGGACTTCCAGTCTACCCATTCCTAGTAAGTCAGCCTAGATGATTGAATCTTATCAACAGAAGGAAGTCAATACCACTCAACTTGAAATTTGTTTGAAGTATGGGGACTTGGCTTGTCTTCCATCTCCTGTTCATGTGTCTTCCTCTTCATAATTGCTTTTAAATGCGACTTGAAACATGTTACTGACCATGCCTTCCCCGCCTTCTGTTCAGCTGTTTCGGAATCCCTGTTGGTCTGTTGATCACACCCCAACTCCGTACACTGGCAGATTTTCCATTGAGAGTGCATTCTTCAACGTAATTATATTGTTAGTGGTATGGTTGTTGTTGTAAAGCAAGTACTTTTTTCTCCTTGGTAACACTGTTGTTAGATCAAGATTCTTTGCAACACATCATATCTCAATATGCATAATGCATGGCATGCATGTCCCATGCTCCTTTGAACCGTCACCCAATGGCAACCTTTTGGCTTGACCTCAACAGCTGGGTGGCCTTGTTTCATGTTGTGTATATGTTACACATGTCACACTTGTTATTACTCAGATTACGCCCAGCGGGCTTAATCCTCCCTCAACCACCTTCATTTGGTAGAGGCAAATTACCAAATCTACCAACACCATTACCTCCAGTTGTCTTGATTGGTTCACCCCTACCACCCATTAATAAATTAAGCCCGCCGTGCTCAATCAAATCACATGAGATGTACACACACCCATATGATTTAATTAAGCCCACCGATCTTAATAAAATCACATGAGATGTACCTCATTCCACCATTCCCACCAACTCAAACAAAAGAGGGGGGACTGATTCACAACTCTTGATTATGAATTTAGCACAGCCAGAAAAATACATATGCACCCAGTGCAAGAAAATAATTTAAACACAATCTTATTTCAACCACATCCATGGTCAAATCACTCAAAAACGGAAAAGCTCCAGCCAATTGGCAGAACCTCAACAAGGCCCTTTTAGAAATCATCCACCTCTCACTTTTCCAGGTCCATGGCTTCTTTCTGCCGCCTTCTCCTGAATATTGAACACCTTGCTGAGGAACATTGGCAAGCAACACCATCACCTGAACAGATTCAACATGTCAACAACCTCCCAATAACCATCACTAGCCATCCCATTTGTTCCAGAATGTCCCTCACCCCCTCATCAGCCAACATGCTACATGGCATTTCACTCAAATGTCTTGCTTTATTTCTCAGTGACTTGACAGAAGCAACATTCCCCTTGGCAACTTTTTCATTGGGCTTCTCCCTGGGATTTCCAGTGGAACAAGCCTTTTTCCTCATTCATACTCAAGCATTTCAACCATGCATACCACAACAGTGCCTCAGCCAACTTTCCCATCAATCCTATCCATCATGCTCCATCAAATGCAATTGCTGTTCTCACACGCTGGTTTACTGGAAAAAAAAACAATCTTGAGAAAAATAAATACTCCCCTGATGAAATTGCAAAGAAAGCATACCAGGTGAAAAAGTCAAAGTGGTGGAAGCAGGTCAGCCAAATTCTTCTTGGATTTTCTGTTTCAATTCTTGACTATCAATTCTTTGTTCCAGCTATCTCAACGACATACAGAAATCCTCACCACATTGGATGTTCCTGTTGACTACCAGGATATCTTTGACAATTCTGCCTGCTGCTCAGACACTGAGCAACTTCCCAATGGGAACCTTCAGAGGATTCAGTGCTCATGGTGTTCCCCAATGTTCTCCTTATTAGGTCATCAACTCAATCATCTTTACAAGAAGAATAAAGCTGAGAAGCTTGGTTAACGGTACATGTATGGGGATTCTTTCTTTCTCCTTTGTCAAATAAGTGATTTACAGGAGAGGACTGTAAAAGTCCCCTCTGGACTTCCCAAAAACTGTTACCATCCAGGCTTCCTTGCCTCTCTCAATGAAATTGATTTATTGCTGCTTCAACCACAGCATGAAATTGATTTTGCAGCTATTATACAACAGGTTTCTCCATCCTAGGTAAGTCTTTTGAATTCATATTGTCAAGTTTGTTTCCCTCATTGAACGTCTCACCAGTTCAAATTCCAGGTTTCCATTCAACTGAACACTCAACCTATTGCAACCAATTCCATCAATTATCCTTTCCATTGTTCTCTCAAGACTAAAACCTAAAACTACTCACATGGCCAGCTCAGCCTTCTTCCGTTTGATCTGAAAGATATTTCCCTCAATACTATTCATCACACAGTATTGCACAACCTGTACCATCAATTTTTTTCCAATCCTATACAGTCTATCTAGCTTGTTCCTCCACTACTGGGTTCCATGTCAATTCCTATTTAGTATGACATTGCATAACATGTAATCTGTCAAATTTCCTAAATCCCAATAGTTTTATTCGACTGACCATGATATATACCTTCTGCCACATCTGAGATCCATGCCTTTTCTCCTGCCGTCTTGATTGTTGCCGACAAGATTCTACATTGGTAATCACCACAAAACTGTTCCAAATTCTTTTTTCTCGTTTCATGATCTGTCTTTCCATAATGCTTTGTAACCCAAATCCCCTCATCATTCAAAGCTATTCCAATTCTACACAATTGCAAAAATTTCATATTAGTGTAACCTCTTTATCTCCCCTAGTTTTCAGTCACCCAGAATTTAGACTCACATTTCTAGGAACCGTTTGAATTCTGAAAATATCACTGCCCAATTTTCAGCTCCTCTCCCAAGAAATTCTTTGATGTCGCCAGCCAGATGTACAATTTTCAAACTCTCATTCCAACCATAGCCCTTTATTCCTGGCCCCTTTTCAATCAAAGCTTGGTGGTAGTTGCTGTAAATCTACAAGTTCCCCAAAGAAATCCGCAGAGTTCCATCCTTGTCCAGAAATTCAATTTTTTCCAAATTGGATCGCAAATGTTTCATGGTTCTTCTTGTAGATTTCCTTCCATGGAGATTTCAGTTCAATGTTAACAATGCTTTCTAGTATTTCAGGAAGCTCTAGCACTGTTGTTTTTAACCTTCTCATGCTGATTTTGTTCATAAGATCTTGAAGTGTTAATATCCCCCAACTATCACACAGCTGGACCGGTACCTCGACACACTGCTTCCAGATTGAGTTGTTTGACCAGGGTTGCAGTTGAAGAAACTTCAGAAAATTGTGCAGATCTCCCAGGTTATTCTGCATTGGTGTACCTGTCAGGCACAATCTTCTTTGTGCCTTTGAGCCTAAGAGTACCGTACTTCAATTGGTCTTGGGTTGCTTCATATAACTAACAATTTATTTCAGTTTTATTTAATACTATCATGCTCAAACAACCATACATGGCTTCACTTACTGTGCCTCATCCAGTACTATTTGGAACCATCTGACATTTGCTAGATTCAGATTGCTTTTTCCCTTCCTCACTTGGTTGCTTTTTCCAACTTGTTGACTATCAGCACTTTCCTTTGATCCAGGATTGCATATGGATTTGTACATTGCTAGAACAATTGCAACTCTGCAGTGAATAGTTGATCTTTCTTTACCGTAAGACACTTTGTATGGGAGGCTACTGTTATCAAAATGAGTATTGATTTTGTTAATCCAGTTGTCCAACGTCAATAACGGGCAGATAATTAACATTGCAGCAGTCCACATTTCATCTTCTTGATCTTGCTTTTTGTTGGCAAATGCAATAGCCTGCTTTTGTGAGATTTGAATGGTGCTCAACGTCATCAGAGTTTTTCCTAGTCCCATATCATCCGCAAGAATACACCCATGACTTTCAAACATATTATTCTTCTCAACAAGTCCTTGTGCCACGGTGTGGAACTACTCAAGGGACAGAATAGAGCTTGGAAGGGAGATGGATGACTACACTAGTATTAATGTAAGTTATACCAAAGGTGCTGATATAAGAGCTGCCTTCCTGACTAATGCTATGGGGATGAGTGTAACACTAAGAATAAAAACAAAGGTGTGGCTAATTTCTATCTATTCTTAGATGACTAGTACTGATGAGCTTTGCTACTACACCTATAAGGTGGGAGGAATGGAAGAGGGGTGTGAGTGGTAGAAAGTATATAGTATGAAATGGGGCAGGGTTGGTAGCTTATGGAGTCAAAGTGGGTCAAGCAAGAGAGGGGACAGTCTTCTTATATTGAGGTTCAAGCTGGTATTTATATTTATATATTTCTAAGAGTGATGGTAACTCTACTAAGTTATGTATACTAATTATATGGGATCTGTAATGTTGGTATATGTAGAGGGTAATTTAGTAAGTCAAGGGGTCCATTTAGTAAGTCAGGGGGTCCATTTAGTAAGTCAGGGGGTCCATTTAGTAAGTCAGGGGGTCCATAAGGGAACAAGAGGGAGGAACAGGTGTCCTTATATATCTGAGAGAGAAGATGAGCCATCAGGCTAGAGAAAGGAAAATATGACAGATGAAGTAGAATAGACAGTGACACATATGAAATGGTCATGACAGTAACAGATGAGTAGAGTTTATGTATATGATGTATGATGTTATGTAGTATATAATGTGTAATATGTATTATGTATCTTGGTTGTGAAATATATCTACTTATAATATGTACCTATTGTATTCTATACCTTGCTTTATACTATAACTTGCTGTATTATTCTGAGTTTGCCTGTAACTCTTGAACTATGAGGAATTTGGGGGTAGTTGTAGTGAGTGACTAGGGTAAAAATGGGATGTAGAACCTGATTATAAAATAATAATAGTGAATATATGTATGGTTTAGGATTTATAAGTGATTAATTAGCTATTGAAAATATGGTAATGAAGTGGAATGGATCACCACAACGGCATCTGAAAATATTTGCTTTGCCCATTTGTTATCTGGATTTGTCCATATTTCATGAGCTATTGCTTTCTGATTGGATTCGCCCCTTTGGATAAATTCCACCGCTTTATATTGGTGATCCATCAGCGTTGTTCAGCATCCTGGGATCTTGAACATTTTTACTGAAGGTGTGGTTTTTGCTGAATTGTCAATTTGGCCGACACCAAAAAAATGGCTTGGCTGATAGTTGGGTATCTTCTTGATTTGAATATTTGATAACGAGAGAGCTTCCATCACTCGCGATAACTGTTGAAGTATGAGACGGAATAAACAGGAAGAACAGGATTACAAAAACTATATAAACCATAATCATGTAGTTAGCCATAAACTGGGATTCGTCAGTGCAGACTATCTGACTGCAACGGGACTGTTTCGTCCAGATTCCCATTTGCCTGAGGCATCTTATAATAACAAACCAAATGGTGGTAATATAAATCCATGGACATGCAAAGTATTTTCTCCATGTTGGGCTTGCACATAAAAGAGTCGGAGGAATATTTTCTTTGGGTTTGAATTGCCAACAAACAATCTTGAGGAAAGAGGCTCACAGAGTTGACCTATCTCCCCAATCAATTGACCAATCAAACGGCTCTGATGGTCATTCAAATCACCAAACTTTTCATAATTCAAGCAGAGGAGATGTAGATTGTTTCTCCCTTGGTGAAATGCTGCATCTCAAATACCACTGGTGGATTGATTGGAGGCTTGTGGAGTTTAGACAACTAGTGTAATGAAGAAGCCTAAGCAAGATATCTTGGACATTGTTGGTTTTGGTAAGAGAACAAATTCATTTCTGGATTACCTGGAAATGTGTAAAATCTTTTATTCCCTGTCAGCTTGGGTGGGGGATAGTGTAGATATGCTTGGATTTACCATGGTGGACATTGGGAGGAGGTGGTGTGCCTCAAGTCATGCATCTATGGGCATCTTGCCCTTGATATATGTTGAAAGTAATAACACGCTTGCTTCCTCTAGTCGCGGCCATGCGGATCACTACGTCAAAGCCCTTCAATAAATTCTCTCACATTTGTTTTCCTTTTCTCTTTCCATCTCCCATCTTCCAAATACATCACCTTCTACCTCATTTGTCTCAATTACACCCTGACCACATCTCACATATCCAAAATCTCATCTGCAACCACTCGCTCGACCAAGCCTCCTCACGTAGTTATGAAATCACCTAACTCTACTCATCTCCCTTCTTTTTTCTGAGGAACCTCTTCACCCTACCAACTAGATCAATCATTACATATTCTATATCATCCAATTGACTTGTTCCTCCACCCATCCTATCACTCGTGTTCTTATTACTCGACACCTGACTTTCCCAAATCATCACTTCCCTTCTATCTCTCTTATCTCACCATCTTGTCACTCGCGCTCTATCTTTATACTTGCTTGACACCTGACAACTAAGCAAGATCATCTCATCTCAATCTAATCATCCATTTGATTTCCAAATCATCCTTGCGACCGTATGTATTCAACTCATTTACACCTTTCTTTCATTTGTATTGATATCACTGCTTTGAGTTTATTCCTTTCCTTTATTTTGTCTCTATCCCACTTTGTCTTATCTCACCTGTCAAACAAGTGATTGCCCTTAGATAAATTTCTCTTTTTACACTTTGTTTTTTGCTGCTCTTTCTGATTGACATATCAAACCTGAGTCTCTTTGAAATCTTAAAATATATGGGTCAACTCTGAAAATCCAAGGACAAGGGGTATCTGACCTCTGTTGATGATTTGTTTGTTTGTATATCTCTCAAAAACAAAATTTATGTGAATTGCCTCAACATTCCTTGTTTGTTGAGGTTATATCAAGACATCTCCATTGCCTGGTTAAGAACTGTCTAGCACTTAACCCTTAGTATTGTTAATGTATGTCACACAATTCACACATCCAAGGGCCTTGTAAGTCAAAATTCATGTTGCTTGTTATATAACTATGTGAGTCTATCACATTCAAATTGTTTGTCTGCATGACCCCTTAGCTATAAGAGTACCTTACCCAAATAAAATTGTAAACACTCACAACTGCATGTCTCAATCAAATCCAAAAATCCCTTGGTACTGGTACCAACATGTAACAATTCTTTTTCCTTGTTCTCTTGCAATTCATAAGTTTTGAGTGTTATAAATATATACCCTGATGCCAAATCAGGCATCAAATGATTACTTCATCATGTACCTTATTCTGCAGAGACCAGATAATTATCCCAAGTATGCACTCACTGCTGGCATTACCCACTCTGATGGCCTGGTCAGAGTGGTGCTCTGAATTTTTTATCTGACCAGTACTCAGCCTGGCCAGGCTTGATGGGTGACCCAGTTTGAGTAGACCTCGGAACCCACTGGTCTGAGCAGTTTGTCCTCTTGGGCCAAAAAGACACAAGGAGATTGCCCAACAGGTTCTAGGACCAGCAGATGTCCGATTAGTAGCTCCAAGGGGTGCCTCAGGTTGGACAATGCTGGCTTGACGGGATAGTATCATTGAGCCAGCTTGTTCTGAGTATACCTCAAAACTGATTTGATCAGTCCAGCATGTCGGACCAGCTGGCCCAAGCAGACATTGGCGCTAATCCAAGTAGTCTTCTGCTCAATTCAGCACTGGTCCAAGCAGTCTGCTGGCCAATCCGAGCAGTCTGCTGGCCGGTCCAAGCAGTCTGCTGGCCGGTCCGTTAAGTGCTTTAAATCTAGGTTTAAAACACTGAAACCTTGGTTTAAGTGCTTTAAATCTAGGTTTAAATCACTTAAACCTTGGTTTAAGTGCTTTAAATCTAGGTGTAAATCACTTAAACCTTGGTTTAAGTGCTTTAAATCTAGGTTTAAATCACTTAAACCTTGGTTTAAGTGCTTTAAATCTAGGTTTAAATCACTTAAACCTTGGTTTAAGTGCTTTACATCTAGGTTTAAATCACTTAAACCTTGGTTTAAGTGCTTTAAATCTAGGTTTAAATCACTTAAACCTTGGTTTAAGTGCTTTAAATCTAGGTTTAAATCACTTAAACCTTGGTTTAAGTGCTTTAAATCTAGGTTTAAATCACTTAAACGTTGGTTTAAGTGCTTTAAATCTAGGTTTAAATCACTTAAACCTTGGTGTAAGTGCTTTAAATCTAGGTTTAAATCACTTAAACCAAGGTTTAAGTGATTTAAACCTAGATTTAAAGTACTTCAACCTTGGTTTAAGTGCTTTAAATCTAGGTTTAAATCACTTAAACGTTGGTTTAAGTGCTTTAAATCTAGGTTTAAATCACTTAAACCTTGGTGTAAGTGCTTTAAATCTAGGTTTAAATCACTTAAACCAAGGTTTAAGTGATTTAAACCTAGATTTAAAGTACTTCAACCTTGGTTTAAGTGCTTTAAATGTAGGTTTAAATCACTTAAACCTTGGTTTAAGTGCTTTAAATCTAGGTTTAAATCACTTAAACCTTGGTTTAAGTGCTTTAAATCCAGGTGTAAATCACTTAAACCTTGGTTTAAGTGCTATAAATCCAGGTTTAAATCACTTAAGCACTCAAACAACAGTTTAAGTGATTCAAAGCACTTGCACAACAGTTTAAGTTATTGAAAGCACTTACACAACAGTTTAGGTGATTGAAATCACTAAAACAACAGTCCAAGTAATTTGAATCACTTACACAACAGTTTAAGTGATTTGAACCTAGATTTAAAGCACTTGAACCATGGCTTAAGTGATTTAAACCTAGATTCAAAGCACTTACACCACGGTTCAAGTGGGTCATTAGAATCAGAGTCTTGGCTCTTGCCAATCCACCATTGTGCAAGCAGTAGCTGGACTGAAATTTTCTGCCATTGTCACCAGATACTGCCGGGTGGTAAAATGTGTCATGGCAGAAGGTGGTGGTCCTGCAGTTCCATTCCAGTACCTTGGGATTTTCAAGAGAAATGCTGATCTCCAAAAATGGAAGCCCATATTGCTTGATATGTTCAAGGAATTGTGTCCTTTTTCATCCCCCAGGTCCTTTTGTGTAAGGATAGTCCTCACAGAAATTCCTATCCAAAATAATTCCTGTTACACTCTATTCTACCAATACCCACTGGTCACTTACACACACCTGCCAAACTGGTTCCAGTTCATCACAAACACCCCTGTTACCCAGGTCATGAATTGAGAGGGCACCTTAAACACCCCTGCTTTCAGGCCCCTCTTTCATTTCCTACTTTTGGCCAGTTTGGGGCATGTTCTCTGATGTATAACTCCCAAAAATCCCCAAAAAGTAACAAACATCCTCAAAACCCTAAAAATATATCCTTTTTGGACATTTTAATCATTTTTGCAGCACTTGTAGCTAGAGGAATATATTTCCTGGCATCTAGTAGGCTGACAAAGATTCTGTAACTTGGAGATACTGGAGGTAAGGGAATGTGTGTGCAGAAGCAGTGAGCACTTTTTCAATTTTTTCACCCCGTTATTTGGTCATAATGCCACAGCAATCATGACGAATCTCAATTTTGGAGCACCTCAAGGGATAGGGGGCCTTGGGAGAGGATGAAAAAAATACAATGGGAACCAACTATTTAGCCTCTTTGGCAAATATAACTAAAATTCCACATGACTTCTTGAGGAGCCAGTATTTCACTGGGTACATCTAAATATGGGTAAAATCAAATAATAAATATTTGCTACTGTTTTATTGTTGGAATGGGGGCAAGTTTTCATTGATTTGGAATTTCTTGTGAAAGACAAATGGTAAAAAAAATACATTTGAATTTTAAACTTTGGAAAGATCTACCAAAACAATGGTTGGTTTTTTAATTCCAAAGGAGTTGGGAGGGGCTTCCCACCAAGAAATATGGCCACTGATTTCTGCTGGTCTAATGATATCAACCACAGTTTTCTGTGTTTCCTGTGTGTTTTTTTTTTGCTTTGCGCGTTGTGGAACTACTCAATGGACAGAATAGAGCTTGGAAGGGATATGTATAACTACACTAGTACTAATGTAGGTTATGACAAAGGTGCTGATATAAGAGCTGCCTTCCTGACTAATGCTAAGGGGATGAGTGTAACACTAAGAATAAAATAAAAGGTGTGGCTAATTTATATCTACTCTTAGAAGACTAATACTAATGTGCTTGTTTACCACACACACCAGGTGAGAGGGATGGATAAGGGGGGGATGAGATGTATAAAGTATATGTAATATAAGGGTTTGTAGCTTTGGAGTCAAGGTGGGTCAAGAAAGAGAGAGGGGCAATCTTCTTATATTGAATCTAAACTGATATTTATATTGATATATTTTATAAGGGTGATGGTAACTCTACTAAGTTATGTATACTAATTATATGGGATCTGTAATGTTGGTATATGTAGGGGTAATTTAGTAAGTCTGGGGGTCCATAAGGGAACAAGAGGGAGGGACAGGTGTCCTTATATATCTGAGAAAGAGGAGGAGCCATAAGGCTGGAGGGAGGAACAACTAGGCTATGACATGTAGCTGGTGGGAAAAAGGAAGAACATGACAGATGAGTAGTGAGAAAGTGACTTATATGAAATAGTCATGATAGTGACAGATGAGTAGTGGGAAGGTAGAATTTATGTACAGTAGATATGATGTAAGATGTTACTGAATAAAGCCTAGTCATGTGCAGTGTATGTTATGTAGTGTCTATGTATTTTATATAATATTTATTTTGTTACTTGGTTGTGTAATATATCTACTTATAATATGTACTTATTGTATTCTATAACTTGCTTTACACTGTAACTTGCTGGATTATTCTTGGTTTGCCTGTAACTCTTGAACCATGAGGAATTTGAGGGTGGTTGGAGTGAGTGACTAGGGTTAAAATGGGGTGTAGATTCTGATTATGCAATAATAATGGTGAATATGTGTAAGGTTTGGGATTTATATGTGTATATGTGTAAGTATTTGGGGTTTATGAATGATAAGTAATCTTTACAATATAGTAATGAAGTGGAATGGATCACCACAGCGTACAGCACCCTGGCTTTGACTAGGGAGAATTCAACAAAGGGATCTTTTTTGCTGTCAGCAGAATGAAGAGGTAAATGCTTTAAATCTGGTTTTAAAACACTTAAACCAAGGTTTAAGTGATTTAAATGTGGATTTAAATCGGTTAAGGCAAGATTTAAGTGATTTGAATCTGGATTTAAAGCACTTGAACCAAGGTTTAAGTGATATAAATCTGGATTTAAAGCACTTCAATCAAGTTAGAGAAGATTTAAATATGGATTTCAAGCACTTCAATCAAGTTAGAAGTGATTTTAATCTGGATTTAAAGCACTGAAACCAAGGTTGAACTGATTTAAATGTGGATTCAAAGCATTTAAAAAGGTTTATGTGATTTAAATCTGCATTTAAAACACTTACACCAAGGTTTAAGTGATTTAAAGTTTCCTCCATATCAAACCGGCCAAGCAGTTTAATAACCTAAATTATGAAAGGTTTTTTGGGGGGTAGGCATAATATGTTCAATCCTCTCCTAGAATCCACGAAATGAACTGAAAGTAGAGTTTTCCCTTAAATACACATATGGCTTGGGACACAGTGAGAATAATGTGATGGGAGCATCCTGCTCTGGTTTCTGCTACATACATCAATATCTATGGAGAATAAGCTGGTTTCTGCTGCATACATCAATATCTATGGAGAATAACCTGGTTTCCACTAAATACATCAATACCTATGGAGAAAAATCTATCTACATCAGTTGTTGTTGCTTAGGGGTATGCATGGGTGATCTCCTGAAAATGAGAGTGAGAAATTGGTGATTCAATGTACCAAAACTTTAAATTGGGTCTCACATCTATTTTTGTATTTTATCATTCAGTTGCAAAGATGGTTTGACCCCAGATTTTGGTGAAACAAATCAAGGTCTGATTGATTTCAGCCCAGGTGTAAGCGATTTGAACCCAGGTTGAGCTGATTTAAACCCAGGTTTAACTGATTAAAACCAGGTTTAGTTGATTCCACCCCAGGTTTAACTGATTCAAACCTGCGAAATGTCTCAAAACCTCTTAAACTAGGGTTTAAGGGGTTTCAAAACCTCTTAAACCAGGGTTTAAGGGGTTTCAAGACCTCTTAAACCAGGGTTTAAGGGGTTTCAAGACCTCTTAAACCAGGGTTTAAGTGTTTTACAACAAAACTTTAACCTACACTCCCTTGAATTGGTTTAAGCGTTTAAACCCTTGTTCTAAACCACTTGAACTTGGTTCTAGTGTTTAAAAAAACCCATGATTTAAACCCTTACATCTTGGTTCAAAGTGTTTTAACCCATGGTTTAAATCCACTTAACCTTGGTTCAAGTGTTTTAA
>RDRW01000702.1:0-45000 GCA_007896445.1 Puccinia hordei
TTAGGACCATCCATATTAGCAAAGTTTATTGTGGATTATTAGTACTTGATCCCCAATTTAATGTTCGCTTCTTTATGGGTTTTATCCCATCTTGACTATTATAGTCAACTGCTTGTTTGATACATCTTGGCATTTTTTTCTGCTTTATTCATCATATTAGAAATGATTCAGAAGCTGGGTGAATATGAACTGTGTGATATGTACTCAGTGGCTGACACATTATTAGGGGGTATCAACTAAGGCTAACTCCACTTTTGAACCAGGCAATCATCCTTTTTTTTCTTTCTCACCAGTAGGTTCCAAAGGGGATAGGTCAAGGACTAACCTGTTTTGAAATGGTGGATTTTTTTAAACCAGTCAATTACATAATGGTGGATTTGGTCATGTTTGATACCCCCCAGCTACCATGGATATTTGAAAAAAGACTTTTCATACAATTACACCTTATATTTCTTGAGAAATTACTCAGAATGCATACATAAATTCTACAATTTAAACAAAACTTATAACATTATTGCAGATTCTGAATCTACATGCAAGGAAAATGGGTTGGGCCTGAAGCCCCAACTCTAAGACTTTATTACCCAAATCACAGCTGATATGATAACAATCCTGATGACTGCTATTATTCCAGCCATCGGGTTGTGTGTGACCTTGATGAGTGGTATAATGCAAGGTGATACCAGCCATCGCCACTTCCGCGTCTTTCGGACAAGAATTGAAGCCAAGTGTACATTTTACATTATCGCAGTCAGCTCTTCCAAGTTCAGCTCTAGCTTGGATGTCTGTGCTGTTTGGCGGCCATTACTCGAGTCCTGGGGGGTCCGAAAAAAAGCGTGCCCACGTGTGACGCCAGATTGACCTCCTCTTGCTCTACAAAGCTGGGCGATGTAGTGCTTCGCTGAAGAAAGAGCGCGGGATTAAGTCGGTCGGCTGACGCGATCAACTAGAGCGCCGCCGAAGTTCATTCAATGTCAAGTCTATCAATTTGTTTCAAGTGGCTCGAATCGGTCATCAAAAATAGCGCCCAGCATTTGAATTAGGTTCGCATGTTTGAGCAAGGATTTTTGAACCGTGAAAAAAACCTTCAAGTTGCAAAAAAAGCTTCGACAAACGTGTTCGATTACCCTGCACGCTTGGCTAAAACTCACTGAACCTCAAACAGCCTCAAACTGGATGCTTCGGTAAAACTTCCGTACAAGCCAAACGTGACAGAGTATCGGAAAACTGTGCCACCATGATCAGGAATTCAGGAAACGATACCCGAAGTCCTCCACGGCATTAGTTCTGGAACGTGGCCTGGGCATTTCTTACCTCTTGCCGAGCTTCTTTATAAGCGCCTAAAATCTCATCGTGGAAACAAGCTGCTACCAATCCAGTAATCACGCTAGCAAAATGGGCGTGCCGGAAAAGCTATTGGAACATACAGAAAACACATCTGATCTGCACCTGGAAACAAACGAAAGATCCGGATAATTTGCAAGAACAAAAACCTGGAATCAGAGGACAGCCTTCCAATCATCACGTTTAGAATCCGTCTTAGTTGGAGTAATTATCAGTGCCTTGGTGCCACTTGCGCTCAAGTCAGTGCACATGCGAGTTCCAGTAGACGTAAAAAACATAATACTCACAATGGCTGCTTTTGAATTTCCTGAAATAAAACGGAGTAGATATTTTATTCAAACCAATTGTGCTCCATGTACACTCTCTGTTCATTCAGGTATGTAGTCATTCCTATTGCGTTCCATATACTTGCCATGCAAGCAAGAATCCCTAATTGTTTCTGCTTTGATGCTTCTAGCTGGCCTGTCTAACGACCGGAAAACTTTTGGCTCGCATACCAGGACCCAAAAAATGGAACCATGGGCCTTTCAACATTGTAAGTCATCATTTTATCAGATACCCGAATTCATGGGAAAACTCACAAAACATCAATCGCAGAAAGAGACTACCTTTAGTTCAATCATGGCTTGTTCTGCAAGTGCCGGTGCAATTACCTCTGTTGAAGTACGTTGAAAACTTTCCAATATGTTTTACCTCAATGACTGATTTTCTTTCAAAAAAATCTCTCTCGTAGATGATCGGAGCTCGCTCACTCCTGTTCAATCAAAATCCAGAATTCTTTGTTTCTCTCCTAGTGATGTTGAGCAGCCAGTTGATCGGATACGGTATCTCCGGGTAGGCACACATTTCATACCTGAAACTAAGCTGCTAGTGCTCAGCTAACCTGCCACCTCCAAGCTTGCTACGCCCGATTTTAGTATATCCGTCCAAAATGGTGTTTCCTTCGGTCCTACCATCAGTAGTACTGTTTAAATCAATGTACTCCAAGAGCTCTGAAAGCCGAGATCAGATTTCTTTCTTCAAGAAGGCTCTTCTCGGAATTGGCCTTTGTGAGTACTGAAATTACGTATCAACATCTGACCTTTTCTCTGCTGTCACATTTCAAAAGTATTGATGATTCCTATTTTGCGTTCAGATGAATTTTTTCCCATTTACATAGCACCAGCACTGCAAGCAGTCAGTCCATGGTGCTTGGCTTTGCCTAAAAAAGCGGAAATCACAGAGCTTTTTGGAGGATCAATGGTGGGGGAAGGCTTGGGCTTTCTATCTTTGAGCTTGGATTGGACCATCATAGGAGCACATGGACCCTTGTACACCCCCTTGATGCACAGGTCAGCAAGTTTCCAACGCGCGATTTTTGTTATCTGCCACATTCTAAATTTCGCTTTCAACGCAGTGGAACCTACTCATTGCGCATATAGGTGCAATATTCCTCTTTTCAGCGGCTTATAAATACAACTGGTTCGGTAAGAGAGCTTTTTTGACTCCTAGGTAGATTATAGCTTATGTGTTGGATCAATTAGGTGGAGGCTCTCTACCGTTCATATCATTTGAGCTATTGGATCACAATGGAGATTCATATAATACCACTGCAATCATGAATATCGACGGAACAGAAAATGTAGAAGCAGTGGAAAAGTTAGGGCTTCCATTTTTCTCTTCTGCCTATATAATCGGAAAGGCTTGTATGTGTCTAGCCACTGCTGCTGCTTTTACGGCAGCAATAATTCAGAATTGGAGGACAATCAGAGACATAATTACAAGAAAGCAAAATGAAACAGACCCACACCGTTTGATTTGCAGAAAATTCAAAGATTTCCCCATGTGGTGAGTCTTTTTCGAGTACTCTTTTTTATACGCTGAATACTAATCACGTGGAATTTGGGGCTAGGGCTTTTGTCGTTCTCTTGGTATTCTCAATTGCCTTGGCTTTCCTAGCTTCTCATTTAAACAAATCAGGACTCTCTGCCTGGGGACTTACTTCGGCTATTCTGATATCAGCTTTACTAAGGTGTGCCGAAAAAAGAAAAGAAAAAATGTTTTCCTTGGAAATAAGTAATAATTTGTGCATGGATCTAGTCTTGCCTCGGGGTTTTTTTATGGCTCAACAGGGATTAGATTGCACACTTCTCCTGGTAAGAAGAAGGTCAAAATTATTATTTGTCACTTGGCCCAACTGAATTGATATGCATTCTTTTGAAAAAAAAGTGGTTCAGATGCTAGGGTAAACAATATTCTGCACTTAGTTTATTTCTTAAATATGGTGTCTAATGCCAACAATCCATAAAAAATAGTGGACTCTTGTTTCCAGGAAATGCTGTTGGAACAATGTGGTTCACAACGTAAGAACCTTCAAACTTGGCATTGAAATTTAAAAATAAAGACTTACCATCAAATTTGCTTTCTTTTTGATCAGATTTGGATCTTCAACAGGTAAAACATAGCTTTGATGGGATTAATTTAGATATATATGAAGCTGAATCTTTGACATAAAGCATCCCAATCTACATTGATGCTGAAAGGTGCTTAGAAATCACTATCTATCCTGGGTCAATTGTGACAATTCTAATCTACTTGACTTAATATTTTTTGTCTGAATGGCATTGTTTTTACATAGAACTTAAACTGTGAGTATGAATCTTGCTTTATGTGCTGAAACATAACTCTGACCTTTCTTTTTCTTTGAAAAACAAAAAAAAAAACAGAGGGCAAGTAAGTTACTTCATTTTTGGTTGTTTTCTAGTCAAAGACTTAAATTTGTAATATTGACATAAAAGCTTGGTGGAAAAACTCCTACTTGCATTTATGGAAACAGTACATGCACCTTTCCTCAGTAAGTCATAGTTTCAAGATAGCATTTTTCTTTTCTATTTCATTGAAAATAATGTGATAAAACTTGGAATTTAAATTTACCTTGGCAGTTTTCCATTGTATTTGGCCAACTCATTGGAACGTAAGTAATTCAATTATAAGTAATTTAAATATGTACAAAAAATTTAAATTAAAAATCTTATTGATTTTTTCACGGTGGTCTGATTATCTTCTTTTTTTTTACCTCTAGAGTAATTGGAGTTCTTATAAATTTTGCTGTATTTTTGAGTATTTTGGTAAGGATTTTCTCCAGCACCAACAGAAATTTAGAACTCACATGAGAAATATCAACCAGTCTTCAGAAAGGGAAGCTCTCCTCAAACCTGAAGGCAATTCAGCTTTTTCTGGTATGCATCTCACTTCATTTGAGGCACAGTCAATAACGTGAGTTAAGTGTCAATTGAACTCAATACTGAATATGTAAAAGTAACTTTTCTTGAATGCAAAAACCAAAGCTGGGGAATATTTGGAAAAAGATTATATGGAGCTGGAAAAAGATATGTAAGTCTTGAATAGTACACCCATTGATTTTCCCAGTATTTCTAAATTATATTTGATCTCCATCTCATCTTTTATAAAATCAAGTCATTTGTCCCATATAGCTTGGTAGCTGGTTTTTTATTACCTATCCCATTCTATTTGTTGCAAAAGTACTACCCCAAGATGATATTTTCAAAGATCAATGTTGCATTAATTGCTGGCACATTCTATGTTTCTATTCAAGGTATGAATCCAATCACATTCTTTCCCAGCTTTATTCAAGCTGAATTTGGTTTTATAGGACTTACAAGTGGGGCAACTATGAAGCTATTGATTGGATTTATGTCACAATTTTACCTGAAAAAGTATCAAAAATCTTGGTGAGTTGAGAGATAGTTTTTAACATCATTCATCTGTTTGTTTAAAATACATGAAAAATTCAAATTTCTGATTTATTTTTATTTATTTCTCTGAAAAAACCAAAGGTATGATAAATACAAGTCAGTTGCTTTTTTTGAAAATTTCACCAATGGATTTTTTTTAATGTTGATAAGAGCTAGGCAAATAAGGACCAGATCCAAGATTAAAATTGTTTTCTGACCACAGAATATCCTTTGATTATGTGCATATAGTTACATATTGAGTGCAGCACTTGATGGAGGGACACAAATGGCAATTCTCATGTGTACCTTCCTATTCCAAGGAGGGGCAGGATTGACTGTCCTCTTTCCCAAGTAAGTTTTTACTCATTGAACTTCAAACCAAATAATTATCTGGTTTTGGGACAATATTTTAAACTTGATATGGTGTTTCTATCTACTGGACAGTTATTTTCTCAACCCTGCCCAAGGGCCTCGTGACTACTGCTACAATAACAGTGGCAAGTGAAGCCAAAATCCCAAATTTACACAGCAAATTCATTTCTAACATCTGGAGGTGATAGTTCAATGGGTTAAATTTTCAACTCACTTCCTCAAATTTTCCATATGGAATTATGTAACATAATGAACGCTTTGTGAAAAATATTTTGGAATTTTGTCCTTTTCCCTTCTAATAAGGGGTGCAAGATATGACCAAACACACTTTCAGCCACCAAGATATTACATGTAATTATTACTATGTGATACTTGAACCTGCAAGCTTGAATAATTATAATTATTCTTTTTTCAAACACACAATAAATGGATAAAGAACCATTTATTTGCATATTTTTCTTCTTGAAAATCCTGGAAAATCCAAGCTTAACGCATAGTAATTTACAGTATAAAATTACATATAAATTAATTTAAATGTTTATTTAAACCATATTAAATATGCAATACAATTTATTCCCACCTGATTGGCTCTCCAGGGCAAGCGCTTTTCAAGTATAAACCCCAAAGGAAGTTCTATGTACATGTAATTAGCAGTTGAAATAATTATTTTAGTTTAATTAGAGTGACATAAATATTAAACAATTTTAAGTAATGTGAAATAAATATGGCATCATTTTAATTAAAAATTTCACCAGTTCCCACCTCTTGCCACAAATAGGTTGATCAGATCCACCTGCCAATTTTCCCCCAATCCCCCCTGCCAAATGAATTGACAGAGGTATTACTCCAAAATATTTATTATTTACAGAGGAGGTTTCTTCACCAAATTGAAGATATCCTCCTAATCAATTTTAACTATACTTTAGATAACTTATTATAAGATACCAAGGCACTCAACTTCTCCTGTAAGTTAGGAGGAATGGCCTTTTTTACTTATGACTATCTTTAATAGGTAGAATTCTTTAAACCCCCCCCCCAGTTAAATTAAAACCCTTAATTTGATTGGAAGAACCATGTTAAAGTCTGGTTAGCCCTTCTGAGGATATATTTCCCATAAAAGAATTCTGGCAGCAGGGTAATAACCTGCTTATTTTGTGCTTAGTGTTCTAAACAAACAACAAAGTAATATTGGACACAAGTTATGTAATTATATTACACTTGTTTAAGTGTAAGAATTTTTAATTCCTCACTGTACACACCAAAATAAGTGGAGTAGATTCCAGTTTGTTGACACACACAATGATTTGATTACCGGTTTCTTTTTTTGAAACATGCTGCTCTTTCATGTAGCCAACAGATGAATTTTTGGTTAATTGACTGGTTTCAAAAGTGGATTTGGCCACATTTTATCCCCCCCCCCCCCAATTACCTCTGAAAGAAAACAAAAATCATTCCTTTCCCCTTTCCATGGTGTGCTTAATTAACTGTAGAGAGAATAAGGCCTAGAGTTTGTTAAAAACAGGGGTGAAGCTGTTTGAGCTTTCTACTATTACAAAAAACAACTATGACAATCATAAATTATAAGAACAAAAACATACAAATTTTTGCTTTATAATAAAAGGAGAAATTAGGTATCAAGGGGTTTTGATAAATGCACTCCCCTGGCTGCACACCCATGCCAGGGGTGAAAAAAAATTAAATTTCAGTAGGCTGCTGGATGGGCTTCAGCAAATCCACTGGCGTGTGAAACCTGTCAAACTACAGGTGTGCAGCTGCATGCCCCTGTGTAGGAAAGGTTGTGCTGGCTGCAAACCCACTTTTTTAAGCCAGCTACTAATTCAGGAACATCTTGAATATAGCAAGGTATAAAGATTTTATTCCAATAATTAAGTGGTTCCTTTGGTGAGCCACTGTAGGTTAATTCACATCTATATTCAAAACTGGAAATAATATTTCAAGTTCTCCTTAAGTTTTAGAAGTTATATGTAGATCCTGTGTCATATTTTCAGTTTTGAATATGTTTTAATAATTTATTTTGAAACAAGGAACATAGCTGTAAAGTTATAAATTTTTCTTACCAAGTAAATTTGAGGTATGTTAAAGTACTAGAAGGAGTAGGAATTTAGTGGTGGTGTAAGTGAGTTACCCCACTTCATGATACATCATGAATTTATTTATCAAATAATGTTTTAGGATATTTTATTATTTACAGTAGTACTACAGTATTGTATTATGTTTCACATCTAATTCAGTTCTTAGAATACTCTGGAGTATCCCTATGTCACGCTCTGTGATGCCAAGGACTGATATCCTCCTAGCTACACAAGGTTCAAGGCAAAAATATGGGCAAAAAAGGGGTTTTTGATCTTTTATATTAATATTTAAAAGATCAAAGATTTTATGGAGGGGCCAGCAAGCTGGGGTGTTTAGTTCCCTCCAAAGGTGTTTGTGCTAAAAGCAGAGAACCGAAACTTTAAAACTGGGGCCTGCAAGCAGGGGTGTTTAGTCCCAGTGAAATAGTGGCTAAGAAAGGGCCAAAACTCCTAGTAGAAAAAGACTTACTGTAGTAGGCTTTGAGGGAAGGAGGTGGGGGGCTGTCTTATGGAAAACTGAGCAGCTGGAAGCGGTTGGAAACGTGTTCTGGAAGGCTGGACAGAGTTGGGGTTGAGGACAGGAGGCTTTGAAGTGTTGAAGACTGATTTACTGGGCGGGACACTAGTATGCTGGACTGGTGGAATGCTGATGGTAAATATGATAAAGCTGGGGAATCAAAATACAGTGGGAAGAAATGGCCTCTTAAATGCCTTTCTGGAGCCCTGATGGCAAAACATCAAGTGTTATTTTGGCTATGGGAACACTACAAGGAAGGAGTTATCCTTAGTAGAAATAAATGATGTAATTTATCAAATTATTACATGTACAGGCTGTCAATGATCAATACAGCCTGTCAATAATCTAATTACATCATTTGAGGGCGCTTTAAGAGCTGTTGGTTTGATTTACAACATGTATTGATCAATTGATCAATAAATATTTGAAACAAATGATCAAATTGTGGTACAAATGCTTATTTCTGTTTAATGTGGTTATTTCATATATAAAGTTCTATACCATTAGAATGCTTGTCATACATGCATAATGGGCGCTTTTTCTGCTCTCCGTTGTGGAACTCCTAAAGGATCAGGAAAGAGCTTGAAGGGGAAATAGACAACAAATCCAGTAAATAGATGATGTTGAAGCTACAGGTGCTGATGAGGCTGCCCTTCTTGACTAATGCTGAGGGGAAAGGGTTTCACTAAGAAAAAGAGAGAAAAGAGGTGTGGCTATATTTCTACTAATCCTTAGACTGCTGCTACTAATGGGAACTTAGGTTGTTTAATCAATCTGAGGCAGGGACCTTAAGAGGAGTGAGAAAAGCACTGAGAAAGAGTATGGGGTATGTGTTATGATTTTTATTTGTGTAAAGGTTGATGCAAAAGTAAATATAAAAGGTTTAAAGGTGAATGTAAATGTAAACTGTACTTTTTCTAAAAGGGGAGTGCATGCCTCATCCATAGAACTAAGGGGAGTTCTACTTATACAAAAGGGCACAAGATGGCTGATCCTGGCAGTAAAGAGAAAGGGGAAATGTGTTCAGAGGTATACAACCAAAAGAGAGTAGTGATAGTGTAAGAAAGATGAGCCAATGTAGCTAGTAACTATGTATATAAGGAATGTAATGTGACTAGTAACCAAAGAGGATGATAAAGGCAGAAGATGTAACTATGTAATATGAATGACTGTGCTGTACAACTTTATACCAAAGAAGATATAAACTAAAGAAAAGTATGTAATATCTGTGTTTTATTTATGTACTGTATATTTATAAATCAATACCTTGTATAATATCCTATGGGGTTGTAGTATTGGTAAAGTTATGTGGTTATAAGTGGTAATATTCTAAGAATGCTAATAACTTCTGAACCAAAGGGAAATCAGGGGTACTTTGAGTGAGTGACTAGGGGTAGTTTTGTATGTAGAATCTGATTATGTAATAATAATGAATTATATGTGAGAGGAAATGTAAGTTGTTGATGTTTGTATGTGAAAAGGTATGGATTACCACATCCTCCCCCAACTAAGCTGTCTGTCCCCAGGCAGGGAAAAAAGAGGAACCTGATTCAGAGTAATAATGATGATGGAAAAAGGGAATTTTAGGGAGAAAACTGAGAGTGGGGGTGTGTAGGGGAAGGAAAAGTCCATAGCCAAAGAAGGAAGTCTGTATCCAAGCCAAGGAGGTCCAGTCCAAATAAAAGAGGTGCTGCCACAAAAGGATGTCTGTATCCAAAATAAGAGTCCACTAGTTTTTCCCAGAGAGAAGTCCAGAGAGTAAGGGGGAAAGGGTGAAAAGTCCAAAGCCAAAGAGGGAAGTCCAGATCCATCCAAGGTGGCCAATTCCTAGGTCCACATACTGAAGAAGGAAGTCTTGATCCAAATCCAGAGGCCTAGTGTACATATATTACTGAATCCTGAGGATAGTTGTCCAAGATATCCAGAAAAGCCAATATTCAACATAATCCAAGAGCTCCTAAAGAATAAATCCATCCAAAAAAAAAACATGCTAGAATGATCCAGGGTTCAATAAAGTCCAAGGTCCAGTGGCCTCCTAGAATTATATTACATTCCAACTCAGAATGAATCCAGGGTCCAATAAAGTCCAAAGTCCAAGGCTCCTAAAAATAAATTCCATTCTAAACAACATGCAGGAGAGATCCAGGGTTTAGTCCAAGTTTCTGCTGTCCAAAGGTCCAAGTCAAGGTCCAGGTAATCCTCATAGAGCCACCATCCAAGTGAGTCCGTTATTCCTTTATCCAAGTCCAGTGCTTTCTAATCCAGAGTTTGTATCCTATAACTGTAAGATGTAATATATGTAATAATATAAAAAGATGTAAAGGGTAATTTAATAAGGATTGGAGGTAATATGGTAATAGAGTAAAAGGTAATGGTGATATGGTAATGGTTTAAATGTAATGGGGTAGTTGTTGATGTGGGAAAAGAGGTAGTGGTAATATGGAGATGGATTAAAAAGGTAATAGCAATGGTTTAAATGTTATGGGGTAGTTGTTGATGTGAGAAGAGAGGTAGTGGTGATATGGAAATGGAGTGAGGACTAAAGGAGTAATGAAAGATAAGGGGTAAGGGTAAGGTAGAAGAAGAGGTAGTGGTAATATGGAAATATAGTGAGGAGCAATAGTAATGGTAAGAAGGTAATGTAGAAAAAGGGGTGGTGGTAATATGGGAAGAGAGGAAAGGGTAAGGGTAATGGCAAGAAGGTAATGTAGAAAAAGGGGTGGTGGTAATATGGGAATGGAGTAAGGAGTAAGGGTAATGGCAAGAAGAAAGAGAGGTGTTAATGATATGGTAAGAGGGTAATGATAATAGGTAGTATTTATATGTATGATAAAAGAAAGGGTAAAATGGTCATGGGTGGTAATTCAAGAGAAGAAGGGTGACTGTATATGAGTATTCTAAAATATGTAATGATTTTAAAAGATATATATATATATATCAAAGGGTAAAAGGATTCTGAAGGAAAGTGATGGAAAGGGGTAATGTTATATGCAAAGGGAATTTTAATTTATGTATGTTTCAATAAAACTCTGATGGTTAATGAGAGTAAAGAGTTATAATAACTAAGGAGGTGGTCCAGAAATCAGGAAGTGGAGTGAAGAGGGAAAATAAAAGAGGATGAGGATGATGAATGATGAATGATTCCATTGGGTCCATGGGGATGGGATTCTTTCTTCTCTTGAGGATGGGATCCTCCTTCTTTTTTTTTTTTTTTTTGGTTGTCCTCATGGGTCCCTTTTAAATCTTCCTGATGATTTGATTCCCAAGCCTCCTGTATTATCTGGTATCCAAAAAGAGAAAATTTAATTTGTCTGTTTTTTTTTTTTTTTTTTTTAATATGGTCATTTTTTTCTGTTTTGGTTTTATCTCTCTTTTTTTTTTTTTTTTTTTGATGTTTTTTTTTTTTTTTTTTATTTTTATTTTCATTTATTTTTATTTTTTTATTTTTAAATGAAAATTTTCTGTGGTCTTGATTCTTCAGCGAGGTGAGGGATGCAACCGGAAATGAAAGGTGAATCCGCGCGGAGAGTGGACGCGGGGTTTGGGTGATACTGTATCCGCGGAATCGCCGGCGTCTCCAAAGCGCAGGAAACGTTCCTCCGGGTCAAAGAACGACCTCGGAGATGAAAAACGAACTGTTCTTCTTTACTGGTAAGAAGAACGATCAATGGAGAGAACAGGGAAAAAAAATAAAATGAAAGATAAAAAAAGAAAGAAGCCCGGGTCGTGCACCGGCATCGACTGTGTATTGTAGGCCAAAGGAACTGAGGAGAGGAGAAAAGAAGGAAAAAAAAAAAAAAAAACGAATACAAGAACGTATTCCAGGGTCGTTCACCGGCGTCGAATTGCGTTTTGATGATTTTTAATAGTAGCAAAGACCAAAAGAAAGCGTTTCCGGATCGTACACCGGCGTCGAAAACGTTGGGTTGATGATTTTATAAAGGCTTCGACGAGGCCGTTGTTCCACCTCCCTACACTGAATTGATAAATATTTATTTATTCATTTTGTTCCGCTGATTGAAAACCAGCAGTATGTCGTTCCATTACTCAGCCGTTATCGATGATATCCTCCTCCTCTTCAATATTCCTGGTGTTATGGTTGCCTCTGGCCATCAAGTCGGCCAACGAATACCACTTACAAGTCCATTACACGTTGTCCCTCCTATTTTTTTTGTTAACTCGAGTTCAGAATTTGTTTACTGATTATTTTTAATATCTTTATCCCCCAAACAGATTTTTTTTTTGAAATGTGAACGCGTAACTGGATCAAACTTGGTACTGTAGCACGCCGCGCCGCGTCTGGACGAGCCAATCATCAAAGAAGACGTCGTAAAAAAATTGATGTGATGAGAAAAAATGAGGGAAAGAAAGGTTTTGCCTATGTATCAGGAAGATGTGACTGCTTTATTTAGTGAGTTTTTTATTTTATTTATTTTTTATTTTATTTGATTTGACTTGTACTAATATTTTTTTTCTTTTTTTTATATTCTGTTGATTTATATTTTGCTGCACAGGTGATATGAGATTATGAAAAGGAAGGGGCATAATTTTTCTGATGGTTGTTTTGGCAGGTCCCATTCCCCTATGGGAAATGGAATTTCTGCCCTTGGTCCAAATAATCCCTGGTGACAATGTTGACTGGAAGAGATGTTTCCCATTTGTGATGAGTGGGGAGGAGGATTGGTACCAGGTAAGCTTGTCCTTTTTCCATTATTGAGGGTGATTCTTCCCTAGGTCCATTGTATTTGATGGTTGCTGATATGTCCATTAAAAAGGGCTTTCCAACTATGAACTGGACTCCTCCTCTGGCCACCCAGAAATGAACAAACTTGGTTACTCTACCCACCAGTACTTCCACATTTTCAGCAATTCCAATTATTTCAGTGTGATGGCCTCCAATCCCTTTGAGCTTCATTGGTTTTTCTGTTATAAACAATCCAAGATGGTTGGCAAGTTTTTCTGGTATAATGTTGTCCATTGATCCAGTGTCCAAAAGTGCCTCCAAGGTTTTTCCATGTATAGTGAGTTTGACATAACCTAGTGGGCAGGAATAATGTGTGACTGAATACTTTTCTTCCTCATCCTCTTCTTCCACTGCTGCTGAGTATACTGATACATTAGGTTCCACTGGTATTCTTCTGTTACTGATCCTTTTCTTGATGTGGTCCACCACTCCTGGGGCTATGGTGCATATTTCTCCTGCTGTAAGGGGTACAATAGTTTTCATAATCCTTCCTGCTGTCTCTTCTTCCATTCCTGGGTATTCTTTGGCCAGAGTCTTTTCCAAGTAAGTCTTCCTTGGGGCCTTTTCCTTGGGTGGGTTTTCTGATTCTTCACTGGATTGGAACCTAACTTTAGTATTCTGAGGATTAGAAGGGGACCTGGAACTGGGGCCTGGGGAAGAGGTAGCCATTCTGAGTAAGTCCTGTTGATCCATGTCCATTAGAGTTTCCTGGTCTTTCTTGGTCCTCTTTCCTTTATCTGATTCTTCCTCTTGGTCCTTGTTTCCTCTAGTCCTTTTCCCTAGGTCTGCTTCATAGAATCCTTGGATTTCTGCGTCCATTTCCTCTAGTTGGCCAAAGGAAGATATATGTCCAAATGCTGTATTGGCCTCTGAGGAATCCTTGATAAATTTATCCACAACTGATTTGATTGGCCTGCTGGAATCCCAGGGAATTGGTGAGCTGTCTGGAAGTTTGAATCCTCTTCCATCCTTTAGAACTGATCCAACTGATTCATCATAGGTTAAAAGACTGCATCTGGTGATTGTGTGGGTTGGTTGGAAGCAGTAGAAGCACTTGAAGTCTGGGTTCCTTGGTCCATATGCTTGTTCAGAAGGATTTCCAGAGAAATGAGGTGGGGCATATTTTCCAGCAGTGAGAGCTGCAAATTGCTTAATGAGGGAGTCCAGTTTCTGATCTGTGGAATAAGAGGTGTTTGGAGCTGGGGATTTGTATACAGGTGGGAGTTTGACTGGTGGGGCTATAGAAGGTGTGTTGACTGGTTCCTGACTGATATCTTTCCTGGATGTCTTCCTTCTTTCCATTACTGAAGCCGACTGAACCTCCCTGTGTATGTAGGTGACCAGGACCTGGGTATTTGGAAGAATATCACCTCCATCCTTTGAGGCTAGCATCTTGTTGTCCCTGATGAGTTCCTTGGTGACTGAAGATTCCAATTCTGGGCTGAGTGAGTCCAATAAGATTTCCCTAGATTCCTCCACATGTGATGTCTGTCCCATTCTGAAAAGATAGTTAGTTATTACCTCATACTTAGTCCTGAATGTTTTGAATTCCTCCAGGGTCTTGATTCCTCCAGCTTGGATGGTAGAGTAGTTGAGCTTCTTTAGGTCCTGCTTGGTATACTTCACCAGGGGAAGAGGTGATCCATATCTGTCCAAGAGTTGTTTCTTCAAGACCTCCCAATCCAAGTCCTCATGGCCAGTCATCTCCTCTACTTCATCCTTTAAGTCCATCCCTTTGATAAAGGAAATAATTTGCATGGCCAGGTCCCTAGAGGAAGCTCCATCAGCTGATCCAGCATTCTCATACCTTTTAATGAATTTCTCCACAGGCATATTGGTTCCATCAAAGTATAGTTCCTTGTCCAATGGTTTAATCTTGACAGCCTTGGTTGGTCCTTGGTACTTGGGCATTACAGCTTCTCTTTCCAAAAAGTGGGTGTCCATTCTGTCTGAGGCTTGCTGGGTTGGGGACTGATGCCTGGATCCTTCCAAATGGGAGCTTTCTGAGTTTGCAGGGTTATTTCTGTAGTGGGTGAATGAGCCAGGGTTGGCCAGTTGGAATGGAGCAGAAGGCCTAGAGGTATTGGGGTTGTTGGTGATACTAGGTTCCAGGTTGTTGGTGGCTGATCCTTGGTTGTTGTTGGATGATCCTTGGGTGAGGCCAGAGGTTTCTCCTAGGTTGTTGCTGATGTTCAGGGCAGGGGATTGTTGAGGGCTGGACATGTTGGAAAGTAAGTGGAGATATAAGGAAGTGATATGAAATGGAATGAAGGGATTAGGTATGATAGAATTGATTTGAAATTGTAAGTTGGTGTAGTAGCAGGAAACTAAGACTGAAAGATTAAAACTGAAGGAAATAGGGCCACTGTTGGGACACCACTTGTGGAACTCCTAAAGGATCAGGAAAGAGCTTGAAGGGGAAATAGACAACAAATCCAGTAAATAGATGATGTTGAAGCTACAGGTGCTGATGAGGCTGCCCTTCTTGACTAATGCTGAGGGGAAAGGGTTTCACTAAGAAAAAGAAAGAAAAGAGGTGTGGCTATATTTCTACTAATCCTTAGACTGCTGCTACTAATGGGAACTTAGGTTGTTTAATCAATCTGAGGCAGGGACCTTAAGAGGAGTGAGAAAAGAACTGAGAAAGAGTATGGGGTATGTGTTATGATTGTTATTTGTGTAAAGGTTGATGCAAAAGTAAATGTAAAAGGTTTAAAGGTGAATGTAAATGTAAACTGTACTTTTTCTAAAAGGGGAGTGCATGCCTCATCCATAGAACTAAGGGGAGTTCTACTTATACAAAAGGGCACAAGATGGCTGATCCTGGCAGTAAAGAGAAAGGGGAAATGTGTTCAGAGGTATACAACCAAAAGAGAGTAGTGATAGTCTAAGAAAGATGAGCCAATGTAGCTAGTAACTATGTATATAAGGAATGTAATGTGACTAGTAACCAAAGAGGATGATAAAGGCAGAAGATGTAACTATGTAATATGAATGACTGTGCTGTACAACTTTATACCAAAGAAGATATAAACTAAAGAAAAGTATGTAATATCTGTGTTTTATTTATGTACTGTATATTTATAAATCAATACCTTGTATAATATCCTATGGGGTTGTAGTATTGGTAAAGTTATGTGGTTATAAGTGGTAATATTCTAAGAATGCTAATAACTTCTGAACCAAAGGGAAATCAGGGGTACTTTGAGTGAGTGACTAGGGGTAGTTTTGTATGTAGAATCTGATTATGTAATAATAATGAAGTATATGTGAGAGGAAATGTAAGTTGTTGATGTTTGTATGTGAAAAGGTATGGATTACCACACCGTTGATTAGATAATCATGGATTTGGTCATATCTGATACCCCCTAATATCTTTATAACATTATATTATTTTATTTACAATTTTAAAGTGTAAAGTATTTTTATTCCTTTCTGTACACGCCACAATTAGTGGAATAGAGTACATGTTGTTGAAAAAGTGCAGCACAGCTACCCGTGTGCCTAATGGCCCACCCCAAATTGAAGTACAAGCCCATACACCTGAAAACTAAGCCCAGGAAAGCAAATTTGCATGGCATGTGGACACCAAAGCCCATAGAATAGCATAAGGGGTAACAGAAGCGCCCCAGCACCCTCAGTTCATATGATACATATGTAATAACTAGTTCTAGGGATACAATAATAATTAACACAATATTTATACCATATATAAATACATATCAAGTACATAAACATAGTAAAAACCAAATAATGTGGCTTATTCTGGAGTATAATTCCCCACAACTAAGCCACAAATATTAAACACATAATCAGTACTGATTTACTACACCACTATAAGTACTAACGGGCGTTGATAAACGCACGCCAACGGCGCACGCCAACGCCAACCCGCACGCCACTTTTTTTTGGCGTGCGGGGCCTACACGCCAAAAAAAATTGGCGTGTAGGGTCTACACGCCAAAATAAATTGGCGTGTGAGACCCACACGCCAAAAATGGCGTGTGGTTCCCACACGCCAATTTTTTTTGGCGTGTGGGCCCCGCACGCCAATTTTTTTGGCGTGCGGGTCCCCCCTTGCTCACGTAATCGAATGGGCCCTCCCATTCGATTACGTGAGCGGGCCGGCTGACGAGGTTATACAACCTCGTCAGCCGGGAGGACTTCCTCCCGGCACGAGGCTGTATAACCTCGTCGGCCGGGAGGACTTCCTCCCGGCCGACGAGGTTATACAACCTCGTCGGCCAGGAGGAAGTCCTCCTGGCTGACGAGGCTGTATAGCCTTGTTGGCCGGGAGGACTTCCTCCCGGCCGACGAGGTTATACAACCTCGTCGGCCAGGAGGAAGTCCTCCTGGCTGACGAGGTTGTATAACCTCGTCAGCCGGGAGGACTTCCTCCTGGCTGACGAGGTTATACAACCTCGTCAGCCAGGAGGAAGTCCTCCTGGCCGACGAGGCTGTATAACCTCGTCGGCCGGGAGGACTTCCTCCCAGCCGACAAGGTTATACAACCTTGTCGGCCAGGAGGAAGTCCTCCTGGCTGACAAGGCTGTATAGCCTCGTCGGCCGGGAGGACTTCCTCCCGGCTGACGAGGCTATACAACCTCATCGGCCAGGAGGAAGTC
Organism: Puccinia hordei; assembly: GCA_007896445.1. Lineage (NCBI taxonomy): Eukaryota > Fungi > Basidiomycota > Pucciniomycetes > Pucciniales > Pucciniaceae > Puccinia > Puccinia hordei. Next base: position 17,430 of record RDRW01000702.1, read on the forward strand.
CTCCTGGCTGACGAGGTTGTATAACCTCGTCAGCCGGGAGGACTTCCTCCTGGCTGACGAGGTTATACAACCTCGTCAGCCAGGAGGAAGTCCTCCTGGCCGACAAGGTTATACAACCTCGTCGGCCGGGAGGAAGTCCTCCCGGCTGACGAGTTTGTATAACCTCGTCAGCCGGCCCGCTCACGTAATTGAATGGGACCTCCCATTCGATTACGTGAGCGGGATCCCCCCACACGCCAAACAATTGGCGTGTGGGAGCCGCACGCCAATTGTTTGGTGTGCGCTCCCACACGCCAATTGTTTGGCGTGTGGGAGCGCACGCCAAACAATTGGCGTGCGGGGCCCACACGCCAATTTTATTTGGCGTGCGGGGCCCACACGCCAAATAAAATTGGCGTGTGGGAACCACACGCCATTTTTGGCGTGTGGGTCTCACACGCCAAATAAAATTGGCTGGTAGACCCTACACGCCACTTTTTTTTGGCGTGTAGGCCCCGCACGCCAAAAAAAATTGGCGTGCGGGTTGGCGTTGGCGTGCACCGTTGGCGTGCGTTTATCAACGCCCGTACTAACGTTTTATATTACAAGAAATAAAAAAATTATCAAACAAATGTATATTGAATCTAGTGACTGCTACCCAAGGCTCAAGAATCTGTAGTGTCACCAGGAAGGCCAGTACCTAGCTAAAGCTCCCACAAGTTGGTCTACAAAGCTCATAGGGTCTCCAGAGGGAACCCAGGACTATTTAAGGAGCTCTTCAACCACAAAAAGAAGGCTCCTCATGCTTCAAAATACCTATTATATACTTATCCACCATTTAAATCAGACATACTCTTGATAAATAGTCTTTTAAGGTCCTTAGTAGTTATTCTTTTAGTCCTGTTTCCTTTAAAAAATCTACAGTTACCACCCAGCTCCACCATTAACCATTCCAAGCTCTCAAAACTTTCCTATCTCAACCCTGAATATCCCCAAGTTCCCCTGGGATTATTACTAGTAAGTAACACCGCTTATTTCTTGAGAACATTCCCCATTTCCCTTTGCTGGGATCTAGACCACCCCTGTTTAAAAGGCCCCAGCCTTCCAGGTACTTAAGTCCTCTGCATTAAGTGAAAGGTAACTTAGAGGAATTAAAACACCCCTGATTTATCAGGCCCCTCTGGTTTGAATTATATTAGCTGTATTTAATATAATTATTACTAGTTCTCTTTACATTTACAGTATAATTCCCAATATTAAATTGGAATTAAAACCTCTACATATGATCTCAGAGTATTTAGACTCTTGTTTCTCATATTTTGCACTATGTGTAGCTAGAAGGACTTATCCTTTGCATCACATAGACTGACACACTAGAATATTAGGTGAAATATTCAAAAAGGTTGGTTATGGCTTTACTACAAGTGCCATGTACATGTGACTATGGCACTGATAATATAAAACTTATTTTTGCATCATAACCAAATTGTATTAACCTTAATTCAATATTCCAATAGCACACATCCAGAGTTATGTAGATTCTGAGTAAGGTAAGAATCCTGAAGGACTGAAAAGGAATGTGAAGGAGTACCAAATAAAATATGCAATCAGGGTATTGTCATAAAATCTAAGAGACTAATTATATTTGCATGAACATAAGCAGAATGAATTTATGCTAATAAGAATGAGATTATCTATATACGTGGTAATTTCCCAGTATTATTCTATTATATCAATTGGCCCATGATGTGATTGGCTATACATACATTTTGTGAGGTCACATGGACATAAAACAATACTGTGCTAAATAAAATACAATTCTCATTGCATCATAGTGCATTTGAATTGTAATAAATTAGAGCATAAATCATAAAAAAATTCTAGAACCTTCCCCTGAAGACCTCTACATTATAAAGGTAGACAATTTCCTGGCCTTGGATTGGCTCCTCAGCATATTCAACTAGTACAACACTAGCAAGTACCCTGAATATTCTCCTCCTACTCTTTACATTAGTATAGACAAGTGAAAACATATTTTTCCTGGTGTCATTCACTCATAATAGAGAATTAAAGGGTAAAACCATTATTATTATTGTTATTATTATGAACTGTGTGAGAGATTTCTGTTATTATTTGTGTTATCTGAACCCAATGTTTGCAGATATTTGACAGAAGAGAGGAGATAATCAAGGTAGTTTGGCGCTTGTGGATGGAGAGAATATTCTTGGCTCATAACTCATATCAGAGGCACAATTTAGCAGAGTTGGAGGGATGATTACCTAGTTGCAGGATCAGATTTCCAGAATACCCTATCACAAACAGGGACATGAAACTAGTATGGGTGGAACAGGGTGGCAGACATTTTCCACAATTTTCTTTCCACAACACCTGTCTAGGAAGGCGTGCAGGACATATATTCCCAAAGGTGGAGTGTGTGGGTGTGTATATGTCAACCCCACATTTATCATATCAATCAAAAATGGGATGAAACAAACTGATTAATTATATAATCCATGGGAGTTCCATCCCAAACCCCAAGTAAATCCATTGAGTACACTTTTCTACCATGGTTTCAAGTCTTACATGTCTTTGTAGTGCTTTCCATGTTATTCTTTCAAGGGAAGAAGTGAAAGGTGAAAGATATAAGTACACATTACTGAAAGGGAAGTGTGAATCTCTGATCCATTTCCTGTAGATGAATCAAGTATTTGATACACTGGATTTCAGAAAAGCATAAATAGAAAAGAAGACACATGAACCAAAACATTATACACCTTATACACAAGTTTGTGTTATTATGATGAAAACCGAGTAGGAGAAAAAATAGAAAGGGAGTTCAGTTGTCTTTGGGGACAGAGATACATTTGATTTTACACCGAAGGCTGCATACATAAGAGCAAGTTCTGAATTTGACATGAACTATTGCTCAGATTAGATTGTAAGAAGGTAATTGATAGATCTCACTCCTTTATCTTCCACCACTTTCCTTATTCTCTTTTTTTTCACTGTTCATGATTTTTTTTCTCCTTTGTTTTGGCTTGATATTTTACTGCTATCATCTTTTAAAAGGTGCTGCAATATAGTGTCTTAATCTCAATTTTCTACATGGATACATGTGGCGAAAGAAAATCCTGGGCTAATAAGCACATTTTAAATGAAATCAATTTCTTCTAAGTCAAATACATACCGCCCGTTAGGGATTGATTTAAAGATTCTGTTGGTCAGTCCAACCTCATACTAGGTATATTTGATGAATTCCAACTAGGAGGACACTGAAAATGGTGTACATTGTTTTTGTTTTTCTCTGCAACATCACAAGAGTAAAAGACGATGTGTATATGATTCCCGATGGCTGTCTCACCTCTACAGACATATGTTTATAGTTTATTTACAAAAAGCAAATGACTGAATGAAAGTTTGTAGAGATTAGATAGCAGACTGGAAAATACACCTCTCCCGTAGTACCGGTATGGCAGCGAACCCATTCTTTATTGGTCTTACTTTCAATCTTCAACTTGAGGCAGGTAAAAACTTCAATTTTTGGCGCAGTATGGATAGCTGAATACTTAACCTGTGATGAGGAATTGCTGAGTGATAAATAGTTCTTAATTCAACCGAGTCCAGATTCTAGAATTTTCGAGGATAGAAAATTTCGCGACATGTACGCCTGTCCCTAAGGGTGAAGATAAATTTACTGGCCGTTAATAGCTAGTGTTCTCCGTGCTGAAAGGTAGATCTTGCACATGTTCCTCACGCCGTCGCGAATAGATGTCCAATTGATCCGGGGTTAGGTCTTACACTACTATGACTCATGAATCGAGCCGTCGACTGACGAGCTGGAAGAGTCTGTCGCTCTAAGGCAGCTGACTCCTAATCTTGGCTGGTGCATGAATAACGCACCCCCGAGCACTGCTTTGAACACCTACAAGGGTCTCGCCGCCCCGATATCACGTCCACTATGCTCTGTAAATTTTAGATTAGTGTCCTTCTGCATCTCACATCTAAACTCAATGGAGGAAAAATTAGACCGTCTTACCTAGTCAAGGACCTCTCCGGGTTCTGATTATTCAAGCTGCATTTTACCTACAGTCACATCAGGAGTTCAACTGCATGGAGATAATAAAACTCATCGGCTAATCGATGGACATCTTGTATGAACTTCTTTGCTAGCTTGAGAGATGGTGAGCTGGATACATAGAACCAAAGAATGGCATCTCTAAGGCGTGGAGTGTAGATGATAGATACTTTCAACTTTGTTCACGGTCTTGTAAGATTTTATGTACATGTAATGTATCAGAGCCTAGGTTGCTACTCCCTTCCAGACAAAGGACAATGGCTAATGACTACTGAAACACTTCCACATGTTTTTCTTCGAAAGCGCAAATTGGTTGGCGTTACAGGTGAATTCGTGCAGAGAAGGAAGAACTGTCTCCTCAGTGCTTTGTTGGAATAGTTGTTTGCTTGGCAGTGCCCTGGAATATCACGCTGCAGTGTACCCAAAAAACAGGGTGGTGGGAGTCGAATTGCAAGTACATAAACACTGCCATGATAATGCTGCCCCAGAGGAGAATACTTGCAATTCATCTACATTAGCTTCAACAACCTTGCGATGACTGTACTACCTGACGGCAATTAACCACACAGGAGAGTTAAAAAGGGCATTTGCCTCAGGGGACGGTGACGCATAGACTAAATAAACTCGTATAAAATGGACAAACAAACAGCATCGCCTTTGATCTAAGTTTTTTCTACCTTGAACGGCGCGTCAGGATTGGTTGGGCTCCGTGGGGCCCTTGTCGCAGTGATGCCCCAAAAACATGTTTTTTTTGGCATTCGAGGTGAGTTAAAAAGGACCTCTATCCAGGTCGAACTTGCTCCCCATCAGCACCAATTTCCTCCCACTCAGATCCTTCCCTTCATCATCTCCCCCACCATCTGACTACTAAACAGTCCTTACTTTCATGCCCTAGATGAACCTAATAGTTTGGATTACTTCCATCGCACCCATCTTGAACTTTGGGCTGACCAGCCAACTCAGGCTTAATGATTTTTTACAAGCTCAATCGCGAAGAGTCTTGTGTAATCTCTTGCTTTACCAATGGAGCGATTTTCTGACTGCTCGCCTCAGAATGCTCACACTCCAATAAAATCTCGACTATCCATTATATCTGGATGACTCATTCTTGAATACCTGATCAAGCTCCCCTAATTCCATTTCTCAATTATAGGCCTACGGCTTGATCAAAGTTAACACTCCTTTAAATCAGGGCTAGATCACACACTCACAATGTCGTACTTGACAAACTTCTTAAATCCGATATATCCAATTGAGATAACTCTTGAGGCTAGGCGTTTCCGAAAGAATGCGGATCAGCCCTCGGTTTTATATTTCCCCTGAGCTTCGAATCAAATTGGCTGGGCACCTCAGTTGAGGTACTACTCACAGATAGACACAAACGACACGGTCTTCGGCCATAGCGGCACATTCGATCGATAGGATGGCACCACATGTGAGCTAGTTTTTTTTTCTTGGCAACGGGACACGATCACCAATAACTCCAAATTTTCTTCGTATCAGCATCAAACTTGAAAAGTAAATTACACCAGTTGTGCGAGCATATCCGCCGAACCACCCCAAAGAAGTAAATTTTCCTTCAACCGACAGGAACAGTTTGATATCCAATGGTTTTCATTTGTGGTCATCCGACTTGACATGATAATAGATCTCTGAAAGATAGGGTTTATGCTCTCATAACATGGCAAAAGCCCCTTGTTACACATTATCAGTGACAGATCCACCTTAGGTTAGTCCCAGGAATTTGTCTATTCATGTTCATTCGAGCTTTCTTTTATTGACCTACTCGGTTTTGTTCCGCAATGCAACCAGTCGGGAGAGGATGGCAGGTCAACCGGGATAATATCTCCCAAGACCTTATACCATGGAGGGCATATCCTCGTTTTCAATGGTTTAGGCAAGAATGCCTTCAATACATCAAATTAAACACTTAGGCCTGGAAAAGGTATTCATCAAGACTTAGTATGAGCTTCAGTGCGTGTCACTGCTCGACTCATTCGATCTCACATGAAGAGATTTCAGCACAGAAATATCGTGCGACGTTGTGCATCTATTCCAGCAGCTATATCTGCTTGCTATCATTACTCTTTCGGCTGCAATATCCGGTTGTAAAAGAAACTTGAAGCGCTCATTGCGTTATGGCCAATATATGCTGAATATTACAAAGCATGGCTGTGGTTGATCTGATTGATATACCCAGGGAAGTAGCGCCGACTTCTTAGTCAACAAGGAGTATCTTGAGCTGTTTTTTGTTCTTGTATGCTTTTCGAGAGTTCTCGAGGTTCAATATCCGACCTTCTGTTTTCAGTGACAGAACTTTTTGATCATGGTATGATTGCGGTCGATGCCGACGATTTCTATGTTTAGTCCGCACCGAGGTGAAATGGATGATTTGACGAACGAAGATATCACCTTCAAGGCCATCGAATTTGTTTCCGGTTGAAGTTCTCATTGCAGCTCCAGTGACTCAAGGGACTCTACACAGAGGGGGTTAGATCGTGCTGCGGAAGCTGCGTCGGCTCGAACATCCCGGCCCGATGATGATGTCCGGTCATCCCGTTATCGGTGATGGCCTCTGAGGGTTTTATCCAAGATCAACTTCTTGGAAGTCTCGAGCTTATCGGTCGCTGTCTAGCTGGATTTCATGAATTCGGAGCTCAACGCAGATAACCAAGCACCCTCCTGTCCGAGTATTGATCGACAGGAGTTAGGCTCAAAAGAAGAGGTACTCCTATCTTCATCCGGGGAAGCACGATTGTACGGTATTATTATCATCTTAATTTTTTTCCTGCCTCCCCACCTGGAGAGAAAAGATCCCTTAACTTCTCTCGAGTTATTAATATCTACTGAGTGTTTGATTTAAACTATTTCTCAGGAACCAAGAATTGGCGAAGAATGGGGTCGAGAATCATCATACCTGTTGATTATAAGTTATGGACCCTAGGGTGGGTTCCGATGTCAACAAAAGCACTCAAGCCAATGCCTATTTCGATCCTCTCTAAGCTCTAACGGCATCAGAAGTGGCAAAAGTTATGGATCTTTTGCAAGGTCTCTACCGCGCTCTCAAGCCCCCAGTCGTCCCAACACTACAATAGCCTGACGCCTTTCCTTCGCCACTTGGACCCACTCAGATCTCATCCTGACCCGCTTCTCCAACATGTCATCCTAGACGTATTGTCTTATCTGTAGACTTTGCAATCTGACTAGCTCCTCTTCATTTTAATCAAAAAACAGGTTTCTGTTTTCTCCAACTGGCCTTCTAGCTTTTTCGACGAGCCTCTCCGATATCCTCATCCTTCTTGAATTCAAACCTACTCATCTATTTTTTTTTTTCATTAGTAATTCTGTCACCCATTCTCGAGACCCGATTGGACTGCTTTCCCATTTATTGGATCATAGTTGATGCTTAAATTATCTCGTCTCTTTTGCTTCCGCAGCCTGCTTGCTTCATATGTATCCTTTTCTTTTTGGGCTGGTATGAAGTCTTTATTACGGCTGTGTCCGATCACGATGATAAGTCAGTAGTGGAGCAATAGCGAAGAGACCAACCGCGTTACATTAATTGGCGGAGACACCCGTCTAAATGAATAATAATATCAGTCAACAATTGTAAGCTAGGGAGAAAGGATAAGACATTTCAAAAACTTACTAGCTTGCTTGATTTCTCCCAATAACAAACACTCGTGGTCTCCTAAATTCATGTACATAAGCCAAATAGAATTCCTGGCAGGCTTAAGGAAAAAACCTTGGCCAACTGCATCCAAGTTTGTGAAAGGTGATGGACAGTTGAGGTGACATGACATCATGACAGCTGTTGTCGCGCCAACGCCGTTGGTCGTAGTCTCACCTCACACACAACGACCACGGAAAACTTCTCCAAGCCAAGCGACCTTTTGCTCAACCCGTTCATGCCTGGTTGATTCGTCTTGGCTAATATCAATATCGTTTACCTCAGCAGCTCAACACCATTCTGGTCTATCTCTCCACCACTGGCCAGCAACAGACGATTACCCGCTGTCAACATGGATGATTCTTACGACAGAGAATATCTGTTGGACGCAGACGAACGGAGAACTCAAACCTCCGATATCCCTGATCATCCACACTTGACATCTCAGCAAGCTCAGCAGAAATTAGCTCTGAATTATCCACCCCGTCTGACTAGCACGATTGCCAGTAGAGAGTCTGCATTCGAAGCTGATTCGGATACCGTCTCAGAGATCGACCCAACAGCAAGAAATGTCCTCGCTCGAGAGGATGGGTTACCAGAACTGAGGATGAACGGCCTTCTAGAAACCGGGAAACAAAGAGGAAGTGTGACGATGAATGAAAATGATGGATCGAGTTACAATATGTTTGGTGATGATACCGAGGAACCATTATTAGGACAAGACCGATCTAAGAGGGGTGCATCATCGAGGGAAGATTCGGATGAGTACAGGCACCTTCTAGATTCGGGCACTGGGATGATGGCAGGGGTAGCAAACATGGCCAACAGCATCTTGGGGGCGGGGATCATCGGGCTGCCGTATGCGCTAAGGAATGCAGGCTTTGTTACGGGCACGTTGATGGTGATCGTCTTAGGAATCGTCACGGATTGGTCGATCAGGTTGATCGCCTTGAATTCTAAACTGACTGGCCAAAGATCTTACATCGGTATCCTCGAACAATGCTTTGGCTTCCCTGGAAAGGCCGCCGTCTCCTTCTTCCAATTCATCTTCGCTTTCGGTGGAATGTGCGCTTTCGGTGTGATCGTTGGTTAGCCTCCAAAAAACTCACACCTTTCTCTCTCTTGCCTCTCTCTCCTCCCCTATTCTCATCAATCGTCAAAACCTTCATGATAAAATGTCCAATGAATGGCTATTTGCCATCAACCAATTGTATACTGAACTTGACAGCACACTCAAACTTAATCGAGACCCATCGACTTTTATCTTCTATTTTTATTGAACCAACGCCGTTGATTGGGTATGACCGTATAAATGAAACTAACTACTTATGTGATTCTATCGGTAAATAAAAACCGAACTGATTTTTAGGTGATACAATACCACCGGTACTTTCAACATTATTTCCATTTGTTTCGAGGTCCGAATGGTTCTCATTCTTATTTTCCCGATCATTTGTCATCACTTTTTTCACAATTACGGTTTCATATCCATTATCGCTCTACCGGGACATTGGCAAATTAAGTAAAGCTAGTGCTATGGCACTTGTAAGGTAACTCCTCCCCCACATCACTCCCTTATTACCCCTCCCCCTACTTTTTTCTTTGAGACAGGAGAGTTGAGTTGTCATTTTTATGTTGAAAACAAACAAAAAACCTTCTTTTTTCGATTTTTTTTGGTTCTAACAATAACAGTATGGTGATAATTGTTTTTTCTGTGGCCCTTGGCGGTCCCTCAGTCGACACAAAGTTAAAAGGCAACCCATCTGCTCGATGGACGTTCATCCAACCTGGGATAGTTGAAGCGATTGGTGTCATCAGTTAGTTCACTCTTTTAATATCTTGAGATAAATCATTGCTGATTTTTTCCCCTTGTATCCCTTTTGTTGTTTTTCGGGGTAATGATGGATTTTCACTCAAGGCTTCGCTTTTGTCTGCCATCATAACTCTTGTAAGCAATGTTCTTCGCTTCTTCTTTGAACCAGGAAACACAGATAATTTATTATAGTTATCATTCTGATGAACCTTGCAGTACTGATATATGGCTCATTAAGAACACCCACGTTGGACCGGTTCGCCCAAGTCACCCACGTCTCTACAGCATTATCAGTGTTTGCATGCTTGGTCATGTCATTCTCAGGCTTCCTCACCTTCACTGATCGAACCGAGGCGTACGTCCCATCAATCTCGTGATCTTCTCCCTACTTAATTTCAGTACAATCCGAATAACTTACTATGCTTTCCCCCTCCTCCCCCCGTCGCCTTTCAGGAACATTCTCAATAACTTTCCTCGGGATGACTTGGTCATTAATATCGCTCGGGTTTGTTTCGGGTTGAATATGTTTACAACTTTGCCATTGGAGTGTTTTGTGTGTCGAGAGGTAAGTAATTGTACGCCCTAGCTGTCCTCTCATCTCTTTTTTCTCTGTCATCCCTCCGTCCGAGAACTTCCTGTGCATCCTTGCAAAATCGCTGAAAAAGCTTAATTTTTGCCTGTCGACAATTCATCCATGACTGATAATTTCTGCCTTGGATTTGGGCATGTAGACAATCGACATATTCTTTTATCCAGATGAAATGTTCAACTTAAGAAGACACGTCTTATACACCACTCTATTGGTTGGAATCGGAATGTTACGTGAGTACCTGTGTGTTTTAATCAAAAGAACGAGAAGACAATCATAAGAACATAAAGCTGGGGTCGTTGGAGGGATGCTGAATCTGGATATCCTCTTGATATTAAAGTTTCCCTATGGACATGTGATCTAGGAGTAGTCTTAGAACTAACCGGAGGACTAGCAGCGTCCGCATTAGCCTACGTTTTCCCAGCAGCTTGTCAACTGAAGCTATCGACGAAATCCGGCTCGATATTCGAGAGAGAGAACTGGGCTGGTTTGTTGACTGTTGCCTTTGGTTTGGGTGTCATGGTCATCAGTACTGTCAACTCTCTCTCTAAGGCCCTTGATCCACATCGGGTGCCTAAAGTTTGTCTTTGATTTCTCTCTCTTTCTCTGTTTATCCAGGCATTGCTTTCTCTCTTCTGTCATCGTTTTATGTGGAAACACGTTTTGTTTTCTTCTTATATTGATCATTCCTACTTACTACATACAAAGATCCATATTTTTTGCGCACTTACATTTACTTATCCCATTGAATTGATTGGCTTTGTTTCTTTGCTCTGATCACATCATGGAGAAGAAAAAAGAGACTATAGATGTAAGCTATAGATTTGTTGTTTTATTATTCAATTTATTATAGCTTGGTGTAAGATAAAACTTTTGTTCTTTAAAATTAGGCATGTTCAAATAACAGAAAACTACCCATTAACACTTTAATTTATGTTTGTGATATCTATGACGGGTTGTTTCTGCCATAGTACCAAGCTGGCATTCCCTACCCCTAAGATAAATCTCTGACAAAAGACTGGTACATTCTTTCTATGGCACAAATATTTATCTAAGGAAAACAATTATGAGGATCTTTTGGTTGCTCAGTAAGCTCTTATCTAAATGGCTCCATCTGGGATGTTATTTTCTGGTAACCACTCATCCTTATCTACTGATTGGTTGTTATACCTGATCAGATAAAGTGTGGTATCCTTTCCTTGTATTCTTTCTTTCTTATCTTTCAAGATTTTGTGTACTTTTAGCTGTCCTGAAGGGGGAGTCTCAATTTGAGGAACTGGTTGTTGAGGAGCTATGTCTTGATCAGGTCTTACAGAGTAAGGTTTGACCAGGCTGACTGGAAAAAAACCCTAGGGTGTGTTCTTGACAGTCCTTCACTGAGTATTACTTCTACCACATTTTTACCAGGTAGTTGTTTGTTGGTAAAAGGGCCTGTAATGCGAGGTTCAAGTTTCCTGATACCTCCCAAATTATTGTACTTATGAGTTGATAAAACAACCCTATCATCTATTTTAAACTCAGGTTCTTTGTTACTCTTTCCCCATCTGCCTTTAATTTATTCTGCTGCTTTTTCCACATATTTCTTGGCATGTTGGCGCGTGGAAATTAGCATTTACTTGAATTCAAGTGCAGTGGAATGCAAGTGATTTAATTTATCATTCAAGGTGTCTTTGGGCATTGGTGATATCTATCCTCTCTCTAGGAGCCAGAAAGCTTCTTTTGTGGAAGAATGATTACTGCTATTTTAAGCTATTTCAAGAACTAATAATAGGTTTACCAAATCATGAGTGTCACATGAGAGTCAAAAAGGAAAGAAGAAAAAAATAGATGGATATAAACATGGAAAGCTGGGTATGCAAAAAAAGAATATTTTTATTTTTGGTTATTTCAAATCACCAAAACTTCATTGCATTTGTAAAATGATCTTTACAAACAAAATTGAACCAATTATGCCACTTTAATACCTGGAAAAAAAACTGGGTATGAACATGGGTTGGGGGGAAAGAATTCACCTGGAAAAAATGGGTATAACCCTGGAAAAACGGGGTAGATTTATGAACCCTCTTTATTTATTTACTTGTATTATTTAAAAAAGGTTAATTAGGGAAAGTTTTATCTGGAGTGAGATTTTTTCTGTTATAAGTAGAGGGGTCAAAAGTTTCTTGGTTGGTTTTTTTGAATCAAGCCACTGTCAAGATCACAGAAGAAAATAGCGGGTTTGAAAATCTCAATTTGATAGGCCAAAAGAGAAAAATGGACTACTTTTTTGGGGCTTTTAAACAGGTATGTATAAATCCCAGAAGAAAGATGAGGCATACTCTCAAGGAAAAAAGTTTTATTACTTACTAGTCATAATCCTAGAGGGGAGTTGAGGATCCTGAGGGTAGAAGCAGGAAATTTGGTAGTGCTTGGAAAGTTTTTTGGGAAGGCTGAACCGAATCTGTGGAGTTTATGGGAGGATTTCAGGTCTAAATAATAACTATTACAGGCCTTACCTGGCAATTATAACTATCTGTAATGCTTGTAGAATGTGCATGAGAATATATTGGATATTTGAAAGCATGAGGATCCCTTTCTGGGTGGATGAAGGGCTCTCTACATAGAATTGGGATCCCTCTGAAGACCCTTGGGGTTCCAAAGGCCAACGTTTGGGCACTTTGGCCTAGTTTTGGCCCACCTGGTGATTCTACAGAGGCTGAAGCCCTGTGTATCAGCTACCAGAGTGTCATGTAACCAACCCAACGTACAAATGGGGATTTAGTTTATTGAAGCGCAAAGGGAACTGGGAGATGATTCAAAGTTGTTTCAAAGATAACTTCGAAGATGAGTTGTAAGGGACAAGTACTGGACTCAATAGGGCTCAAAGCAATCAGGGTGATGTCTGACTGGAAAAGGTAATTTAAAACAATATTATATTAATTAAGTGAGGAAAAGAAAAAACATAGAAAAATTACAAGTGCGTTTATAGGCAAATGTTGACATGAGGCTTTTGTGTGAAGATGAGTAAAGAAGGGAAGTACTTGCAGTCAGATTTACACGAGTGGTTGAACAAAGTAAAATGAAGAGTATAAAGATGACAAATGATTCAAGGATGTTAAACAGAAAATCCCAGGTGATATAAAAGGTAAGTGCAAGGCTGATTGAAAAGGGTTAAGCGCCAAGCTGAGGGTCAAAGCATTCAAGCTAGTCCAAGTAAGGTTTATTGGATAAGCGTCAAATAGCCGTCAAATCACCAGAACAGGAAATATTTGATTCAGGGACCGGATTGGGTAATTACCAAAGATGATGTTCAAATGTCCATTTGAATGGGTGTCACACATTTGGTCTTTTGAAATGTTTTAACTGAGTTTTGCATTTGAGGTTTGATGCATAGGGAAGTGCTGAGCCGCGTGAGACTGAGGCTGAGAGTTGGCAGCGTGACACAGAGACACTATGAAATACTATTGTATTGTTTTGAGGAAATACTGGGGTCTTTCTACATGTGTATCAGTGGTATGTGTTAATCATTGTGGCTTAATTCTGTGGAAATGTGCTACAGAATAAGCCAAAATTACTGAAACATGAAACTGGTACACATTTAATAGATGGAAACATTATTTGTAAATAATTTCCATTTCATTCCATGCATTATATTTTATTAGCCTTTGTTGCGGTCACCTACTGGGTATGCTTCTCTTACTTACTGGGCTTGTGCACAGGCCTTGGATTCAGAATCCCCAGGTGGGTGTGGGCGTGGGCTCTTTGCAACTGCACAGGGGCTTAGTAATTAATTATTTGGAATTGCTGGTAGCCACACAGGTTGCTAGGCTGCACAGCCTGAGATATTCAGGCTTGGATAAATAATCATAATTATTCAAGCTTGCAGTTTCAAGTATTACCTAGTAATATCCTGGTGGCTGACAGTCTCTGTAAAGTGGCTTGGTAAGCCAAATTTGCAGAGAAAGACCCCCTGCACACCCCAATTGTGGCCTCTTTAGGCCTCTTTAACTAGAGATTTCTCAGAGCAACCACATTGGCTGCGGTATTAGGAAGGATGAGCACACTTATTCCTGTTTCTCAACAGCACCAGATTGGATTAACTTGGGAGTAATTCCTTCTTGGAGGTTGATTTGGATTAGCAAGTAGTAACTTTTCTACTTGCTTTTACTGGTATTAAGGCCAAAATTAATACTAAATAAGTTTGGATACAGCCTGGAGTAGCTCAATTCTTCCCTTCTCCATAGATGATATATCAATATCTACCATCTACCACACCCCACAAACATCTGCAACACACAAAAAAAGAAAGACAGCCATGCCAGCCGCAAGTTCCCAACCACCTAGAGAAACCTCCAAAGCTGCAAAGTGCAAAGCTCCAAAATTCAGCCCTGAGGAAGACAAAAACATGGCCAAAAGTGGTGTTTTTATTTCCAAAGACCCAATTTCATTGAACACCCAGAAAACTGAAGATTTCTTGGTTCAAATTCTGGCTGAATTTAATGAATAAACTCCTGGACTGCAGAGAGATGCTGCTGGATTAAATACCAGGTATTTTGTTTCTTTCTTTTTGGTGTTTTTTCTTCATTGAACAGACCTTTTTTTTGCAGGTGGAAATTTCTGAAAATGCATGTTTGAAGTTTCATGCCCTATATCATCAGCTCTCTGATTGGCAAGCTTCTGGATCAACACCTGAAAGCTGGATGATCAATTCCCAAGAGATGTACTATGAGAACAAGAAAAAGTACTTCACATTCAACTGGGCATAGATTTCATTGAAAACATCCCAAAATTCAAGAGCCCTAGACAAAAGGCACCCAACAGTTGGGTCTCATCCCACCAACAATCTCAATCCAAAAATGCCAAAGAGTCCAAAATTTCTAATGTAGCAGCCTGTCACGCTCTGTGATGCCAAGGACTGACAACCTTCTAGCTACACAAGGTGCAAGACTCAAAATAATATGCAATAAATTATTTTAGAGGATTTTGATCTTTTTATTAATATTAAAAGATTATAAATTTAATTGGGAGGGGCCTGCAAGCAGGGGTGTTTTGGGTGCCCTCCAAAGATGTTCGTGATAATGCACAGAAACTTTGTAACCTTTTACACTGGGGCCTGCAAGCAGGGGTGTGTAAGTGCCCAGTAAAAATAGTGGCTAAGAAAGGGCCACAACTCCTAGTGAAACAAGACTTACTGTAGGCTTTAAGAGGAGGAGGGGAGGCTTTCTTAAGGTAAACTGGACAGCTGGAAGCGGTTGGAAAGGTGGGCTTGATGGCTGGACAGAGTTGGGGTTGAGAAAACGAGGCTTTGAAGTCTTGAAGACTGATTTACTGGGCAGGACACTAGTAAGCTGGACTGGTGGAATGCTGGTTGTAAATATGATAAAGCTGGGGAATCCAAATACAGGGGGAAGAAAGGGCCTCTTAAATGCCTTTCTGGAGCCTTGATGGCAAAACACCAAGTGGTTTTTTGGCTATGGGAATACTACAAGGAAGGAGTTATCCTTAGTAGAAATAAATGATGTAATTTATCAAATTATTACATGTACAGGCTGTCAATAATTAATACAGTCTGTCAGTCATCTGTAGACATCATCTGAGGGCGCTTCAAAAGCTCTTAGTTTGATGTACAACATGTATTGATCACTTGATCAATAGAATACAAAAGAAATAATCAAATTATAGTACAGAATCTTATTTCTGTTTAATTTGGTTATTTCATATGTAAGGTTTTGTACCATGAGAGTTCTTGTCATACTTGCATGGAGGGCGCTCTTACAGCTCTCCATTCAATTATTTGACAAGCAAACATCATGGGAAAAGTGTCAACATTTATTATTTTCCCGTGATTAAATAAGCTTGTCATTTATTTTAATTGTACAAGTTCTTTTAGACTTGTTTGAAGTATCCTGATGTTTTATTTATCCCCTGTTTCGTGTTTTTCATGTGTTATGATATTATTTAACTTATACTGTATGTATTTGTATAAGTTAATAATAATACAAAGACTATAAAACAGCGTGATATTTATGTCAAATGTTATTTAATATTTTATTTATGTGTTTAAAGGATAATTACATAGTTTATTTAATTAATTATCCCGTATTTTGAGTACGTCTACTTATTAGAATACTCTCATATTACATATGTTTATACCTAGTCAGTATTTTAGCGCTTAGTAGGAGTATTCTTTAAGTTGATTTTATTATTAGAAGGAGTAAGTTTCTAAGGGTACTTTGGCTGAGGTACCCTAGGTTATTTTACTTGATCTTTCAGAATATGAAATAATATTCTCACTTATCTCAAAGGTTAATGAGTTATTATTTAATTTATTATTAATTTATTTATTATATCAGTTTATAGCATTATTACTACTTAATAATGTTTATATTTTAAAATGTTATCTTTTCTTATGCTTATTATAATTTATATTACATTATTACTTATGTAATAATGTCTCTTTCATATGTATTTTTTTTATTAATTAATTATTACTTTATTTATTGTTCTAGTCAGGTTGTCTCTGAACTGGTAGCAATCTGACACAGCCCAATCCAAGTACTGTGAGCAACTGCCAGGTATTCACCCAGCTAAGCATGAGTTCAATCAAGAAAAATCCAAGAAGAAAAAAAATGAAATTACTTGATTCATCCAACAAGGATTCAGCCAAGAAATCAGCCAAAGAAACACACTCAAACAACATCCAAGAAGAATGGGTTTCAATTGATTGCAAAAAGATGGAGATGAATGTGATGTTCCAGAATTTTGATAGTTGCCCTGATGAGATCTCAAGGATATTCCTGGTGCATCTAAAGAACAAAATATTTCAGCGCATGATGAACAAGGCTCAAAGCAACTTTCAAAGCTCTGATAACAATGGCACTCCTGGAACCAAACCCTCTTCAAGTATTTCCAACATTCATCAATCATCTTGGCCTGGGACTAGCAGAGGAGGGGCCACAAGAAGAAGATTATGATGAAGACAATGAAGAGGATGATGGTAAACATGAAGAAGAAGAAGAGGTGGAGTGGAACCCAACCCAGACTCAATTCCATGCTTTTCCACAAGCTCAAACTGATGAATTCATGGACCCAACATTTGACTTGTGATTTAGTACAATTTCTTTTCCAGTTTTTCTATTCCTAATCTGTTTTTTTGTTATTTTTATGTTTTTGCTTCTTCATAAGTTGTTTCTTTGATCCCTCTTAATTTTTACCTTTATCTATTTTGAAATCAAGAGTAATCTTATCATAGGGAATTGATAATTGCATGCCAAGGGTGTACAGCAAAGCCCCCATGCACACCAAAAAGGAATGGTGTGCATGGCCTACACACCAAGTTTTTTGGCGTGTAGGCCCCACAAAATAAATTGGCATGTCATCTCACATGGCAATTCCTGGCAGATACCAGCCAGGAATTAGCCTGTGAGGCCTAAGTGCCAAATAGAATTGGTGTGTAGGCCGTGCACACCATTTTGTGTGTGTGTGCACAGGGACGTTGGTGTGCACCCTTGGCATGCAATTACCAACGCCCATTATCATATGATTGAAAATTTGCAAGTGACAATCTATCATTTACAAATTGCAAGTGACAAGCAACATACCAACCAAAAATAAGTAACAACAAGAAAAAAAACAAAGTGACAAACAAGATGAGAAAGGAGAAGGCAAGAGAAAACAACACTATGTCAGAGGACAACATGAAAGAAGATCAACCCAAGGAAGATTGGTTGTTGTCTGAGCTGGTCTCTGTCTCTGAATCAGAGTGGGCCAACTTGATTAGATTGTTGGTGAGTTTGCTGTTTAGAAGCTCAGAACAGATCTCAATTCCACATAGACATTGATCACATAAGGTCAATGGCTCAGATTGAGGTGGGATAAGCTTGATGGATGGCGGTAAGGGAGGGTATTGTTCAGTTTTGGCTTGTGATTGACCACTCACGTTGTGTAAAACAATACATGTTTTGATGATTGATTTGATGTTGTCTGGAATGTCTTTGGATTGAATTTTTGGGTGGCTTGATCTTGTGCTGAAAGTGATTTTGAGTGGGTTGATGTAGACCATGGGTAGTAGATGCTGTCTGGAAGATAATAAGGGATTTTGTACTGATTATGTCCAAGCTCAAGCCGGTCCCATTGAGTAAAGGCTGAAAGATAGGGGATCAATCCAGGACAGTCTTTCTGCTCAAACATCTAGGGGTACCAAAGAAGCAATGCCAGATCCATGTATCCTTTCATTCTGTTGCCTCTAAAAAAATCATTCTAGGGGTTTTTTTTTCCTTCAAACTGCCCACTCAATATTAAGTGGTTGGGAAGTTTTTCCAAGCCCAATCAATGCATACAATCTAGGCTCCCAATACATCCTGGGAAGCCTCTTGCAGGATTCTTCTCCAACATTCTTTGAAGTTCATGTTGATGATTAGGTGCTCATAAGTCATGTTATTTTTGTTGAGGGTTTGGCTTGAGCCACAGAACACTGCAAGTTCTTGTGGTGCAGTGGTCTCTCTCCAAGCCAGTAATACTCTTGACATCCGTGGCATCAAGAGGAACTGCATAGGCCAACTGGCTGTGATCTCTTGGACCTAAGGGCTGAGTCCCAATTTACCAGTACAATCCTCCAAAAACAAAAATCAATTAATATTATGCTGAATGCAAATCAATCAAAATCTACTTATTTACTTACTGGCTTTTGCACAAAGTAATTAGGAAAGTTGTCAGTGAGTACCAAACCTTTGGCAAAAGTCATGTGCACTGTGCACCCAATTATCGTTGAAATAGTTAACCATCAGTTGATCATGACTATCCTGATGATTCCGGCTCTCCTTATTTGGCACCCAGGCTTTCTTGGATCTTGTGTGGTCGGAGTTGCTAGAATTGAATCCGAGCCGTAGCGCTGCTGCTAATCCAACCACCGATCCGGTTGCTCTTTGCACATCAATATCTAGGGTCCAGCCCCTATTCAAGATCACAGCACAGAATACCTAAACTGAACAAGTTAACTTGGTTTGGTACCAAAAGCCACAACGTGCTAGGCTAACCACTGAGCTCCCCTGATCAGTTGTGGAAAACTTATTTACCAAAAACACTGTGGATTATCTAAAAAGTCAAGCTTTTCGAGTATGCATTGACAACATGCATACTATCCGACTCTCTTCCGCAGTAGCTTAGCTGAAAAAACAGAGCCAGTCCAGACCAGACCAGAGGGGAGGAGAGGACCAAACGAAACGAAACGAGAGTAAAAGAAACGACCGAAGCAACAATTTACAATCCTCCAAAGTCCGACATGGATAGACAAGCAGACCAAGCCACCCAAAACTCACTCACTCCCCTCCATCCTGGTCCTAAAACTGGCTCAACCGAAACTTCCAAGAGCACGACCACTCCAAAGACTGTACCACCTTCAAAAAAACCAACACAAAAGAACCAGAAATCAAAAGATTCACTCTCCGATTCTAATTACTTGCCAGTCACCGAGACCGAATTGGAATCTATCCTGGTCTGGTCAGCTACCAGTAAGTGTTATCCGAACTATACCTGCGTAAGAGCGATGTTTAAATCCGACTTCTTTTTTTTTTTTTTTTTTTTTTGGATGTCTATTCAGAGGAACAAGAGGACAAAGCGCTTGCCGAGTTCATCAAGTACCGATCATCCGACAATTTCTTCTTGACTCGACCATACAATCAACTACAGGACCGATGGGTAACGCGGCTCCAACGATACCTAAAGTTCTTTAAAGGACGCAAGTCGAAATCGACCGGATCAAAGACTGCCTCAGGCTGGCCGATCACCAGGCAGAAGTTTCTCCTCTGGGCTAATCGTGACCCTCGTCCAACCATCCGCTCTATCACCACCTTCCTCCAGACTATCGAGGCCGCCCGCGTTGCAACTCATGACCTCTTCACTTCACACTTCCCTGAGCTCTCACAGCAATCCTTACCACTCGATCCATCAGTCGTGGATATGCTCTCTTCTTTCGAGCGTCGCCTCGCCGCCGCCTCCAATACTGCCAATCAAACCACCAAATCTACTACTGCCAAAGCTATCAACAGTTCGACCCCGAATACTGGTAGCTTTATTCCGATAGCTCATAGTAATCCGAATCCTAGCAGCTCTACTCAGAAGACTGGTCCCTCTACCACCCCCACTACTATAAACTTGAAGACCTCTCGAAATAAAGCTAGCCCCTCGGCCACTAAAAACAACTCCGAGACAGTCAAAGCTAGCAGCTCTAACACTACCCAAGCTACTCACCCTATTAATAAAGCTGCAAGTTCTGCTGGCAAAAGTAGCACCCCTAACGCCAAACACAGTACCAATACTGCCAAACAGTCTATCACTAACCCATCACACGCTTCTCAAAAGACGGACAAGGCCATCAACGGGTCTACGAAGCCAGCTGCCTCGATCCCTACAGTCTCTCAAACCCCTGTGACATTGGCAACACCTGCCAACACACCTGCTCAAGCTCTACCCAAACATTTCCAGAAATCTTCTGTCGCCCCCAATGGCCCTTCAGCCTCAGCCTCTTCACTTCCTCCCAAACCCAGCTTCCTTCCTGATAAGCCAGCCAAACAGAAAAAGAAGAAGAAGAAGGCTTCCCGACAGAGATCCAGCTCTCCGGCAAGACACGCACTTTCTCAGATTGAGCCTTCAGGTAGGAATCAGCCCCCTAGACTTGTCTCTCGTAAGAGACCCCATTACAATCTTGACAGTTCTGAGAGCGAAGAGATTTCACATGTGGATCTCGATTCATCCCTTGCACCTACTAAGCTCCCCAACTTCTTAAAACAGAAGAAACCCGACCATGTTCCAACCAAGCCGCCAGAACCAACTCGAAGACTCTCTCAGAGCTCTTCAGATGCTCCTCTCGCTCTTCTTCCCGCTCCTCCTTCTCTCAAGAAAATCAAAACTCATCATATCGAAAATCCCCCTCATCCTAATCGCCCCTTGGAACTTAACAAACTTGAAACATCCAATGCTTCCATCTATAATCAAATCTGCGTCTTTACCGATACCCGTGTCCCTGAAATTCGTCAACAACTATTCGACGCTCTTCGGCGTGATCATCGGAGTCAGTTCTTGTCTTATGCTACAACAGAAGCGGGAACCCTAACATACTGATCGTTTTTTTTTTAAAAAAAATAATACTATTTTTCCACGATTTGGATGAATAGATAATTTGAGTACGGAGCAGGTGCTCGAGGGATTAATGGTGATGATAACGTGTTTGACGGGGCAGGAGGGAGAGCTAAGAAACATAGGGAGCGAGGAAGATTTGAAAGCGTGTTTAGCGAACTATCTAGATTATTGGGCGAACGAAGGGATCGCTGGTTTCCCGATAGGCGCCCTCAAGTTGTGTATATGGTTCGACTCGTTTGAGCCATCGGTAACGGAGAAAGAGACGAGAGATATTTGCCTAAGTTTCGACTGCTTATGTCGCCAGATCGCCGCCGAATTCCCGGAGGATGAGCCCGCTCCCATGTTCGATTACTCCCTCTCGCTCCTCCACGCGCCTCTCTGGCACTCGTTCCGCGACTTCTTTGGATGGTCCTCCTCCATCGAACTCCCCCCCGATCCCCATCCTGCTCGCAATCCATCACCCAGCTCTCTCACAGCACCCTCGTTTTCGACCATCGGAAGCTCCCTCTCTTCCCTCCCACAGTCCCCCTCTCCGTTCATCGACCCTGGTGGCGACTCTTCAGAAGAGTCCTCTTCCGACCCTCAGTCCGGCCCCCCTCCTCATCTCGTACGTCTTCTTTTCCCCTCCCCTCAATCAATACTCATAACCAACCCCCCCTCATGTCTGTATGTACAGAAGCTTAACGAAAACTCATCGCTTCCGAATCACCAACTCGCTCCACAAAACCATCATCATCAACATAATAATTATAATCATCAGGTCGAACTCAATCACGAAAATTTTCATCTGCTCTCTTATAAACGTGATTCCATCGACTCCCCTCATCACCAACAATTCTTACTCAATTTACATCGTTTCTTACAGTTACTCTCTTAATTTTTTTTTCTTTCTTTTTTTAAAAAAAAGCAACTCAACAACTCAACAACTCATCTTTTCTGCCATTGTCATTCTTATTATTTTTATTCTTGTTTTGGGTCAAAGATCGTCTTTTTTTTTTAAAAAATAAATAAATAAATAATCTTGTGTGTGTGTGTTATTTGTCTATTATTTACTTTTTCTCGTCTCTGTATTCCGCTCAAATATTAAACCCAAGACTCGATTCTGCCATGTATTAACAATTGGATCTTGTTGGTTGGAGAACTGGATCAAGTTTGGGGCTTTGCGCAACAAGCTGTGTTTTCTGCTTGGATTATGGCTTCTTGGTCTGATAAGGGGTAATCATGTTGAGCTAAACCAGAACTGAGACAGCAGAGCACGAGGTGGGTGAGTGATTGATGGTTGTGGAAGGATGAGATAAATTGCTCATAAGAAAAAGAAATGAGAAAAAGAGAAGACAACTCACCTGAGACAGCAGAGCACGAGGCGGGTGAGTGATTGATGGTTGTGGAAGGATGAGGAAAGAATCCTTCCACAGCTGCTGCCTCAGGTGACTACATACAACTTAGTGAAATGTGTATGACATGTGAGTGAAATGTGAGAAGCATAGAGATAAAAAGTAAGGAAAAATAGTGAAATCTGATGAAATCTAACAAATCATTTATGAGGGTTGGATCTAAGTTGACATGTATTGAATCCATGGTTTGATTGAAGTGGTTGATGAAGTTGTGTTTGGTTGGTTTGAGACAAAAAAAAAAGTGTAAGGGACTGGTTTAGTCCCTTCTGCAACTAAGTGGATCTGTGAGTTTTAACACAAAGCCTGGTGCTTTGGAGAGACCAATTCTGGAACCACAATATATATATATATATATGGCTAGCACAGTATAAGAGTAGCAGTTGGTCAAAGTCAGGCTTGGTCTCTGTAATTACCCCTGCAGAAAAGGAACTACAAGAGAGGAGAGACACAGTAGATCAAATTGTCTAGATTACCACGTATGCACACAAACTTGGGTCCTCTTAACACCAAGTGCTCAAAAACAATTGTTACAAACTTAAAAAACTTGTGGTTCAAAACAAATGATATTCATAGTGTGCAATGCTAAAAGGCCAAATTACACTTTAAAAAAAAAGAAAAAAAAAAGAAAAAAAAAGAAAAAAAAAGAAAAAAAAAAGAAAAAAAAAAGAAAAAAAGAAAAAGAAAAAAAGAAAAAGAAAAAAAGAAAAAAAAAGGGCATTAATAAAAAAAACTGGCTTTTCCGCGTTTACACCCGGTTTTACGCAGCGGCAACGTAAATTTTGCTGCGCAGTAGACCTGGTTTTCCGCGTTTACACCCGGTTTTTTATTTATTTTTTTGCAGGCGGAATTTTATGGTTTTTGAAGATTTTAATTTTTTTTAATATACTTCTAGGGGTGTAGAAGTTTATGGTATTTTTTATTTTCCAAAAAAACAACATCTTCTATGTTGTTTTGCCCATACACCCGGTTTTTTGAAACAAAATTCCCACGGCTCAATTTTCAGGATTTCTCAAAGTTTTAAATCTTTATTATAAAACACTTTAAGGGGTGTAGAATTTAATGCAACAAACAGTTTATTTTTCAGATTTACTGGTTTGGTTTTCTATGATTTTTGGACAGAATTTATTTCTAAACACCTTCACACCTGTCTTTCAAGATATTTGGGGAGTTTTTAAATGGTTTCATACACTTTAGAGGGTGAATAATTCATTAGAAAGAAATACTGATCATACAATTGACTTTTTATCAGAATAAATTGGAATTGTTATCAGAATCAAATGGAAATATAGGAAAATAGACAAATAACTATTCAACATCAACAATCTTATTAATCCTGGAAGATCTTCTTATTGGAGGGAAAAGAACTTTTTCCCCAAGGTCCAAATTGGGCTGAATCCACTCTTTCCACAACAGAGCTTCCTCTTCAGCCCAATGTTGCCAACATGGATCAATCCTAGGGGAAGGCCATATTTCAGCCTTAAACGTGAAGCTGATGAGATGAAGAAGACTGGGAATGAGTATGAGACATATGGGAGAGTGGGTGGTGGGTGGAGAAGAGAGAGGGAGATAAATGGTGGGCATTAGACCAGAAAACAAGACCACAGGTCTTTTACAAGTGTCAGCCATCAAGTATCCATGAGCAGGGAAGGTCATCCAATACTTCAGTGGGGCCTGTGCTTTTCCATCCCAAGAGAGTGAATTGATTAGATCCTTGTGGTTTGAGCCCCATATGTTTTTTAGCATCCAATGGTTTTAATAGAAGGGGTTTGATTCAATTTCTTCTTTCATTTTGTTTCAAATTTTCATCCATGCGTCTGAGGAACGTCCCATGCTGACTGCAGCGGCTCGAAATCCACAATTCCCATCGCCTTTGACATCGGTAATCGTAGAGAGATGTTGGATGGCTTCTTTGGGATGAATGTGGTCTTTGTACTTGTACTGAAGGATAATTTGAGAAAAGATTAATTGTATATAAAATGAACACTAAAGAAAAGGAAATTACTAACCAAATCAACAGCCGCATTATTGTAAGTACTCCAACTGAGTGCCTCAGACATATATGTGTCAGGATTAGAGATTGAGCTGGCAGTCATTGAGGTCTATGAAAGAGGTAACCAATAAGAAGCTCAGAATTCAAGATCTCTTCAAAAAAAATTAGTAAAACTCACATTGAAAGGCCTATAAGCATCATTTTCTGCCAAAGTGTTTTCATCTGTCTTGGTCCTTTTAACTGATTCAAATTTCACTTGTTTAAGTATTTTTCCAGACCTCTGATGTATCAAAAAATCATTTAACTTGAGTATAATGTACTCAAGATGGAAATAAAAACACTTACAGTCTTCAAATTTCCTCCTTCATGATCTGAGCCCTTTTGAATGATATCATCCACCTCTGGAAGCTCTCCACTTGATTCAGACTCCTCCTGACTTTCCTCTTCTGTTGACACAGCCTAGACAACACAAGGAGAAAGAATTAGATGTGATATTTGAGTGAAGAATAAAGATGAATCATTACCTCTGATTCCACAGATTCATCCCTCTTCTTAGGCCTACCATGTCCTTTTGTCTTGGCAAAAGGTTCCTACAAGTTCAAAAGAGATCAATAACCACAGACAAACAGACAAGAGACAAATGAATAAATACCTTGTGATCTGTCACCTGCTTCCTTGCCCTTCCTCTTCCTTTCTTCTCCAATTCTGTGTATTCATAGCCTGGAGGATCCCTTTTTGTTGAAGTAGTTGATTTGTGTTTCCTTTTTGCGCCCTTTGGTCTTCCTCGTCCTTGGTGATCCTTGCTAAAGAGAGGCTCCTGGATGGCCACTGTGCTGTATTTCCCTTGAAAGAGCTTCTTGATTTCGCCAATGTAGAATTTTTGCTTGCCTGGTTGAAACGTTTGGAATTCCTTAAAGAGATCTGTTAAGAAAATTTCCTCGTTATTTTCTTTGGTGGGAATGATTTTGCTGCGTAGGCCTTTTGCTTCGTGAACTTGATGTGTCAGCTTGCTACTAGTTCAGAGACAACCTGACTAGAACAATAAATAAAGTAATAATTAATTAATAAAAAATACATATGAAAGAGACATTATTACATAAGTAATAATTTAACATGAATTATCATAAAACATAAGAAAAAGATAACATTGTAAAATATAAACATTATTATGTAGTAATAATGCAATAAACAAATATAATAAATAAATAAATAATAAAATATATAATAACTCATTGACCTTTGAGATAAATGAGAATATTATCTCATATTCTGAAAGAGCAAGTAAAATAACCTAGGGTACCTCAGCCAAAGTACCCTAGAAAACTTACTCCTTCTAATAATAAAATTAACTTAAAGAATACTCCTACTAAGCGCTAAAATACTTACTAGGTATAAACATATGTAATATGAGAGTATTCTAATAAGTAGAAGTCCTCAAAAAGCGGGATAATTACTTAAATAAACTATGTAATTATCCTTTAAACACATAAATAAAATATTAAATAACATTTGACATAAATATCACGCTGTTTTATAGTCTTTGTATTATTATTAACTTATACAAATACATACAGTATAAGTTTAATAATATTATAAAACATTAAAGACACGAAACAGGGGACAAAGAAAACATCAGAATACTTCAAACAAGTCTAAAAGAACTTGTACAATTAAAATAAATGACAAGCACCTTTTTATCACGGGAAAATAATAAATGTTGACACTTTTCCCAGGATGTTTTGCTTGTCAAATAATTGGATAGAGAGCTGTAAAAGCGCCCACCATGCAAGTATGACAACAACTCTCATGGTACAGAACTTTATATATGAAATACCCAAATTAAACAGAAATAAGATTCTGTATTATAATTTGATTATTTCTTTTTTATTCTATTGATCAAGTGATCAATACATGTTGTACATCAAACTAAGAGCTCTTGAAGCGCCCTCAGATGATGTCTATAGATGACTGACAGCCTGTATTAATTATTGACAGCCTGTACATGTAATAATTTGATAAATTACATCATTTATTTCTACTAAGGATAACTCCTTCCTTGTAGTGTTCCCATAGCCAAAATAACACTTGATGTTTCGCCATCAGGTCTCCAGAAAGGCATTTAAGAGGCCCTTTCTTCCCCCTGTATTTGGATTCCCCAGCTTTATCATATTTACATCCAGCATTCCACCAGTCCAGTTTACTAGTGTCCTGCCCAGTAAATCAGTCCTCAAGACTCAAAGCCTCTTTCTCTCAACTCCCAATCTGTCCAGCTGTCCACCACACCTTTCCAACCGCTTCAAGCTGTCCAGTTTACCTCTGAAAAGTCCCCACTCCTCCCCTTAAGGCCTACAGTAAGTCTTTTTCTTTCAGGAGCTGTGGCCCTTTTCAGCCACTATTACCACTGGGATCTAAACCACCCCTGCTTGCAGGCCCCAGTTTATTAAAATTATAAATAACCTTTGGAGGGAACTAAACCACCCCTGCTTGCAGACCCCTCCTAAAAACCTTTAATATCTTTTATATTAATAAAAAAGATATTAAAAATCACCCAAAAAACCCTTATTCCATATTGTTTTTTGCCTTGCACCTTGTGTAGCTAGAAAGATACCAGTCCTTGGCATCACAGAGCGTGACATGATGAATGCAAGGGATTCCCATGTGAGAAGTGTAGTTTCCAGTGCAAGTGGTAGATGGAGGTTTAGAAATGTGATGAGAATGGATGATCTTCAGGGCATAGTGGGAGATGCCATTTAGATCACCAACACAAGGGGGGAGGCCAGTGAGGAGTTTTTATGAGTGCTGAGAGGATTCGATGTATCGTTCGTGAAGTTGATTGGTAAGAGCTTGGTGGATTTGTTTGACAACAGCAGCAAAAGAGGCAGTGGCAGAGTTGATAAATTGTTTGATGTATGCGTGAAGACCTTTGACTCCAGAGGTGATAGTGTT
>RDRW01000702.1:50000-144293 GCA_007896445.1 Puccinia hordei
TGCAGGCTGTAAGGATCCTAGTCTTGAATAACTCGCGGCTGGCTTGTACTTCAATGGGGCACTTCTGTCAGCCTCTGTGATGCCAAGGAGTACTCCTTCTAGCTACACAGGGTGAAAAAATAGATGGTAAAGAGCTGAAAGCTCTGGGATAAAATATAAGAGGGGTAATTCCAAAAGGATATGTGGAATGTGGGGATTTTTATAAGAAGATATAATTAATTATATTAAATATATTTAATATAATTAAAAATAAGAGGGGCCTGATAAATCAGGGGTTGTTTAATCCCTCAAAGGTATCTTGCAAGCAGAGGATTTAGGTACCTGTAAACACTGGGGCCTGTAAACAGGGGTGGTTTAAATCCCAGATAAAGATGGGGGGAGAATCTCAAGAGAAAGGTTTATCTACTTACTAGTAATAAATTACCTTTAACAGACTTGAGGTTCTTCCAGGGGGAAATCGGACAGTTGGAAGCGCTTGGAAAGGGTGTTGGAAGAGCTGGATGGACACTGGGCAATTTCAAGGGAGTAAGAAGGGGCTTAAAGAACAGATACTAGGAGCTTACCAGACAGAATAACAATTGTAAAGCTATGTAAGTGGGCAAAGGTTGTATATTCAAGCATGAGGAATCAAAATACAGGGGGAACAAGGGCTCCTTAAATGCCTTTCTGGAGTCCTGATGGCAAAACATAGGATGTATTTTTGGCTATGGGAAAAATAAAAGGAAGGGTTTAAGATTTAATATAAATCACTGCCAGCATAATTGCCTAGGTTGAGTTCATCCTGGTTAAACTAGGATGCAAACAACCAATTTAAAGTAGGTTGACCTCAACCAATGAAATATAAAACCAAGGGGGGTCCCTTGGATTTATATTTAATCAGTTGATTTCAACCAAGTTTCAATTGGTTGAGTGCATCCCAGTTTAACTGGGATGAATTCATCCTAGGCAATTATGCTGGCAGTGAATGTATGTAGTTGTTTAATCAAATTTCCATATGCACAGGCTGTCTACTATGGGTACAGCCTGTCCAAGCTCTTTTGCTGGCATCTTGAGGCGCTTCTGAACCTCTGAAAAGTTTTTTTAGATGTGTTGATCAAAGGTTTTAATTACCTGTCAAAATGTATTGATTAAATGTCACATGTACTTGTTGATCACATTTGTCAGGGTTTAATTGTTTTGTATTGTGTACAATGTGAAATACATGTATTTGTTTGTTCTGTGGGCGCTTCAAGAGCTTCTTGTTTGATCCCTGTCATGCAGGCTCTTTTTTTTTTTTTTTTTTTTTTTTTTTTTTTTTTTCTTCAAAGTGTAATTTTGCCATTGGCATTGCACACTATGAATATCAATTGTTTCGGACTACAAGTTTTTTAAGTTTGTAAAAATTTGTTTGAGCACTTGGTGTTTATGAGGACCTAAGTTTCTGTGAGTACGCGGTAATCTAGACAATTTGATCTACTGTGTAGTGGTGGGGGTGTGATGTTTTTAACCTTCTCAGGTTGGTTTATAAATGGGTAACGGGTATTGAAAATTGAAACAGAGGTTTTTGGGGTGAAGGGGACAACTAATAAGGAGTTTGAAATTGAAGGGGGAGGCGTAGTTGTCCTGGGTTGGAAGGGGTAGCGGCCAGGGGTTGGGCTTGCGGGGATTCAAACACCGGACTTGTCACTCTCTCAGGAGTGAGATAATTTATTGCACAGGGGCGACACCGAGCTTCCGTGGGTGATGGTTACCGTTAGACCATCCAGGCCCTGCAGGCTCTTTGGAAATGCATGACTGCAAGGATCTGTCAACAGATAATTTCCCACTAAGGATGTAATACATTTCTTTTAAACAGTTGTTTAATTATTATTTTTGGGATGTTCTCATGATATTTCCTTCCGCTTGTTCGTGGTCTCTGTCCCTCTGAAGCATCCTTAGTGTACTTAGTATTTAATAAAATAAATAAATACATAGATAATATGGTATATTAATAGTATTATATACTTATATTATTAATGTCATATGTATTTATTTTATTATGTTCTTGTTTAAATACATTGTTATTTCGTGGTTTTGTATATGTATTTATGTATTTATGTTTTTTATTCTATATTTTAATGTATAATAATTATTTCAGTGCTTTTAGTGGTAATATTCTTTCAAGTTGTTTTACTACTAGAAGTTTTAAATTATCTGGGGTACTTTGGCTGAAGTACCCTAGGTTATGTTACACGCTCTTCAAGATTATGAAATAATATTTCCACTTATTTTATTATTTATTAACATATTCATTGTTTTATACTCAATATTGTATTTGTCTATTTATTATTCATTTACTATGTAATAATGTTTTTATTATTTAAATATTACTTTTTTATGTTGCTTTATCCTATTATTATTCATTTATTACCTTTTGCTAAATGATTAATACTATATTTTTTATTTTATGTTTATTTCTGTTCTAGTCAGGTTGTCTCTGAACTAGTAGCAAGCTGACAACTTCCAAAGCTCTCAATTGGTCAAACCCGATTTCTTCTCAGAAGAAGCTAAAGTCAAGCCAGAGGATAATTTGATCAAGGAGGAGATGCCCTTGTTTTATGGCATACTCATGGGAATGTCAAAAAATGATGCCCTTCCAGAAGTCAAGGAATCCAATGAACATACCAGTCAAGATCCTAATGGCACATTTGTTCCCACCAATATGTTTGAGGCCCAGTTATTGGAGGGCAAGGGCATTACCTACACCCCAAGCACAACGGAACATGAATAGGTTACCCACCAATGGAAACATGTGAGTTTGTGTGCCTAGGACAAAGCTGGCAATCCGGGCTGAGATGTTTGATCAGCTGGCAGCAACAATCTGTGCCCAGCTCTTTTTTGCAAGGAATAGGTGCCATAATGGCCTACAACTACAAAACAGCATTCAATTCATGGCATGTGGTGTCTCGGAACGTTTAAATGATTATTTACACAAATTGGGGCTGACCAGCTCAAGGCAGAAATTAATTGAGACCCTGAATACACTCTCTCGCCATGCCAAGGACAATCTGAAAGCAGTCATGTCCCTCTTGTGTTATCTGGAAATTGGTCCATTTTTGTGCATTGATAACTTGGACATTGGGGAAAAAGTGCACATGGCCTCTATAGGCCATTGTTCCATGATGTTTCACGGAACTTGGGGCTATGTTCACCTACGAAGCAAGTCACTTCTAGATTCCCTGGATCACTCCAAACTCAACACAAATTCTTACCGGCTGGCCACCAATCTTGTGCCAAGTATGGCAATAGATCCAATTTTATTTATGAATTCTATTGATGACTCAGAACACTACTATCAAGTGTGGAAAAGTCAGATTGCCCAAGTTATGATGGATTACATTGCCACTCCTTCTAATCATGTAGGTGCCATCTCCACCAAGCCACAAGTCTTGGAACAAATTACTCCCGAGATACCAACGGTCTTTATTTTGAAGCTTATGGATGAGTCCAATAACTCTGCTGAAGGCGTTGGACAGGTACTCAAAGACATCCAACGACAAGCTGGACTGTCACCAACAGAGTTTGCTTCACGCTTACAACCCATGGATGGTGATCTAGCAACCATTCAAAATTTCAATTCTCTCCACAACCTCTGATATCCAAGCAGTTACACTGAGCACACCCTGAATGACATAATATTTCAGCCTGGAGGTGTGCATACCCTCTGGAACATTGCCCAAGCAATACTTACAGTGTCAGCCACTGAGTACATATCACAGTACCTGACATGTACGGGCATTGATAAATGCACGCCCACGCCAATAAAAAAAAAGGCGTGCTGCCCGCACGCCTTTTTTTTATCGGCGTGCGGGCTGCACGCCCATTGGCGTGCGGTCGCACGCCCTGTTCAGAACAGGGTGTGCGGTTCGCACGCCCCGTTCAGAAAAGGGCGTGCAAACCGCACACCCTTTCTATGTGTATAGGCAGGGGTGTGCCCCTGCCTATATACATGCTGATGTCATGTGTATACATGAATTTACACATGACATCAGCTCCGGTTGAGGAGTCCAGCCTCCTCAACCGGGAGGCAATCTCTCCCGGTCAAGGAGGTTGTACACCCTCCTTGACCGGGGTTTTCCCTCCAGTCAAGGAGGTTGTACAACCTCCTCAACCGGGGGGGATCCCTCCGGCCGAGGAGGTTGTACAACCTCCTCGACTGGAGGGATCCTTCCCGGTTGAGGAGGCTGTACGACCTCCTCGGCCGGAGGGATTCCCTCCATTCGGGGAGGTTGTACAACCTCCTCGACCGGAGGGATTCCCTCCAGTTGAGGAGGTTGTAAAACCTCCTCGACTGGAGGGATTCCCTCCAGTTGAGGAGGTTGTAAAACCTCCTCAACCGGAGGGATCCCCCCCGGTCGAGGAGGTTGTACAACCTCCTCGACTGGAGGGAATCCCTCCGGTCAAGGAGGGTGTACAACCTCCTCAACCGGGAGGGAATCCCTCCAGTTGAGGAGGTTGTACAACCTCCTCGACCGGAGGGATTCCCTCCAGTCGAGGAGGTTGTACAACCTCCTCAACCGGGAGGGATTACCTCCCGGTCGAGGAGGGTGTACAACCTCCTCGACCAGGGGGGATCCCTCCTGGTCGAGGGGCTTGCAGTCCTCCCCGGCAGGCGTGCGGCTGCACGCCCATCCTTGGGGGTGTCACACGCCTGTAGATGGGCGTGTGAGCTGCACGCCCATCTACAGGAGTGCCCACGCCCAAGGATGGGCGTGCAGCCTGCACGCCAATAAAAAAAAGGCGTGCGGGCTGCACGCCTTTTTTTTTAAGGGCGTGCGTGGGCGTGGGCCTGCGCGGGGGGGGCGTGCATTTACCAATGCCCAACATGTACCACGTCACTGCAAATATTATTAATTATTATTATCTCTAATAATAATTACTATCCTTATTTATTCTTATTACTATTTATTAAATATTATTCCTTTGAATAACTTCATGTAATATTAATTATTATTATCTCTAACAATAATTACTATTCTGTAGTTATTATTATTATTATTATTATTATTATTATTATTATTATTATTATTATTATTATTATTATTATTATTATTATTATTATTATTATTATTATTATTATTATTATTATTATTATTATTATTATTATTATTATTATTATTATTATTATTATTATTATTATTATTATTATTATTATTATTATTATTATTATTATTATTATTATTATTATTATTATACATTCATTATTATTACATTACTATTATTATTATTAAGTACATTTATTACTTTAATTAATATAAATAGTTTAATAATACATTCACTAATAATACATAAATAATTCTGGTTACTCTATGTACTCCTGTTATACAAGACATGTATCTTGTAGGCCCTTTGCCCTCCTTTCACGTGAAATATCCAGAGTAACAGATGTCACTCTTTTCCCCTCTGATTACACCCACATTCCTTAACACTGGAATGTTTCACGTATAAGATATGTACTTTAATATCTTATTAATAAAAGGAACTTATTAATATTATTATAATTAATACTTATAAGATGTACCAATAATAAATGAAATCATTATAAGTTAATAAATTTATTAATATTAACAACAGATCAATCGATATAAATGTCATGATGTGATCCAATCCCACTAAGGACTACTGATCAAAGATGTGTCCCATAACACAGCCTTAGTAGAAATCACATCATAAACACTAACAGATCCTCCCAAAAGGATCTGTCTTGCCCCTGAAGTTCCACAGTACCTCCCAGGTTATGGAAGCGCTCACAGTTCCCCCCTGAGGAGCTCTTACTATATATAAACAGACTGTAAAAAGTTGTTTATCCCGCAGAGAATATTTAGAACACCTTAGCACAGTACATACCTTAGAGTTGTTTACCTTGCTTAGTTCCCCATTCTCCACCAATACCCCAATTCTGGATAATCTATATTTTAATACTGTTATTACCTCAAGAATTGGCCACAACATACCTTCAATAAGGTAGAAACCACCAACCCAAGTTGAGTCTCTCCTTGGATGCCTATTAATACTTTGTATTGATTTGGATGCGCCTAATTAGAGCAATTAGAGCAAGAGTCTCAGACAAGACTTGATGATTGAGGAATATCCTTTTTTACAGGATAGTTAACTTACCCAAACCACTTTAAACCATTAACCTACCTCAGTTACAACCATTAACCACAGTTAGTTCCACACCCAGACTGACATACAGCGCACTGGGGAGATCCATCAAACAAAACCAATTGTGGTGTTTGGCAGTACTGTCAGCCACCAAGATATTACATATAACATGTAACACTTGAAACTGCAAGCTGAAATAATTAATTGTATCATTATTTATTTTATTTTATTTATTTTTATTTATTTACTTCTTACTTGACTTTCTGATTATAACAGAAGTTACACTTAACTGTTTCAAAAATTGTTATAATAGTCTAACAGTTAAGAACAAGCTTATGCATATCTGACTGATACATAATGCTCTGTGTTCAAGCCAAACTCATGACTACATGTAGAAAATAGTACCAAAAATTATTTAAATTATATCTATTTTTTATCAAAAATAAAAGGAAATTCAATTAAAGAAAATCCTTGGCAAATAAATTTTCAAACATGCAATAGGGGGTATCAAATATGACCAAATCCACCATTAAAACCCGTTGATTAGAAATTGCCAAATCCACAATTTCTAATTGACGGGTTTCCAAAAAGGGGTAGCCCAAAACCAAACGGGTTTTGAAAACACGGAAAACACAAAAACCCACATATATCATCCAAACCAGTCACTTCCAAATCCGTCATTCCTGCAGCCCTGCTGGTCACCAATACACCCCTCATCACACCTGGTATGAACAAATCGATCATCACCTCACACCAACAAAACACTCATCAACCTGAAAACAACAAACGAATCATCACGCCTCAACTGAACAACCCAATCATCACGTTCCATGCCGTCTTCTTCAACCCTTGTCCCAATGACTCCATCGACCAAATCTGGGAAGCTCTGGGTCGCAGAGATAGCGCCTCCAGTATCCGATTACCGTTTGGGTAATCCCCCCCTCCCCCTCCTACTTTATCGGTGTTTGCTCTTTAACTGACCCAACTGTTTTTTTATATTTGTCACGTTGTGGATATAGGAGGGCTAGATTGGCTACCGTGAGTGTTTTCACCCAGGCCCTCTTCTTACTATTTAGTGCAATCTACGTCTGCAAAGAAGCAGTAGAACACATGATGATGAGTCATCCACATGGACCGGACAACGCCGGAGGCGGAGGTGGAAGCCACGTAGGACACTCTGAGCGCCACCAATCTGAGTGAGTATTTACGTGTTCCGCTTCCAAAACTAACAAGAGCTAACAGACCAATCATGATATCTGTCAGGATGGAAGTCTCTTGCACACTTGTTGGCTCCGCTCTCGCCCTCTTCCTCTTCAACGCCCTCGTGTCCAATAACCATTGTTCCATGGCCCTCATTGCTATCGGAGGAAAGAAAAAGACCCACAAAGCGCGACAATACTCCAGCCACATTTAGAAGCCATTGAGCAACCAAAACTATGGTGATTGACGGCCGATCCAAGCGGTTTGATTGTCTGTACCCTGCCCGTCCGGGTCCGTCAAGATACCCCAGGCCGTCAGAGCTGCTCGTACACTCAAGCTAGTCAAAATATCATCATCTGGGCTTTAGTCACCGCTACTTTCTTCTTTGGACTCATACTCAGTCTATTCATCGGTCAATACGTTTATCCATTTGGCCTCTATCTATTATCCATCCAAGCTGGTCTCGCCCTCGGAATCTCAATCTTGATCTTCTCAACTCAACTTACCATCCATCACACCCTCATCCAATACATCTTCCTTGCCCTCATCGCCACCATCTTTGGCCTGATCACCATCATCTGTCGCCCTTCAATTGGTATCTCCCTTGCTTGTGCCTCCTCTGGTGCCTTCTTGTTTTCCTCGGAATAGACCTCCTGGCTAAGGAAAACAATGGGATGAGTCGCGGTATACGTTTCTTGTTCAATCACAACCCACATCATACAAAGGTTCCTCCGCACTTCCCCCCCCTCAAGCTTGAACTTACCGTCCACATTTCCGTCGGTAATCTCGGTCATTTAGACGCCCTCAGAGCCCCCAGGCTCGGCACTTGTGCACATAGTCATGGTCATGGACATTCTCATTCCCACTCTCACTCGGATGACGGTGAGTGGGGCCTGCTGATTGTTTGTGTTGATGCAGGCTCACTAACGAGCCATTTTTTTTTTTTTTTTTTTTAGATCGTTTTCACTCGGAACGAGCTCTCAGCACCCCTGCCTCATTTTCACTCCCTAAGCACCAAGCTACCCATTATCAGGCCCCTCTGCCTGTGTCTCCGATATGGACCAGCTTCGATCGAACTGTGACGTGGACTCAGATTTGGGTACGAATTCATTAACCAAATTTGACCCACTTCTTGCCGCCAGTGGTTTGCCCTCGTCGTTACCGCAATCGATAGAAGTCAGCCATTCAAGTGTCAACTCGCCCAACACTAGTCTCACCGGTCTATCGAGCTTCGTTGGGATCAATGTTTCAAAACGACAAAGGTCCCCCAATTGGACGACCAAGGAGGACGAACAGCTTGCTCGCTCCTGGGTAGACGTTAGTCGGAATCCAATCTTCGCTAGCAAACAACAAGGTGAAGAATTCTCTAAACGGGGTTGCGAGCATTTCAACCACCATTGGCACGGTAACCCACGCACTCCTGCAGGCGTTCGAGAACGGTTGGTAAAATCATTTGATCATAAGCATAAATGTGAAGCTAGGTTTCTAATGCAAAAGCTTTCTTTCGACTTGATTCTGCATTGATGGAAAAAATAGATGGGGTATCTTACAGCCCGCCTGCCTAAGGTTCAACGCCATATACCACCAAATAATAGCTCATTGTCAGCACACCCAGCCTGACCCGACTCCAGAACATTACAGACGACTAGCACACGAATGTTTTAGCGAGCAAACCGTCACAAGGACTCAAAGGCATCGCCAATCTCAGTATGAAGCCGTGTGGGAGATAGTAAAAGACACCCCGCAATTTCAAATGCCAGCTCCAACCAAGCCTAGTCCCCTATCGTGCTCCAGTTCAACTCACCCTGCCGCTGTCACCTTTTCAACCCCCCCTGGTCTTGGCCTCATTCATGTCAATGGCAAAAGTCAAGCCAGACAGGAATTGGACATTTCGACACATAGACAATCCACCAATATCAATGGCAAAGGATCACATCCCACTTGCCCAACTTTGCAGCACGCTTCCCCTCCTGCGGAACATTCCCCAATCCAACCTGACATGCCTGTGTGCAGTCCAAGATCTCAATGAATTGTAACGTCCATTGGTGGTGTGCTCTTCATCAAGATATTGGGCTGGCTCAGCTTGTCAGTGTGGAGCAAGGAGGGGAGGACTCTCAAGTTTGGAACTCATTCTCACGTACTGGAGCCTCAACTAGACCTCTTGGACCCCTTCTCTCCCCAATCCAAGCTGATGTGCCGCTGACTGTTCAAAGATCAAGTACGAACTGTAACATCCATTGGTGATGTGCTATTCCTCTTGATCTAGAACAGTCACAGCACATTAGTGAGGAGCAAGGAGGGGAGTACTCTCAAGTTTGGAACTTGGCGCCTCAACTAGACCTCTTGGACCCCTTCTCTCCCCGATCCAAGCTGACATGCCTGTGTGCAGTCCAAGATCTCGATGAATTGTAACATCCATTGGTGGTGTGCTCTTCATCAAGATCTTGGGCAGGCTCAGCTTTTCAGTGAGGAGGAACGAGGGACTCTCAAGTTTGGGATTTGTGCTCATGTACCGGTGTTTGAACTGGAAATCTTGGATGCCTTCCCTCCCCAATCCAAGCTGGTGTGCCTGTGTCCAGTCAAAGATCTTGTATGAATTGTAACATACATTGGCAATGTGCTCTTCATCAAGATCTCTGGCAGGCTCAGCTCCTTAGTGAGGAGGATGGAGGAAATGTATACTTCTGCTCATGTACCGGTGGCTTGCCCAATGATTGGTCTACTGACAATGGCTTACTGAAGTTTGTTGTATTAAAGATCCAAAAAAAGGTGACTGGAATATTAGATATATGGGAAAACATTTGCATAGCTTTTTAATTAGGATCACCACTTCATTTTTATCTGATGGATTGCCACAAACACTGGCAGGTCCAACTCTTTCCTAAATTATTTAGTGGCAAGGTCAATTGTTTGAAGAAGAAATTGCATAAGTAATAAAAAGAAATTCAAACACACCTCTTCACCGTCCCTGCCTCCTTCAGACCTATTCTCATTTGTTTCTAAAGGTTCCAAGATTTCTGACTAAGTCATCACGTATAAACAATATTGAATATATCAGCAATTATCAAAAAAGACAATGAAACAACTGATCGATCTTACAAGTGGAGCCCTAGAGTTATTGGAATCCACAGATACATTATCTGAGTCATCTTTCTCAACATTTTTGTCCAAGCTGTTGTCCTCGGGACCAGAAGAGTCAGAGCTCTCATCACCGTTTTGGGCATCGACTTTGTACAAGGGCGTCACAAACGGTTTCTTACCCATCAGCTGATGCATAGAATGGAAACGTGGACACATTTTGTCAAGCTTCTCGTCAATGGTGACAATTCCTGCCGAGCGGTCTTCATCGGTGAGTCCAAAGCCAGTGGAGAGGGATTGGGTATGTGTTTTCTTGTACTTGTCCTTGTAGCTGTTAAAACAATCTTTCATCTGCCTGGCCGTTAGTTTGATTTGTGAAGGGGATTGATTTCTCAGATTGATTGCCATAAGCTCAAATCCGTTAATCTTCCCTTTGGCTGGCCTTCCAACCGCCGGTGCCTTACCAGTTCCAAAGCACAAATCGTAATTCTTTTGGATTTTGAGCCAGTCGATGATTATGAGGAAGTCGTCCTTCTTTAGGTGAGAAGAAGTTTTTCCGGTTGTATCATCGTCAGAGACATGTTGTGCTCGCTTCTTGATGGGTTTCTTCCTGCTTGCTGACGTCTTTGGTATCACTTTTCCTTTTCCAGTGATGAATTTATTCGTTTTTTTGATAGG
This sequence comes from Puccinia hordei, assembly GCA_007896445.1. Lineage (NCBI taxonomy): Eukaryota > Fungi > Basidiomycota > Pucciniomycetes > Pucciniales > Pucciniaceae > Puccinia > Puccinia hordei. The sequence goes on from RDRW01000702.1 coordinate 61,080, forward strand.
CATCGTTCTGGGATCAGGGAATGATCGATTAATGTTTTTTCTGCAAGCAAGTTTATAATTGACTAAACTTACCAAATTTTGAGGAAAACTGAAGAACAAGTTTGGGTTTGTGACTGGGTGGAGTTGTATTGGCAACGATTTATTGTTGGTGGGGGTTGAATCGTGGAGGATTATTGATTGTATTGGGAGTTTTATTGGCAACGATTTATTTTTGGTTGGGGTTGAAACGTGGAGGATTATTGATTGTATTGGGGTTGTATATTGCAAGTTTGTATCCTGAGTTGTGATTGGTTGAAATGTGGGGGATCGTGGTTTTTGTAATTATATTGGGGTTTTTGTTGTTGATACTTGACACGTCTAGTGCAAATAATGGCATTATTTGGATTTTTTATCCACTGGTTTCATAATTGTGGATTTCGTGAAACCCGTTGATTAGATAATCGTGGATTTGGTCATATTTGATACCCCCTAATAAATGGATAAAGAACCATTTATTGGTATAGCTTTTTCCATGAAAATCCTTGAAAATACCAGCATAATCCATAGTAATAGGGGGTATCAAGTATGACCAAATCCACCTTTATTTAATCAACGGGTTTTGAAAATCCACCATTTTTAGAAACCATAGATATCAACATAAAATGATTCAAAATTCTGAAAAGTGAAATTTTGTGGAAAAACCTAATTGACTGGTTTTAATTGTGGATTTGGTCATATTTGATACCCCCTAATATATACTATAAGATTACATATGTATTTAAATAAATAACTTATGTAGTATGTATTATATACATAAGTACATGTGATTTTAAATCAATGATCACTCAGGGCAAGCGGTTTTACAAGCTTTGGTCCCTAGATAATTTATTCACAAGTATTTCTTAGTGAAATAATTATGTATTGCTGAAATAAATATTTCCCACTAAGTATAGTTAGTGCGAAATAATTATGGGGTCATTCCAACTAGAAATGACACCATATTTCACATCTGATCACAAACAGGGTGATCATTTCCCCCTGGTGATCTTACTCTGATCAATGCTTTCAATAAGCATGTGAAAAGAATTAATTTTTTATTATTTAAGAGGAGGTTTTCTTCACTAAATTGAAGACAACCTCCCCAAAAATTTTAACCCATACTTAGATAAATCATTGTAAGCTTCCAAGGCGCTCACCTTCTCCTGTAAGTAAGGAGGACTGGCCTTTTTCTCTTATATACTATCTTATTAGTTAAAATTCCTCAACAAACTCCCCCCAATAAATTAATATTAATTAATTCTATTGGAAGAACCGTGTCATATTATGGTTAAACCTTCTGTGGAACTTTCTTTCCACCAGAATTCTGGTAGCAGGAATTTAGAACCTGTTTATTTGTTACTTAAGTGTTTTTACACTATAGTAAATATTTTATCAAGCTTATAATTCTTTATTTACACTGTTAAATGTGTAAAATCTTCTTTTATTCCTCTCTGTACACGCCACAATCAGTGGATTAGAGTACAGGAAGTTGACAAGTACCTTGAGGGCTTGGGCATACCACACAAAAAAGTTATTCAAAAGAAGGACGTCTCACTTATGTTGCAGCAGATAGAACATGTGCACAATGCAACCTTGCTACACTGCTTATGGTAAGTAATCCTTTGTCAGCCACTGAGTATATATCACAGTACCTGACATGTACCATGTAACTGCAATTATTATTAATTATTATTATCTTTAATAATAATTACTATTCTTATTTATTCTTATTACTATTTATTAATATTAGTCCTTTAAATAAATTCAAGTAATATTAATTATTATTATCTTTAATGATAATTACTATTCTTTAGTTATTATTATTATTATTATTATACATTCATTATTATTACATTACTATTCTTATTATTAAAGTATATTCATTACAATTATTAATATAAATACTTTAATAATACATTCATTAATAACACATGAATAATTCTGGTTACTCTATGTACTCTTGTTATACAAGACATGTATCTTGTAGGCCCTTTGCCCTCCTTTCACGTGAAATATCCAGAGTAACAGATGTCACTCTTTTCCCTCTGATTACGCCCACATTCCTTAACATTGGAATGTTTCACGTATAAGATATGTACTTTAATATCTTATTAATAAAAGGAACTTATTAATATTATAATAATTAATACTTATAAGATGTACCAATAATAAATGACATCATTATAAGTTAATAACTTTATTAATATTAATAACAGATCAATTACTAAAAATTTCATGATGTGATCCAATCCCACTAAGGACTACTGATCAAAGATGTGTCCCATAACACAGACTTAGTAGAAATCACATAATAAACCTTAACAGATCCTCTCAAAAGGATCTGTCTTCCCCTGAAGCTCCCCAGTACCTCCCAGGTCCTGGAAGCGCTCACAGTGCCCCCCCTGAAGAGCTCTTACAATATATAAACAGACTGTAAACACTTTTTTATCCCCCAGAGAATATTTAGAACACCTTAGCACAGTACATACCTTAGAGTTATTTACCTTGCTTAGTTCCCCATTCTCCACCAATACCCCACTTCTGGATAATCTATAGTCTAATACTGTTATTACCTCAAGAATTGGCCACAACCTACCTTCAATAAGGTAGAAACCACAAACTTAAGTTGAGTCTCTCCTTGGATGCCTATTAATACTTTGTATTGATTTGGATGCCCCTAATTAAAGCAATTAGAGCAAGCCTCTCAGACAAGACTTACTGATTGAGGATTATCTTTTTTACAGGAAATTTTAATCAACCAAAACCACTTTACACCATCAACCTACCTTAGTTACAACCCTTAACCAGGGTTAGAATCACACCCAGGCTGACATCCTTACTGATTATGGATGATTCACTTCTCTCACTGATACAAATCAATGAGCTAGTAGTGTTGTGATGGGAGCAGACAAGCAAAAACTCTTGATTGATCCCAAGGAACTTCCAACAGAGGAGTGGAATTCAATCATTGTCACATGCTATGAGAGATTCTGCTCACCTCAAGCACGCAATCTTGCCTAAAAGAATAAGTCCCCCAAGTTACACAACCTCTTGGTTCAGATGCAAGATTTTTCAAAAATACTTGAAGCTAATAATTCTATGAAACCAGGAGACATTGGGCACCTGATTAATGTTTGGAAGATGTGGTCTATAATGTCTAAGGATATCACGACCCTGACACACTACTCATCATATTTACCACAGTTGGTCTTATTGTTGAACAAGATCCTTCCTGCATTCCTGAGCAAATTCTTTTGTCACAATATACTGTTATCACCTAGTGGCCTTCAAGGCCATTTTGTAGCCAAGGATTTCGTCTTGGAAAATCAGAATTACTGGTTAAAGTTTTTCTTTAACCAAGGGGGTATTGGCACAGGGGCATTGATAAATGCACGCCCCCCCGGGCACGCCCACGCCCACCAACGCCCTTAAAAAAAAAGGCGTGCAGCCCGCACGCCTTTTTTTTTATTGGCGTGCGGGCTGCACGCCCATCCTTGGGCGTGGGCACGCCTGTAGATGGGCGTGCAGCTCGCACGCCCATCTACAGGCGTGCAACACCCGCAAGGATGGGCGTGCAGCCGCACGCCTGCCGGGGAGGACTGAAAGCCCCTTGACTGGAGGGAATCCCTCCGGTCGAGGAGGTTGTACGACCTCCTCGGCCGGAGGGATCCCCCCCGGTTGAGGAGGCTGTACGACCTCCTTGGCCGGAGGGGATCCCTCCGGCTGAGGAGGGTGTACAACCTCCTCGACCAGAGGGATTCCCTCCCGGTCAAGGAGGTTGTACACCCTCCTCGACCGGAGGGATTCCCTCCAGTCAAGGAGGTTGTACAACCTCCCCAACTGGAGGGAATCCCTCCGGCCGAGGAGGTTGTACAGCCTCCTCGACCGGGGGGGATCCCTCCGGCCAAGGAGGTTGTACAACCTCCTCGACCGGAGGGATTCCCTCCAGTCGAGGAGGTTGTACAACCTCCTCGACCGGAGGGATTCCCTCCAGTCGAGGAGGTTGTACAACCTCCTCGGCCGGAGGGATCCCCCCCGGTCAAGGAGGTCGTACAACCTCCTCAACTGGAGGGATTCCCTCCGGTCGAGGAGGGTGTACAACCTCCTCAACCGGGAGGGAATCCCTCCGGTCGAGGAGGTTGTACAACCTCCTCGACCGGGAGGGATTGCCTCCCGGCCGAGGAGGCTGTACTCCTCAACCGGAGCTGATGTCATGCGTACATTCATGTGTACGCATGACATCAGAATGTATATAGGCAGGGGCCTGCCCCTACCTATGTACATGGAATTGGCGTGCAAGCTGCACGCCGATTCTATGTATATAGGCAGGGGCACGCCCCTGCCTATACACATAGAAAGGGCGTGCGGTTCGCACGCCCTTTTCTGAACGGGGCGTGCAAACCGCACACCCTGTTCTGAACAGGGCTTGCAAACCGCACGCCCTGTTCTGAACAGGGCGTGCAAACCGCTGTGGAAATAACGGCGACCTCGGTAACAGAAATGGTAGGTTGCCCTTCTTCCTGGTTAGTTCCGGTGGTTCTTTGATTTCCTCTGCGGGATAAACACTGTCAGCGGAAAGTCAACTGGTTTCCCTGCAACACCTTATACTCAGCAAGGGGACCGTTCCTCTTGCGTCCGTCGTCCTGATGTTGCCCTACACAGTTACGCTTGTCCGCACACGCTGAATAATCGCTGAGAGAGCTCTGAACTATGAGATTTTCTTATATATGCGCTGTAGTTGATAGCTATCTACTCCGATGATAAGATAAGATAAGATCCCGCAACCCTCGTACAACACTCTTTTATACAACAGTCCTCCCCGATCATGTCCCGCAATCCCCGGTACTGTCCCTGGAGCCCTACTTGCCTGTCTCCTCAATCCCGCATCGCACCGCAGCCTGTCCCCGACTGCTATACCCCGTTGACCCCCGCAGCCGCCTGTCGTTCCCCTGCGCACGACTCCGCTTCTCCTGCCCCCGCTCCGCTTGCGGCCTGGCGCCCCGAACCCCGTGGTTCCGCCCGGTCCATTACGTCGCGCATACTGAAGCGGCCTTTGTCCGCTCGACCAATCGCCCGCGCCAACTATAGAATGTCACATGCTGCGCCCCGTGCTTTTCCCCGCGGAATGTCCGATGACATTTGGTAAGTACCCCCTTACCTCAGCATCAGCCTGCCGCTGAGCCCGCGACTGCGGGCTCAGCTTCAGTGCTGCACCCCTGGTATATAAGTTCTCCCACATCCCCCTTGCTTTTGAATCCTGTCCTCAGCGATTCCCACACTACCCACTATCTTCCCATACCTTCGATCATACACTCCCCCATACCCGCCTCCCTTTTCCCATACCCACCATGCCCCATTCCCGACCCCCCTGTGATCGTTGCGCCGCACGGTCCAGCCACGCTTCCCTCTCTTCTCCTTGCTTCCAACCTCTTGGCGCTGCTCCCGCACCCGGTTTCCTCGAGTCGCCATACCGGGCCGCAATCCCCGACGACGAATACGAGTCCGGAGTCCCTGAAGCGTACCTCCTCCCGTTCCTGGAAGGTCAGGCCTTGCTGGTCGAAGGATTGTTGAAGAAAGCGGTGACGATCCCCGCCGAAACCCGCCGAGAAATGCTCCGAGAATTCCACCGGTCTTCCGCCGCGCTGCGCGCCCGCCTCCGACCCGCTGTGTTCTTGGACTGAGCGCTTCGGGCTCCTCTCTTTCACTCACTTTCCTGCTTGTATTTCCTACTTCTTCTGTATACCTTATGCTGAAATAATATGCGTCCTATGCTCGCCCCGCTAACCTGGGACAAACACCTGTGCCATAATGGGATACTTGAGAGAAAACAAAACAAAAAAAGGTGAGTTACAAGTGCCCGGACCGCCCCGAATTGAGAACCACTTAGTCCCCGCACTTCCATTCCATTTTTTTTTTTTTTTTTTTTTTTTTTTTTTTTTTTTTTTTTTTACCAACTGAAAATTGAGATACTGAATCCTGAAAATTGAGATTGAAACTTTGAGAAAAACTTGAAGAAACTGATAACTTGAGGAAATTGATGACTTGAAAATACCACGCCGAAATCCTGAGAGAAAGAGAAACCACACCCGCAACCTAAAGATGAGAGAAAGAAACCGCGCCCGCAATCTATGAAGTCCTGAAACAAAAACCCAACCCGCCCGCCGAGGTACCTGGACCGCCCCAGATGGAATTTCCGCACAATTCCCCGTACCCCTTGCCGTCCTGAATATATGACAAAGAAAACCAGTAAGCCCATTCACAAAACACACATACATCCCTGTGAGCCTGGGTCTCTAAAGTGACAACAGGACACAAGGATTGGGGGGCACTACTGGTTGTATTTCAAGGATAAGAGATACAACTAGTAGAGAAAAGAAGAAGAGAAAAGGGGGAAGGGGAATAATTGATCTTTTTATTGATTGTTTGTTTGTTTAGAGTGCTCTTATAAGATCAATGAGCTCAACCTGGAAAAGTTGGCTAAGCTGTGCCAGAGTCTTTAGAAGTGCAACAGCCTCCTCACACACTAAGGAAACAGTGGAGGGACAACAGAATTAGTAAACTAATCTGCCCTGATTTTTAGACTTGTAGTCAAGGTTCTAAAAGGGTAACCTGCTGATGAAGTGATCTGATCTCTTGATTGATGGAGGAAGGAAAAGGGAAGAGGGGAAGGATAAGGGGAAGACAGAGAAGGACTACTGTCAGAGAAACAAGGTTCAAAAAGGGGACTGACTGACAATACTTGAAGTACTGGGTGAAAGAGGCCTTTTGTTGGTTAGAGTGGTGAGCTGTAACTTGCTGAATCCTTGGATGTCTGAGTTGGTGGTTCTGGGTGTCTTGAGGTTGTGTATCCTCCCTGCAATGGAGGATACACCAACTTCGAAAATTTTCAAGGTTTGATTATGTAATCTCACCTGTAGATGTGGTTGGCTGGCCTTGGTTTACTTGCTCAACTAGTTGTGGCGTAGAATTATTTACTTAATTACTCTATGAAGGAGTTGAGCAATTACAAAGTGTTCAGTGAGCACTATGGTCAAAATTTAATGAGGAAACAGAATTTGCAGTCAAAATGGTGATTAAGATTGAGGATAAAAAGATATAAGGCTATTGTTCATTATTTATTGGGAGAAAAAAGGGAATAAGGCAAGCTTTAGGTCAGTTGTGATGACTCTAAGGCTGACAATCCCGCTTTGGGGTGACTGACATCCTGGGGTGGCTAGTTTATCCGGCTGTAGACCAGCTAGCGCACCCCCTCACCAATTAAGGCTTGGCCTATGGCCCCCATCCTCCCCCCGCTTTTGGCCGCTGTCCTCAGCGGTTTGTTCCTCGCACTTCGCCGCAAGGAACGCTCACCGGCCGCCTCTTCCTCGGCGCCGGGAGAATCCGCTCGACCCGACTCATCGGCGGTTTGCTCCGAAGGAGTTGGCTCCAAATCCGAGTCTTCATCATTTTCGTCCTCAGATCCTGAAACGAGGGTTTCGTCGAACGATGTCGATCCCCGAGCATAGAACCGCTTCACGTGGGATGCCGCCGCCTTCCGCTTCAACGGGGTTCCGTCCAATTCTTCCAACTGATAACTTCCTCCCGGAAATTTGCTGACCACGCGATAAGGTCCGTTCCATCGGTTTGCGAATAGCTTCCCCCACTGGGTTTCCAAGCTCCGATTGTACAGAAGGACAAGATCGCCCTTCCGTAACGGGTCCCGCAACCGGTGAGCGCAACGCTCATCCCAATAGCGGACCGACTTCGCCCGAGATTCCCGTAATCGCTTCGCCGCCTTCTCAACAACTTCCTCTTGTCGGAGGAGTTGTTCCGCCCGCGCTTCCAACAGTTCTTCCGAAGTTTTCACCTTCCACCAGTTGATAGCGAGATAAGTGAGCATCTCGATATCGACCGGCAACACAGGCTGTTGCCCATACAGGAGTTCGTAGGCTGAATAACCGGTGCCCCGCTTGGTTGAGATCCGATCCGCAAAAAGGACTGCCGGAAGGAATTGATGCCACTTCCGGCCGTCTTCTCCGCACATTTTGACCAGCGTGTTCTTGATCGGCTGATGTCCCCGCTCAATCATCCCAGCGCCTTCCGGATAATACTCCGTGACCCGGCCGAACTTCGCCCCGCATGACTGAACAAGCTTCATCAGACTTCCTCGGAATTCCGCACCCCCATCCACTGTGACTAGCCGCACACATCCGAACCGTGAGAACCAGAACTCCTCCAGGAATTGGCCAACTTTGTCCGCCGACAGCTTGACCAAAGTGATGGCCTCTACCCACCCCGACAGATCATCCCTCGCGACGAGTAAGTAGGCGTACTTACCCGCCTTGATGTGGACAACATCCAAGGAAATCCGACTGAACAACAAATCCTCCCCTGTCGGGATTCCCACCTCCTTGGGGAGCGCCGACCTCCGACGCTGACACGCCTCACAGCTCCGAACCCAGTCACGGACCGACTTCACCATACCAGGCCACCAAAAACGCTGCCGAACGCGGGCACGCGTCTCCACCTGGCCCCGATGCCCCAACTCCTCGTGAAGGCTCCGAAGGATGGCTTCCTGGCTCGCTCGACAAGTCGCCGCCACCAGCGGTATGGGAGACCGCCGACGCCAAAGTTGACCGTCCCTCACGAAGAAGTTGACGCTATTCCGACGGACCCATGCTTTCAATTCGGTTGAAGTATCATCAGGGAAATTGAGGGTACTTAGGAAGGTTCCCATCAGCTCGTACTTCCCGCTCTGGGGAAGAGGAAGTTCGATACCGACTGTCGTCGCTCCCGCCTTCATCAGCCGTTCTTCCACGTCCAACGCCTCTGCTGAGCAGAACCGCCCCGCTCCCTCTTCTTCCGCCACTCGCGACAATGCATCAGGCATTGTGAACGCCTTCCCCGGGACATGAACCACTTTGAAAGAAAACAATTGAAGGTAAGCCACCCATCGAGTCATTGGAGCATTAGGGAGAGTAGGAGAATTGATCATCCTCGCCAGTGCTTCCGCATCAACTAGGAGTTCAAAAAACACCCCCCACAACACGTGTTGAAGGTTCCGCACCACCTTGGTGACCCCGCACAGCTCAAGCTTCGGCTGAGAGTATTGCGACTCGGTTTCCGTGAAGGTGATCGACTCGTAAAGAACCGGCCGATCTTTCCCGTCCTCCTCTTGCGTCAGCACACCTCCCACACCGAATTCACTGGAGTCGACTGCCAACCGAATCCCATCCTTCCCGTAATCGAGATCCTTGAGCGTGATCTCCCTACCGACGATCTCCTTCAGCCGAGTGAACGCGCGATCACATTCTCCGGTCCACTTCCATTCAGTCCCTTCGCGAGTGAGCCGCCTCATCGGGCTTGCGATCTCCGCAAACCGCTCGATAAACATCCGCACGTAACTACACAACCCTAAGAACTGAAGGATATGAGTTACGGTTTTCGGAACCGGCCATTCCAAAACTTTGTTCAACTTAGCCCGAGTGATGCTCCTTCCGCGAACTGAGACTTCATGGCCGAGGACCTCCAAAGCCGGAACGCAGACCGCAAACTTCTTCCCTGAAACCGTAAGGCCCGCGGTCTCAATTCGGAACAAGATCCGCTCCAAAGTGACCGCATACTCCCAAATAAAACGCCTGATGCCCGGGTTGTCCACCAAGACCGTCCCTCCGTAATCCGACTTTGGTCCCTTGATACCCGCGTCATCAATGAAGATCTGGACAAGATGAGGTAAGTTGTCCTGGAGGATCCACGCCATCTGCGCTTGGTAAACCGCTACCGAGTTGGTGGCTCCCTGCGGGAGACGAGTCAGCTGCATACGCCCCAACCGTGTCTCGAAAGCCGTGAGTGGCCGCGACTCAGGGTGCAATTCCCGCTGATCGTACCCGCCCATGACATCAACCAACCCATAACAAACCCGTCCCGCCATGGATTCAACGAACTCATCCACGCGCGGAGGAAGTCCTGCGTCCAGAATGGTAACGGAATTCAGCCTCTGAAGATCATGAACAATCCTCAAACTCGTCCCATCCTGTTTCAGCACCGGAAAAATTGGGCTGGAGTAGCTTGAGCAAGATTGCTCATACAACCCCGTCCGCACCCGCTCCCGTACCAACTCCGTGAAGGTAGCGCGAATGGTCGCCGGAACCGGTATTGGCTTGATCTGCCACGGTTCGTGGGGTATCACCGGAATTCGATAAGGCTCCCCTATTCCCTTGTCTAACAGCCCACGCTCTTCAGGGGAAAATGCCAAGGCCTTCGCCCGCAAAGTGACGACCTGAGCTAAGAGCTTCCGCTCTTCCTGGCTCACCCACCCCGGAGGTCCTAAGTTGAGACTCGCCATCCGTTCCTCCGTGATACGCTCTGTCGGCACGAATTCCGGAGGCCGCACCCAAAGTGGGGTAAGATAGGGGTCTCTCCCCCACTGGATGGGCTTCAACAGTGAGTTCAAGCTTTGCGGCATTGGATCATTCCGCGGCCTAACCTTCCGCGCCACCGGCTTATACCTTGCCCGCACGATTCCACCCTCCGTAGAACGACACCTTCTTCCGCTGAGATCCTGCGGACTGGGAAACCAAAGACTCTCGATTTGCTCACGACCGTGGCACAAGGTAGGGTTTCTCGAAACGTAGTAGATACCCTTGGCGGTGCACAATTGGGAGGACTTACTTCTGCACTATTTGCCCCCGCCCCAAAAGAACCTTCCGCCATTGCCTTCTCCGAACCCTCCCCATCCTCCTCCCAAACCTCCGTCACTTGATGCGGACCAAACTCCCGAGACTCCCGCCTATGATTGGACGGAGAAGAATCGCTCACGTATGTGGCACTCGGTAGGGTTTTTCAAGAGGTAGTAGAAACCTTTGATGGTGCACAATTGGGAGGACTTACTTCTACACCTTTTGCCTCCGCTCCATCGTGTTCCTCCTCCGTCCCCTCACTCCACACCTCCACTTCCTCTAGCGGACCAACTTCCCGATAACTCCGCCTATGGCCTGACGAAACGGAATTGCTCACGTACGTGGCACTCGGTAGGGTTTTTCAAAAGGTAGTGGAAACCCTTGGCGGCGCACAATTGGGAGGACTTACTTCTAGACTGGTTGCCCCCGCTCCATCGCTTTCCTCCTCCATTCCCTCTCTCCAAACCTCCGGTTCCGAGTGCGGACCGACTTCCCAGGATTTCCGCCTATGGCCAGACGAAAGGAATTCGCTCACGTACGTGGCACTTGGTAGGGTTTTACGAATGGTAGTAGATACCCTTGGAGGTGCACAATTTGGAGGACTTACTTTTGGGTCTTTTGCCTCCGCCCCATCATCCCCTATTCCTTCCCGCTCTTTAGGAGTTGACCGTCCGCGCGATGCTAGAGCTGACATCGTGCGGATTGACCGGCCGACAACTAAAAACCCCGTGCCAAGGGGGAAGCCTCCTGCTTCTCCCTCTCTCGGCACTTGTCCTCCCCCCCATCCGGCCCCAGCCGGGTCTCCCAGCGTCCACTTGATGGCCTACAGATCGTCGTTGCAAACCGTCGCCCTCGGGAGTCCGCCACCGATAGGACCTCCTCCTTGCGGACCGAATCGAACCGAAGGCCGGCTCGGAAGGCAAACAAAAACGGCCGTCCAAGGATGACTTTGGCAGACCTCACCACCAAGAATGAGACCCTCCGCCTGGTCTTTGCCACCTCAACCCACTCACTCTCCACCACGCCCGCCACCTCGCACTCATGGCCGCTGATTCCTCGCAAGCCAATGTTGGCTTGTCGGGTAACGAGATCCGAGTCTTGCGCCACCTCCGCCGGCAAAAGGTTGACCATCGACCCGCTATCGATCATCGCCCATACTTGCTGGTCCCCGATGGTCATCTGAACATAACCAAGGGGGCAGGAGATGGAGTCTGACGGAAACTCCTCCGGATGGTGTCGGCACGAATGTTTGGCCTCCGCTGAACTCACGTCGAAGGCCACCCGATTGCCTTCCGCCTTGAGGCCCGCACTCTCCTTAAGAGACGCTATGAGCTCTTCCGCCATTAGAGGGGAGATCGAAGCTAATTCTTTGATGGAAAGAGTCAGCGGGCCATCCCCGTTCAGAGCGCGCTTGGCCAACTCCGCCGCCTTCTTCTTCCCGGTGGGCACTGCCACTCCTCCAGGCTGCGAAACTTCCTTCGCCTTGCCCTTCTTTGGAGGATCCACATCCATGCGGTCGTACCCGCCGTAGCGTGTTGAGTTGCCTGTTAGTCTGCTACCATGATGTATCACCAGCTGAACCATAAGCACTACCAACCAACACCCTGGCAGTCACAAGCGTCTGTAGCCTAGTTGGTAAAGGCAGCACTCTAGCATGTGTCTCAGCTTAGCTGAGGTCGTGAGTTCGAATCTCACCAGACACATCTCCATTTTACAGTCTCTACAGGTTATGAGCCCAGATTCTACCTAAGCGCTACTCGCTTACATAAGAGACTGAATGAAGATGTGAATGCTTCATGTAAGACCAAGAACCCCTCTAAGCCTACATCAAGGTCCCGGGTTCAACTCCCACAGTGGCCACACCTACATGGGTCCAAATCCCCATACTTCCTTGGGTCAAATCCCCACACTTACGGGGTCTAATCCCCACACTTAATGGGTCTAATCCCCATACCTCTTGGGTTCAATCCCCACTCTCCACATCATGTAGCAAGGGGGGGTGTTGAGTTGCCTGTTAGTCTGCTACCATGATGTATCACCAGCTGAACCATAAGCACTACCAACCAACACCCTGGCAGTCACAAGCGTCTGTAGCCTAGTTGGTAAAGGCAGCACTCTAGCATGTGTCTCAGCTTAGCTGAGGTCGTGAGTTCGAATCTCACCAGACACATCTCCATTTTACAGTCACTGCAAAGATTATTGTATCAGATTCTCAAATCTGGCATTACATCAGTTGAAAAAATCTTTTATCATATCAGACAAAGCTGGTATTGTATCTACCACAACTAATATTATATCTACCTATTATGATATTATGTCTATCATCAGGGATATTAAATCAGTTGAAACTATTTAATATCAACATGACTGACTTGATCTCAGATTTTTCCATCTGATGTAATACCCATGGGCCAAAATGTTATGTCAGATGCAAAAAACTGATATAAAGTCAGGGATGTCGATTTTTAATTGCATCAACTGATGCAATATCTGTCATGATAGACATTACATCATGCAAGGTAGATATAATATCAGTTTTGGTAGATACAATACCAGTCTTGTCTGATATAATATCAGATTTTTTCAACTGATGTAATGCCAGATTTGGGAATCTGATACAACCATGCTGGCAGTGAGTGACACATCTCCATTTTACAGTCTCTACACGCTAGGCCGTCACCTCATCGGAATGGATGGCCCACACCTCTGATTGGACAGCCGGGGGATTCCATCCAGACGTCCCGACAACTATACCCATCGAGGATTTGACCTCCGCCTTTGGGCCTTCCGCCGTCTCCCCCTGCCCTGCCGCCGCTGCGCGGACTACGTCGCGCGGCACGGCCGCCTCGATCGGTTCAGGCGATCTAGGGAGGAAATAATCGCCGTTATAGATCCTCACCCGCCTACCAGTTAAGCCGTCCGTCAACTCTTGACATTGAGACTTATAATGGGAATTCGACCCGCAATAAGTGCAATGAAGCCCCAGAGGCCCCGCGCGCGGAGGACCGCTCCGCTGACCATCGGCCGGTGCCGACGCTTGAGGCTGCGACTTCCGTTGGACCGTCTTCTGCATGAACAAACAAAGCTCCTTCAAGGTGTCAGCCAACTCCGCCACTTCAGCGGGCGCCACCGGCGCCGTGTTCCGGGAAGAGATCACCGGTCCAATTCTGCTCAAGATCGCCACTCCCGAATTCTCGGCCACCAACTCCATCATGTCGAACTCCGCCCGGACCGCTCCCCTAAGCGACGCCAAGTCGGGCAACAGGGTTCCTCCATCCCTTGACCACCGAATGAGGTTCTGATCGTACAGCCTCCGCTGCACCCGCTCTTGAACCGGCGTGGCGAGCCCCTTGAGGAAGCTCCGCTTGACCGACGCCGGTTCCCCAATGATCACCTCGTTGCGGTTAAGGTACTTCACGATGCGATCAAACGAAGTGACGTACTCATTGAATGCCCTTCAATCATTGACCCCACCCGATGCCGCCTTGCTCGACGCAAGATTCTCCAAATCCGCCTCCCAATACCGTTGCTGACGCGGACCCCACTTCTCCAACATCTCCTCCCTCAGACGCTCCCAGTTCTTTGCCTCGTATCCCTCCATCTCCTCCACATCGCGCAACTCTTCTTTGGACTGAATAAAGTTGACAATTTGACGAACCTTGTCGCCGTCCGACGCCCCTTCAGTTTCCGCCGCCAATTCGAAACGACTCAAAAATTGATCAACCGCATTGACACTGAATCGAACTGCGGGAAAATCCCGCGGCCGAATCTTGACGCCCGTCGGTGGGTCCGACACCAACCCTCTCCTCCTCACCCCTACCGGCGCTTCACCCGCCACCTGCTTCCCCTTCCGATTTCTCCTCCGTTCCATCGTCCATGTTGACCTCCGACGTGATGCCGTAGGTACCCAGACCTCCCCCCTTCGGAGGGGGGGGGAAGAACTTGGCGGGAGGGAGAGTGAACTTGGAGGAAGACGCTCCGCCCGACGCAGTCGTAGGAAGATAAGTGTCAGAACCACTCATCCTCGAACAATGATAAACGATATATAAAAAAAAATAAAGAAAAAGGACAGATGTCTTGAACCGTCCGCAGGTTGGAAACAGAAAGAAATTACCGGCCAGACCCCCAATATGTGGACATAACGGCGACCTCGGTGACAGAAATGGTAGGTTGCCCTTCTTCCTGGTTGGTTCCGGTGGTTCTTTGATTTCCTCTGCGGGGTAAACACTGTCAGCGGAAAGTCAACTGGTTTCCCTGCAACACCTTATACTCAGCAAGGGGACCGTTCCTCTTGCGTTCGTCGTCCTGATGTTGCCCTACACAGTTACGCTTGTCCGCACACGCTGATTAATCACCGAGAGAGCTCTGAACAATGAGATTTTCTTATATGCGCTGTAGTTGATAGCTATCTACTCCGATGATAAGATAAGATAAGATTCCCCCAACCCTGGTACAACACTCTATCTATACAACAGTCCCCCCCGATCATGTCCCGCAATCCCCGGTACTGTCCTTGGAGCCCTACTTGCCTGTCTCCTAAATCCCGCATCGCACCGCAGCCTGTCCCCGACTGCTATACCCCGTTGACCCCCGCAGCCGTCTGTCGTTCCCCTGCGCACGACTCTGCTTCTTCTGCCCCCGCTCCGCTTGCGGCCTGGTGCCCCGAACCCCGTGGTTCCGCCCGGTCCATTACGTCGCGCATACTGAAGCGGCCTTTGTCCGCTCGACCAATCGCCCGCGCCAACTATAGAATGTCACATGCTGCGCCCCGTGATTTTCCCCGCGGAATGTCCGATGACATTTGGTAAGTACCCCCTTACCTCAGCCTCAGCTTCAGTGCTGCACCCCTGGTATATAAGCTCTCCCACACCGTCAAAGGGCCAATGTACATCTTGCTGGCCAGTCCCATATTCCAGTCCACATCTCAATTCCCAATCCAAATGCCGACATCCGATTCTTCAACAAGTCCTTTATCTGCTGGGCCAACGGAGCTCGTAAGAATGTTATTGCTGCGGTAAAGTTCCAACCATTCTCAACCATGGATACAAAACTCAAAGAACAATACCAAAATCTCAGCCAACATCTCATCCAGCAGGCCAAATTCCAAAATTCCAATAAATACAATGGACCAGCATACTTGGGTGAAATGTACAGTCTGGGATGGCGAAAAGGTTACGAGGCACAATCCCAAATTGGTATAACAGGCATTTCTTCCAAAGTTGCTAAAGATCGACACGGTTATGAAGTGCTTCAAAAGCATGTTCCAAAAATCGACACTGCCAGAATATTTACCTAGGATGAAGTCATCCCAGTTAAACTGGGATGCACTCAACCAATGTCAACTAGGTTGATATCAACTCATGAAATATAAACCCAAGGGAACCCCCTTGGTTTTATATTTCATTGGTTGAGGTCAACCTAGTTTAAATTGGTTGGTTGCATCCTAGTTTAACTGGGATGAACTCAACCTAGGCAATTATGCTGGCAGTGCGATAAGTTTCTTGGCCGGTGCTTCCAATCTGTATCCAAACCCCTATTCCGTGAGGTCCAGAAACAACACATTTGACTCAAAGCCCCTGGACTAGCTCCCCAATATTCAGCCCACCGCAAAGGATTCACCTCACACCTGTCGTTTACCCTTGGCCAGTTTGCAAACACGCCACACCAAGACACCGATTCTTCACCCTTCAGCTTTTTCCTATGGATTCCCATTGAGAAACACACTGGGAAGCTAGTTGAGAATAATCTTCAAGTCACTGGAGGTGAATTTGTCTTTCCAGACGATTCTTGTGGCATCAACTTTGCAGGATTTGATGGTATAGTTGAGTGTGCATGGAAAGCCACTGCTTATTAAAGGTTCCAAGATTGCTGACTAATTCATCACGTATAAACAATATTGAACATATTAGCAATTATCAAAAAAGACAATGAAACAACTGATCAATCTTACAACTGGAGCCCTAGAGTTATTGGAATCCGCAGATACATTATCTGAGTCATCTTTATCAACATTTTTGTCCAAGTTGTTGGCCTCGGGACCAGAAGAGTCAGAGCTCTCATCACCGTTTTGAGCATTGACTTTGTACAAGGGCGTCACAAACGGTTTCTTACCAATCAGCTGATGCATAGCATGGAAATGTGGACACATTTTGTCAAGCTTCTCGTCAATGGTGATAATTCCTGCCAATCGGTCTTCATCGGTGAGTCCAAAGCCAGTGGAGAGGGATTGGGTATGTGTTTTCTTGTACTTGTCCTTGTAGCTGTTAAAACAATCTTTCATCTGCCTGGCCGTTAGATTGATTTGTTATTATAATTTGATGAGATTGCTAAAAACCAAAACCAGACTACAAACATAAAGGATAATCAGAGAGAGAGATAAATTGGAAAGATGAAAAGAAGAGAGATCTTTGTACCACTTGGACTAGATGGAGTAGTAGAGATGAAGACTTGTACTGTGAGTAATGAAGAGAAGAGAAGATGATTTTTCTATGATAGAAGAGGAGGAAAAGATAGATGGAGTTTCAGCAGAGACATCAAGCACAAGTAGAGAAAGATAAACGAGTCAGTTGAGAGGAAAACAAACAAGGAATAAAGAGCCGCTGGGTTTTATTCTTAATAGATAGTTAACGAGGTGAGTATTGTAGATAGATCTGAAAGGGGAAACAAGGAAAGAATAAAGAGAAGAAGGTAAGCCAAACTGATGTCGAAGATATGAAGTAGATTCGCTGATTGATTACATTACTACCACCGTTAATCGTTGAAGTTTGAGGTTGAGCAATGTCGACCGTTACGGAGAGAGAGAGAGGATCGAGAGTGAATCAAGTTGCTGGGATCTTGATGGTTTGTTTTTTTTAATGGTTTGATGAGAAAAGGGAACAGAAGAGCCCTAGTCGAGTGTCTTCTAGATAAGCCCCCCCGTGCATGACTAATTGACTTAATGGGGGCTTGTCCATTGAATTCGACTAGACTGAGGAGTTTTCAACATTTGTGAAGGGGATTGATTTCTCAGATTGATTGCCATAAGCTCAAGTCCGTTAATCTTCCCTTTGGCTGGCCTTCCAACTGCCGGTGCCTTACCAGTTCCAAAGCACAAATTGTAATTCTTTTGGATTTTGAGCCAGTCGATGATTATGAGGAAGTTGTCCTTCTTTAGGTGAGAAGAAGTTTTTCCGGTTGTATCATTGTCAGAGACATGTTGTGCTCCTTCTTGATGGGTTTCTTCCTGCTTGCTGACGTCTTTGGTATCACTTTTCCTTTTCCGGTGATGAATTTATTTGTTTTTTTGATAGGCATCGTTCTGGGATCAGGGAATGATCGATTAATGTTTTTTCTGCAAGCAAGTTTATAATTGACTAAACTTACCAAATTTTGAGGAAAACTGAAGAACAAGTTTGGGTTTGTGACTGGGTGGAGTTGTATTGGCAACGATTTATTGTTGGTTGGGGTTGAATCGTGGAGGATTATTGATTGTATTGGGGTTGTATATTGCAAGTTTGGATCCTGAGTTGTGATTGGTTGAAATTTGGAGGATCGTGGTTTTTGTAATTATATTGGGGTTTTTGTTGTTTATACTTGACACATCTAGTGCAAATAATGGCATTATTTGGAATTTTTATCCACTGGTTTCATAATTGTGGATTTTGTGAAACCTGTTGATTAGATAATCGTGGATTTGGTCATATTTGATACCCCCTATTCAAAAGATTTCTTGATACATTCTGCTGCGTAATTTGCAGTTTTAGTCATCATTGATGGAAATTTGTAGCATTGGGGTGAATTGTTACTGATTTAGAAAGGACTGGTTCTTTGGGGAACCAAGGTATCCATCCTATTTCTAGTTCAAAAGGAGTAATTTCAGTACTACTGTGTTTACTGGAATTATAAGCAAATTCTAATGCTGGTAGTAGTGAACACCAGTCATGTGAGTAATTATCTTTGTCCTTAAATTCTAGACCATAAGCACAATATCTTCTAATCATATCTTCCAAAATTTGAATCATTCTTTCAGCTAATCCATCAGTCTGAGGATGATAAGCTGTAGAGAACTTCAATTGAGTGCCACATAAATCATATAAACCTTTCCAGAATTCAGATGTAAATTTTGGGTCTCTGTCTGTAATAATGTATCCAGGACAGCCTACATCAGCTATAATCTTTTGCCAAGATAGGAGTGCTACGTCAAATGCATTATTTTCCTTGTGACATGGCAAGAATTTAGCTCTTTTAGAGAATCTGTCAACTACTACTAGTACAGAGTTGTAGTTATTCATCCCATCTGGAGGTAATCCTGTAACAAAATCCATATTAATTACAGACCATCTTTCTGTTGGTTCTTCAATTTCCTGTAGTAAACCAGATCTTTTTACAGTAGCTTTATTTGCCTTTTGACATCTTTCACATGATTCACAATATTCTTTGGTTGCATTTCTATAATGGGGCCACCAAGCTATATGTTTAACTCTTTCTATAGTTCTGTCAAAAGAAAAATGTCCTGCAGTGATATTATCATGGCATTCCTTAAGAAAAAGATTAATATGTTCCTTTTTAGCCAGAACTACTACACTAGTATGTTTGGTTCTTCTGTTTTCATTAAATGAAGTAGACCAAGGTTCTTCTAAAGAATTAATCAAGTCCAGGTTCTTACGTTACTTTGTAAGATTTCTTTAAGAGTGGAGCAATTCTTGTCCAAGTTATAACTTTCACGTATTTCATCCCAAAATTCTTCCTTCATTTCAGTAACATGAAGTCCAAGAATTTCATATGTTTCAGAAGGGTCATCATAAGCAGGATTATTTTCATCATTATCTAAAGGGAAAAGGCACATAATTTTAGCAGCTATCTCTCCATCCCAAGCAGGATTTTCTGGTAGATTATCTAGAGACCATCTACTGAGTCCATCAGCATTCTTATGTATTCTGTGGACAATAGTCATACTTCCTCTCCATTCTTGGATTGCAATCTTCCATCTTAACATATGTCTGTTGGGAGTTTTCATACTCAGTAAACTTTTGAGTGCACTACAATCAGTAATAACTTCAAAATCACAACCATCCAAGTAGTAATATAATTTGTCTAAAGCCCAGACTAGACATAAGCATTCTAGTTGGCTAGCACCATATTTCTTTTCACTGTCCTTAAGTGTGCGTGAAATGTAACATATTACTCCTTCTTTGGGAATGTCTTGTAAATATTGTAATTGATGTAAAGCAGCTCCAAGTCCTTCCATGCTTGCATCTACATACAATTTATAAGGCTTGTAAGGGTCAGGCATCAGTAATATAGGTGCAGAGGTTAACATCTCTCTGATTTTATTAAAGGGATCTACTCTGGGGGAAGTCATCTCATATGAAGTGTTTGGACTAGTAATTTGGTACAGGGGACCTGTAATTTTAGCAAAATATTTGATGTGTTGCCTGTAATAACTAGCAAAACCTAAAAATGGTTGTAATTCTTTGACATTAGTTGGCATGGGCTTAAGCAATACTGCAGCCACCTTATTCATGTCAATAGCAATACTAAGTCCAGCAACTACATGTCCCAGTGCTTTCAATTCTTTAAAACAAAATTGACATTTGCTCATGGATATTTTCATATTCATTTTTGTAACTCTGTCTAAAACTATTGAAAGTTTTTCCAAATGTTCTTTCCAGTCTTGACTAAAAATTATAATGTCATCAATGTAGATAATAAGCCAACCTTCACGTAATTCTTTGTGGAATTCTATGTCCATCATTCTTTGGAAGTGAGAGGGGGCATTCTTAATTCCAAAAGGCATTCTTTGGTACTCATAAATTCCCATATGTAAGATTATCCTCATCAAGTATCTACTGTCTTCATGAATTACATTCTGATGGAATCCTTTGAGCACATCCATACAGGTTATGAACTTAGCATCCTTTAACTGAGTCAGTGCTTCACTAATTTTGGGCATGGGGTATCTGTCAGGTATGGTATAATTATTAAGACCTCTAAAGTCTCCAA
Source organism: Puccinia hordei (assembly GCA_007896445.1). Classification (NCBI taxonomy): domain Eukaryota; kingdom Fungi; phylum Basidiomycota; class Pucciniomycetes; order Pucciniales; family Pucciniaceae; genus Puccinia; species Puccinia hordei. The sequence continues at coordinate 81,737 of RDRW01000702.1, forward strand.
CCATTCTTGATTTTCCATTATGCCAAGCAATAATTACTGGGTTTGTAACTTCTACATTCTCATTTGCTCCCACTTTGCGTAAAACATTCATTCTTACTAATTCAGTAACATGCTGCTGTAAGGCTTGTCTACTTCTGGGGGAAGCTGGATAAGCAGCTTTCCTTAATGCAGGAGGTTAAGGTCTAGTAGTGTTAAGAACAATTCTTACTTCATGACCTCTAATGCTTCCAAATGGTTCATCAGCAGTGGCAAATGCAAGTTTCTTTTTATGTAACAAGTTCTTCAGTTCTTGTAATTGCATGTCATCCAGATTATCAGCAATCTTTGCTTCCAATATTATGTTATCAAAGTTAGAATTATTAATAGAATTACATTCTAGTTGTTCCAGGTTCATTTTGTCACTTGTGCCAAGTTCAAACTTGTTCATAATATCTCCATTGAAGGTAAAATATCTCCCATTAGAATTGATTACATCTATTCCATAATTAATGACATAATCATTTCCTAAAATAATATATTTCATTTTAAAGTCTTCCATAACTATTAATTCAGTAGTAATCTGAATACTTTGTCTGTTATGAGGAAATATAATATCTAATTTGATAATACCTAATGGTTTCAATTTACTATTACAACTGTAGAACTTCTCAGAATTAATGGGGATTGATTCTTTCTTCCATTGTGGCAATATCTTATCTAATGAATTTGGACCAATAATAGAGCAGAAGGCTCCTCCATCAATTAAACATTTAATTTTAAACTTGTTACATATCATATTAGTGATATTAGTACCACCAGTCTTATGTATTTTTCCAGTATGCTTTTCATTGGAAAAGTGTAGTTTCTTAATGTTCATTGGTTTGAATTTATCTTCCATTTTAGAAATATTAGATATGATTAGTTCTTCTTTTGAAACAATGGCATGTGTACTGTGAATATCAGAATCAGAATCCAGGAAATCAGAATCAGAATCATCTGGCAAAGATTCTAAACTGGATTGGGAATCATCTTTAATGGGGACCAAGTTATCATCAATGTTTTCAATGCAATGTACCTTTTTACTGGATTTCTTATTGGGACATTTATTGGATCTATGTCCTTTCTTTCCCAAATCATAACAAGTGATTTCTTTCTCAGAAGTGTCCTTGGTTTCCTTCTGGTCTAATTTCCTGGAGTCTTTATAATTATCTCTTTTGACAGATTTATACTTTTCTTTCCTGTCTTCTCTTTTAACATTGACAAGACTTTCCAGTTGATCAATGAATTCAGTTAAATCACTGTCACTTTGAAGAACTCTACGCATCATGTACTCAGTATTGTGATCTAATTGCCCCAGCAATTTATCATTAATAGAGGCATTGTCTACATCTCTTTCAATGGCTTTGATTCTGTTAACTTTTTGGGTAACCCAATCAGATGGTTCTACATCACTCAGTATGTCAAATCTGCTTCTTCTGAAGTTGGTTTTCACTTTTCTTTTCCATTCAGGAGTGCTAAATTGATTAATGATTTCTTTTTTCCAGAATAACCAATTTTTATTGCCAGGTACTTCTTTTTTCCTAGAATTGTACCATGAATTTGCAACTCCAGCTAGAATTGAATTCAATTTTGAGCATATAATCTGATCAGGGGCATTAGTATCTTCTTTTAAGTTGTCAATCCAATCAATAAATTTAAAGTGGTCATATTCTCCCACTCCAGAAAAGGTTAGCCACTCATTATTCTTTGGCAGACCTGCTAACAATAATTTGTGGATGGCCTTGTCTTCATCCACAGCATTAATGGTGTTTGTGGCCACTCTAATTTGTTGATTAACAAGAGTTGGTGTAGCAGTTTGATCCCTGCTTGGTTCAACCTGGGTATTCTGTAAAGATGAAGGGGTTACATTTGCTAATTGAGTAGTAATGACTGGAGGTATAGATTGACTGTCATCTCCAATGTCATTAATTGTATCATGTCTGCTTCTTGGTTGGGCATCTCTAGTCAGGAGTTCTTCCAACTTGTGCATGATATCTGAGTTGTTTTTAGCCATATCTGACGTAACACATGTGAACTGTTGTTCTATTCTGTTCACTACATCTTCAAAGGTTCTAAATTGAGAATCTACTTTATTAGTAGTGTCTGACTGTAAACTATTAATTTTTAATTCCAATTGTTCCACTTTCTTAACAAGATCTTGGTTGGAATTACCTTGCTCTTCAACCCAGTCATCTATTCTGGTCATAGAATTAGACAATTGTTTACTAAATGTCTTACAATGATCAGCCAATTCTACATTAAAAATATCAATTTTGGTATCCATTTCAGTCAACCTCTGTTGAATAAGATATAATGTAGTATCTTCTGAGTTCACCTTCTCATCTGTTGCTCTCATAATTTTATGGCATAATTCTTGTAAATCATTGGACAGAGCTTTGTTACTATTGTTCATAGCATTTACTACATGTTGAAATGTGGTAATTTGTTGATTTTGTTCAGGGGTACAAGTAGAATTGTTTGAGTCATTGATTACTACACATGGGGAACTTTGTGTTCTAATTTTATGACTAGATTATGGGGAAGTGTTACAATTTATGGGGATTCTTCCATCTGGCCCTCTTGGCGGGCTATTTTGCCTTGTTCCAGATGTTGATAAGTTCCTTGGAGGGATCTCCCTAGGCGCACCATCTCTGAATAAATTTGGTTGCGCCATTGAGTATTCTTCCCTGTGTTCCTGGGATGTCTGGAATTGACATTTCTCCCCTTTAGACCACAGGGATTTTGGGTTCTGATGGGAGTACTGGACTGATTGGGGGGAGAGAAAAGTATTCCTGGAGACAAATGGAGTGGATTCCAATCCTTGGTAAGGTAAAGGGTTTCTGGCAGACCTTTGAGGCTGACCATCTGACGGAAATCCTCCTGGCAGTAACTTAGATGGGCTTTCACATCATTGAAGCTGCTTCTGTTTCTCACATCCTTCAACCAGTACTTGTTTTCTTTCATCCTGTAATAGAATCTCTCAAATTTTTCCTCTGCTGTGACTAAAATCAGAAGAATTTCCCTTATCATTAGTCTTTTTACTTCTATAAATAATTTTATTTAAAGATTCTTGCTTGCCAGGGGGCAAAACTGACGCTGATGGAAATCCAAGTCCTGGCTCTGGCTCCCTGGTGCGGCCATTGTAACCTCTATGTCTAAGGGAAGGAGGAGTCATGATAAAAAGGTGTAAAAGAATTTGTTAGTAGGAGATTTTAATAAGGATATAATTTGTTAAATTTTAATTCACCAGAAGACTTGTCTGATGGAGTAACAGAGGTTTCTCTGTTAGTGGTAGTCTCAGAGGTTTCTCTAGTGTCACGGGCTGTAGTGGTCTTGTCAGACACTTTCAAGATATCCAATTCAGGAGTGAGTTTGTCTATGTTGGTGGACACTAAAAACGAAAGAAAATTAGTAAAAATATGCTATATTTTTACTTATTTAAAGATGTTTGCTTACTCTTCAGAATTTTTCCGTTGAAGAGGGCTTGAGAGGGTTATTTTTATAGAGAAAAGAGGTATAAAGTAATTTTAATGTGTTACTTTATTGAGAGGAATAGTAGTGTTACTATGATTTTTATGCAGTAAAATTAAGTGGCTTGTTGTGAGTATGACAAGACTTGAAAAGAGGCTGCTTTTATGTCTAAATTTCCAGGTGGAAATGACAAAAATGTGCTTTATTTTTTAGTGAGATGTGCCTGAAAGGAGATTAGTCTTCCTTTCAGGGTGCGAAAGTGTATGTAAACTGATCAAAGATCTGTTTTACTGTTGATTTTTGTTATTTTTATAATTTTTTATTGTCTCATATCACGGAGAGACTTTTAAACGTGATTTGTGAGATGTGCTTGAAAGGGGATTATTTTTCCTTTCAGGGTGAGAAAGTATATGTAAACTGATCAAAATGATCTGTTTTACAGTTGATTTTGTTAGTTTACGCTATTTTATTTTTTACAAATCACGGAGAGACTCTTAAACGTGATTTGTGAGATATGCCTGAAAGGGGATTAGTATTCCTTTCAGGGTGAGATATTGTATGTAAACTTGGGCAAAAATGATCTAATTTACTGTTACTTTGTTGGTTTACACTTTTTTATTGTTTACAAATCACGGAGAGACTCTTAAACGTGATTTGTGAGATGTAAAAAGTCTCGACGGGGCTAATACACAATGTTCTGGATGTGTAATAATGGAATGTATCAGGCAGTTGTATTCTGCTGAATTTTCCCGTTATTTTGATCTACTCAACACCTTGATAGCTCAAGTATTGAGTGAGAAAGTCTAATGTCTACAATTCTTATGATCAAATATAAGGGTCTTATCCTTGTATTACACTATACGGTGTATTTTGATCTAGCTACAGGTGGTGCAAGGATAGATGGAAAGAGTATATAAACTCTGGGTAAGGTACAAAGTTACAATTCCCAAAAGATATGGGGGAATTGTGATGTAAAAATTGAGAGAAAAATGGGTTAATAATTATATTAAATAAATTTAATATAAACTAGAGGGGCCTGTTAAATCAGGGGTGGTTTAATCCCAGGAAAGGAAAGTGGGGAATATCTTCAAGAAAAGGGTTATTACTTACTAGTAATAAACCTTGAGGGATCTTGGGGATATTCTGGGTGAAACTGGACAGTTTGGAGCGCTTGGATGGATGGATGGTGGAGCTGGGTGGTCACTGTGAAGTTGTTGGGAAGACAGGGCTAAAGAATAACTACTAAGAAGCTTACCAGACTGTGTTATAAAGATGTATATCTAATAATAAGTGGGTAAGGTTGTTAGTGGGTATTGGGAAGCATGAGGAGCCTTCTTTGGGCGGTTGGAGAGCTCCTTAAATAGTCTTGAGTTCCCCCTGGGGACCCTGTAGGTATTGCTGGCCAACTTGTGGGATCTTTGGACCACATTTTGGCCATTTTTGCTTTCTTGGTGACGCTTCAGCAGCCCCTGTTTTGAATACATGTCACCAATTGATTTTATTAATGTATTTTATTATTATTTATACTGACTTACAGTCTGTAGTACATTAGTACTGTTTGTTATAGATTTAATATTAGTGGCTTATTTGTATTTATAATAAGCCACAGTATTGTTTGTACTGTTTGTTCACTCAATATATCTTATTTATATGTATAAATAAATAATATCATTCAATATATTTAATTATTTACTCCCCAGTAATCTTCATTACATATGTAACATGTGTAATGAAGTTACTGGGGTGTGTATTTGTTGATTTGGGTGTACCTGAGTGACTGTGGAGTCCGCGTGCCAGCTGAGAGCCTGTAAGGGGCTTAATGATTGCGCGGGGGCTTATATCCCAACTTTGGCGCGGGCTTTCAGTCACGTGGGTTGAACTTCAAGTTCTGCGGACTGCGGTACGCGGGGTTTGAGTAAAACACGGTGTATTTACACCATCTCCCCTAATTTACACAACACCTAATTTCCGTGACTGGAAATGGGGTTTAAGCATATGTATTTACATATATAAGCATTAATTACTGCAAGTGCCATTTTTATTAAAAGGTACTTGCTAATTCTTATAAGCTAATTTACATGGTGAAGGAGTGAGAATTAGGGGTACCTGTGAGTAAGGTACCCTAGGTGAATTGTAGTGTAGATTCAGAATATCAAATAATATTCTAACTATTATTTGATATTCTATATTTATAATATAATTCTTGTAGAAAACTTGTGACAGGTTGCCCTGTTATAGTAGCAAGCTGACAACCACTATGTATTCGTGATCGAGGAGGATTTGTGAGGATTTGGAGACTAGTGCCTTGGGAATGGAGGCTCTAGAGATTAAGGGAATAAGATTTTAGTAGTGTAAATCTACTACTGCGGTTCGAATGGTTTACTCAGAATTTTTCTATGAGTAGAGGATCTACTAGAACGTAGAATTTTGAAGGGATTTTATTATAAAAAAGGCACTTTTTTCTTGTTTTTGATCAATATCTTCAGCCAGATATTGGATTTTAATTTTTTATATGTGTTTTAGTTTATAATTTCGAAATTTTTCTCAATTTTTTGTAGGGTTTCATTTTTCTCAGACTCAAATTTGGGAAACAGACTTTTGTTTTTATTGCAATTTTATAATTTTTATAGATAAGAAATGTAGAAAAACAAGCGGTATTTTTTATGATTTTATATTTTTTCTACAGTTAAATGCAGTCAATCTAGGATCTTTGTTTCTTCTACTGTTTCTAAGAAGGTATCTTGGGACTTCTGGAGGTTCACAATCTAGAAAAGGGGGGACAGTCACGTAAGTATTTGTTGAAGAAGTTACATCATAATGTATGTCATCAAAGGGAGGGTTTCCCTGCTCTAAAGCTGATTTTATCTGCTTTCTGACTATTTTGGTATTTTCTTCTTTAACTAGTACGTCATATTCTTCTGTATTAAGTAGATTACCGTCAGGGGAATAAGTATTGGTGAGTCTTAACTGTTTAATTTTTGTCCAGGTACAGTTATCGAACTGATCTTCTCCTTCTATAACTTCATTTTTGATAACCAGTTGTGACGTGATGATGTTGTCAGGGTTGTCCAGTTGGTAATGTCTCTGTTGGAAGAGGTTGGAATTCTTTTTTAAGTCACAGATAATCTCTGGCATCTATCAAAGAGCCATTTTCACGAAAAATATGAAGGTAAGGAGTTGTTAGTGATGATTTTTTGAGGGTAAAAGGGTGAAAAATCACGGATAAATATAGGCCAGACCCCCAATTGTCAGCCTGGGTGTGAAACTAACCGTGGTTAAGGTTTGTAACTAAGGTAGGTTGATGGTTTGAAGTGGTATGGGTAAGGTTAAAGTCCTGTAAAAAAGGAACTTCCTCAATCAGTAAGTCTTGTCTGAGAGGCTTGCTCTAATTGCTCTAATTAGGCGCATCCAAATCAATACAAAGTATTAATAGGCATCCAAGGAGAGACTCAACTTGGGTTGGTGGTTTCTACCTTATTGAAGGTAGTTGTGGCCAATTCTTGAGGTAATAACAGTAATAAACTATAGATTATCCAGAATTGGGGGATTGTTGGAGAATGGGAACTAAGCAAGGTAAATAACTCTAAGGTATGTACTGTGCTAAGGTGTTCTAAATATTCTCTGGGGACTAAAAAGATGATTAAAAGCTGTTTATATATTGTAATATCTCCTCTTGGGGAGATTGTGAGCGCTTCCATGACCTGGGAGGTACTGTGGAACTTCAGGAGGAAGAAAGATCCATTTGAGATGATCTGTTAATGTTTATGAGGTGATTTCTACTAAGGCTGTGCTATGTGACACATCTGTGATCAGTAGTCCTTAGTGTAATTGGATCACATCATGACATTTGTATTTAAAGATCAGTCATATTGGAACACATCATGACATTTGTATTTAATGATCTGTTATTAATATTATTAAAGATGTTAACTTATAATGATGTCACTTATTATTGGGACATCTTATAAGTATTAATTATTATAATATTAATTATTTCTTTTGTTAATAAGATATTAAAATACATATCTTATACGTGAAATATTCCAATGTTAAGGAATGTGGGTGTAATCAGAGGGGAAAGAGTGATATCTGTTACTCTGGATATTTCATTTGACATGAGGGCAAAGGGCCTACAAGTTATGTATCTTGTATAACAGGAGTACATAGCTTAAACAGAATTATTCATGTGTTATTAATGAATATATTATTAAAGTATTTATATTAACTATTGTAATTAATGTACTTTAATAATAATAATAGTAATGTAATAATAATAATGAATGTATAATAATAATAACTACAGAATATTAATTATTATTAAAGATAATAATAATTAATATTACATGAAGTTATTTTGAATAAATAATGATAATACATAGTAATAATAATAATTAAGAATAGTAATTATTATTAGAGATAATAATAATTAATAATATTTGCAGTTACGTGGTACATGTCAGGTACTGTGATATGTACTCAGTGGCTGACAACTTGTATCTTGTTACCTCTCAGTGAAAAATGATGGTGTTGATGTTTATTTATTTATTTATGTATGTATCCTTCTAAGAAGCATCACCTCAACTTGGGGGATCAAATTGGTAAGGGAAGCTGCAGTGGCAACTTCTTAGGTGCAGGCTTTTGAAATTGTGTGTTAGACGGGTTCAGACATGTGTGACTGGAGAGCTCAGAATCATTTGCTTCTCTGTAACATGAATAGTTGCTGTAGCCATTTTACTTCCCCTTTGCCAACTGTTGTACCATCATTATTAGCAAAACACAGCTTATGTTTATACACCATTACAACCCATGAAAAAACCAACCAGTGATGCATCCACTTATTTACTGGCTGATTCCAATTGCTCACTGGCTGACTAGTAGGACTAGCTGGAGAAATTTTGATCTTATTGGATCTATCAATGTCTGGATAGATCCAATAGTTCTTCTTTGAAAAAAAAACCATCATTTTCAGCTTGCACAAGCTCAAGTTTCATATACAAGGGAAGATGGCTGTGATATTTCCTGTCTCATTGGATCTATTAATGTCTGGATAGATCCAATAGTTCTTCTTTGAAAAAAAACATCTTCATTTTCAGCTTGCACAAGCTCAAGTTTCATATACAAGGGAAGATGGCTGTTATATTTCCTGGTAGATTATGTACAATCTACATGGGTGGAACAAATCTTCACTTGATGATTGTACTTGAAAAACTTCCAAAAGCTTTGACTGGGCTCAGATCAGTCTTGGGTACCCCAAACATAATCATAAAGGGAGAAAATAATTACAAATTTTCATGCAAAGTGGTACATGATAATTGGACATAGATAAAATAAATAAACCAATCCCAATATGAATCAATTGGAGTTACCTCACCCTCCAGGGCTAGCATTGCGGTTTCATAAGTTTAGCAATACTTTTCCAGCCACTTGTGATTGGCCTTGTATTGGCAGGCTTCATCCAATCACATCTGCAAGGCCTCCACCACTTCCGCCTTGCAGTCTTCCTCCCATTGACGCTCCCTGCTCTCGGCCTGGCGTTGATAAATGCACGCCAACGGCACACCCCAACGCCAACCTGCACGCCAATTTTTTTTGGCGTGCGGGGCCTACACACCAATTTTTTTGGCGTGTAGGGTCTACACGCCAAAAAAAAAAGGGCCTGTGAGACCCACACGCCAAAAATGGTGTGTGGGTCTCACACGCCCTTTTTTTTTGGCGTGTAGGCCCCACACGCCAATTTTTCTTGGCGTGCGGGTCCCCCCTTGCTCACATAATTGAATGGGAGGGCCCATTTGATTACGTGAGCAAGCCCCCTCCCGGCACCAGGTTATACAACCTCGTTGGCCAGGAGGAAGTCCTCCTGGCCGGCGAGGCTATACAACCTCGTCGGCCCGGAGGACTTCCTGGCTGACAAGGTTATACAACCTTGTCGGCCAGGAGGAAGTCCTCCCGGCCGGCGAGGCTATACAACCTTTTTGGCCAGGAGGACTTCCTCCTGGCCAACAAGGTTGTATAGCCTCGCCGGCCGGGAGGACTTCCTCCTGGCTGACGAGGTTGTATAACCTCGTTGGCCAGGAGGACTTCCTCCTGGCCGACGAGGTTATACAACCTTTTCAGCCAGGAGGAAGTCCTCCCGGCTGGCGAGGCTATACAACCTTGTTGGCCAGGAGGACTTCCTCCTGGCCAACAAGGTTGTATAACCTCGTCAGCCAGGAGGACTTCCTCCCGGCTGACAAGGTTATACAACCTCGTCAGCCAGGAGGAAGTCCTCCTGGCCAACAAGGTTGTATAGCCTCGCCAGCCGGGAGGACTTCCTCCTGGACAACGAGGTTGTATAACCTCGCCGGCCAGGAGGAAGTCCTCCCGGCCGACGAGGTTATACAACCTTGTCAGCCAGGAGGAAGTCCTCCCAGCCGGCGAGGCTATACAACCTCGTCGGCCAGGAGGACTTCCTCCTGGCTGACAAGGTTGTATAACCTTGTCAGCCGGGAGGAAGTCCTCCCGGCTGACAAGGTTATACAGCCTCGTGCTGGGAGGGGGCTCGCTCACGTAATCAAATGGGCCCTCCCATTTGATTATGTGAGCGGGGGATATCGCATGCAATATCCCCCCACATGCCAAACAATTGGCGTGCGGGCCCTACACGCCAATTTTATTTGGCGTGCGGGGCCCACAAGCCAAAAAAAAATGGCGTGTGGGAACCACACGCCATTTTTGGCGTGCGGGTCTCACACACCCTTTTTTTTGGCGTGTAGACCCTACACGCCAAAAACAATTGGTGTGTAGGCCCCGCACGCCAAAAACAATTGGCGTGCGGGTTGGCGTTGGTGTAAGCTGTTGGTGTGCGTCTATCAACGCCCCTCTCGGCCATGTCATAGTCCAGGCGGAGCTGTTTGCAAGCCACTTCGCAATTGTGTTTAGCCTCTGCCAGGGCATCAATTTGCAGAATCTCCTTATGAGCAGAACAACACTTGGCCTCCCGACGGTCCTTGCGTCGCGCCTCCTCCATCTCCCAACACTCCACCATGGCCTCGCACCGCTCCTCCATCTGTGCCTCTTCTAACTGGAACCTTTCCTTGTGCATCCATCTAGCCAATGTATCTTGGGCCTTTTCCATCATCTACTTGATGGCAATAGCATCAGGGTTGTCCTTCTTTGGTGCCTGAAAACAAGGAATACTAGAAGTTGATGGTGGAGGCCAATCATTCCAGGATTTTTGCGCTGGGGTCGGGGTGCTTGTGAGAGCGTTTTGAGGAAGAATTGTCAGCCTGGGTGTGGAAATAACCGTGGTTGATGGTTGTAACTAAGTCAGGTTGCTGATTTAAAGTTGTTTTGGTATGTTAAATGTCCTTTAAAAAAGGATATTCCTCAATCAGTAAATCTTTTCTGAGAGGCTTGCTCTAATTGCTCTAATTAGGCGCATCCAAATCAATACAAAGTATTAATAGGCATCCAAGGAGAGACTCAACTTGGGTTGGTGGTTTCTACCTTATTGAAGGTATGTTGTGGCCAATTCTTGAGGTAATAACAGTATTAAACTATAGATTATCCAGAATTGGGGTATTGGTGGAGAATGGGGAGCTAAGCAAGGTAAATGACTCTATGGTATGTACTCTGCTAAGGTGTTCTAAATATTCTCTGCGGGATAAACAGATGTTTACAGGCTGTTTATATATTGTAATATCTCCTCTTGGGGAGATTGTGAGCCCTTCCATGACCTGTGAGGTACTGTGGAGCTTCAGGGGGAAGACAGATCCTTTTGGGAGGATCTGTTAATGTTTATGATGTGATTTCTACTAAGGCTGTGTTATGGGACACATCTTTGATCAGTAGTCCTTAGTGGGATTGGATTACATCATGAAATTTATATTAATTGATCTGTTATTAATATTAATAAAGTTATTGACTTATAATGATGTCATTTATTATTGGTACATCTTATAAGTATTAATTATTATAATAATAATAAGTTCTTTTATTTATAAGATATTAAAGTACATATCTTATACATGAAATATTCCAATTTTAAGGAATGTGGGCGTAATCAGAGGGTAAAGAGTGACATCTGTTTTCAGGATATTTCACGTGAAAGGTGGGGAAAGGGCCTACAAGTTATGTGTCTTGTATAACAAGAGTACATAAAGTAACCAGAATTATTCATGTGTTATTAATGAATGTATTATTAAAGTATTTATATTAATGATTGTAATGAAGGTACTTTAATAATAATAATAGTAATGTAATAATAATGAATGTATAATAATAATAATAATAACTTCAGAATAGTAATTATTATTAAAGATAATAATAATCAATATTACATGAAGTTATTTGAAGGAATAATATCAATAAATAGCAATAAGAATAAATAAGAATAGTAATTATTATTAGAGATAATAATAATTAATAATATTTGCAGTTACGTGGTACATGTCAGGTACTGTGATATGTACTTAGTGGCTGACAACAATGGCCTTATTTCATGTCATCACGGGAGGCTGGTCAGGCTCCTCATTGCCTGAAGATGAGTCCAAGACCCTCTTGGCCGCGGTCAAACCATCAAGCAGTGCTGCCCGCCGCCTATGTTTAGTTGGGCGTGGAACAGATTCCAGGGGATTGGTTGGCAAACGCGTTGATCCTAGACTGCGGCTGCCCTTGTCCTGATCAGAAATGGCACCCCCGTTTTTTTCATCTGGCCCGGGCGCAAGGTTTTTGGGCAGGTCATCCAATTCAACATGACCCATTGCATCAGCAGTCTGATTGCCCACATGCATCCCAGATAGAAACTCCCACAGCTCGGAGTAGTAGTTTGGTATTAGAATCCCCACGCTAATAATCATCAGAATTGGTAGGGGCAGGTAAATACCAATAAAGATAGCTTTTCTTGGTCCAAAATTACCTGGAGGCCAGCACTTCCAGAGCAATGTAGAGGGTCCTTGACCTTCTGTGGGGTGAAAGGGCCAATCAGAAACCAATATACCCAAAGAAATAGGTTGTCAGCTTCACTGACCGGGTAAGTTCCAATTATCGCGTTGTTTCATGATGTCATCTGCGAAACCTCAAGGTTGACCAGTTGAGGATAGGCCTCAGGACTGACATCATATGAGGCAAGGAATTTTGAGAAGATCATGAACCCCTTGTTTTTTGATTTGTACTCGGTATGTTCATCCTTGACTGAATTCCAAAAGCAAAGCAGTTAAAGGGTGTTGGATTCCCCCCAGACCATCCGTTGTTCCTTCTTTGACCCCTGGACTGTGCGGTAAATGGCCTGAGCTTGCTTTGCTGCCAACTTGTCTCTAGCGGTGGCGGCCTTGGCCACAGACTTAACAATTTTCTTGGCTCAGAGTGCAGCTGTAGTGTCCTCGGCCCGGGTAATATCCTTGCAAGATTGTTTGGGTGTCATGCGACCAACCCAACGTACTAAGGGGATTTAGCTGGCCGAAGCGCAAAGGAGAAATGAGGCTAGGGTCGTCGAAGATAAGTTCGAAGATAAGTTTGAAGATAAGTTCAAAGATAAAATACTTGAGGAAGTCTATGAGCACAACTCAAGGTAATGGGTCAAGTTGGACTCAAAGGATTTGATGCGTAAATCTTTTTTATTATAATTAACTGAGGAAAAGAGAATGAAGAGAAAAGTACAATAGTATTTATATTTGAAGGAAGGATACTGTTGAATCTGAGTGATGAATGAGTGTCGAGGTAAAATACGAGTATGGAGTAAATACACGGATATGTAAAAAGTACCAATGAAGTTGAAACAACAAGGCTATGACTATAACTATGACTGATTCAAACGTGTGATAGAAATGAACTTCGAACAGGGAAGTGATGAGTGAATCCTGATAAGGTAAGGTTAAGTGCAAGGCTTGATAAAGAGGGTAAGTGCCAGGCTGAAAGTTCAGATCTTGAGTGCTAATCGAAGGAGGGTTATTGATTAGTTCAAAGATACTGAGGATCACCGGATTAAGCAATTCCTAGTTGTTAGAAATGCTAGTTTGAAGAAGGTTGACTAAATGTTGAAGATGTTCGTTGAGTTAAGTGTCACACAATTGCATTTGAAGTAAGATGAATGTCGAAGATGCATTTGCCAAAGCTGAGTATGCATTCAAGGCTGAGGATGCATTTTGAAGTTTGATGAGTGGTCGAAGCTGAGCCCATTGGTTGTAGCGTGACATTGGGCTTCCGAAAAGGGTGTAAAGGGTTAGGAATCAGGAAGGGATTTGGAGTGATGCAGTTTTTATTGATGATACCAGAGCCAAGTATAGGTGGCGCACTTGCAGGCGGGGCGGCTATTTGTGGATTGCTCTTGTCATGGGGCAGTGGTTCAGGGGGAGGTTCAGAATAGTTTGGCTGGCCAGACCAATGAGATGGCACTATAACTGGGTGCGAAGTGACAGATGGTTGGTCTTCAAGGTGCATTGGGGGGAGGAAACAAGGTGAAGCATGACCAGGCTGGTAGTTTGCGTGCTGGTTGGGTGTTGGGGGAAGGGGACCGGAATGGGGGCCAGGATATACAGGCCATGATCCATTGGCCATTTGCTGGTACAAGTATTGATAGTAGCTGTGGTTGTTGCGTCCGTCGTTGTTGGCATGCATTTTTGTCCGGAGCGGGGAAGAGGAGGTTGGTTGTAGGAGGGAATGGACAGCAAGATTCTGAAGCGGAAAATAATGATATTTGCTTACAAATCACATATCATACAATATTCATGTGATAGATAGTAGAATGATATTACATACACATGTACATACTACACAAGGTTTAAAAATCACACTTTCATAAGTGGAAAAATTCCAAAAGCCGCTTTGGTTTTCAAAACACCTCCTCAAGGTGTTTTGGTGATTTTTGAACAACCAAAACAACAAAATTCCAGCTATGAAAGATTTTCAAAAGATTGCCAAAAAAAATTCAAAAATAATCTCAATAACTGTTTATAATTGGGCCCTTATTTTATTTATTGTGTTTTTACAAATGCTTGGACTGATTTGCATCAAGATTTTTTAAAATCTGTCAAAAAAAACTATCTTTCATGTTTTTCAAAACCCATGATCCGGTCATTAATGATAACCATGGCTGATTCCTGATGCTGTGCGTGGCAGTAACCTGAAGATTAAACTGGGGCTGTGGCCTTAATCCCATAACCTTGCCATCCAAAAATCTTCAAAAAGTTCAAGAATTTGTAAAAACACAATATTTTATTTCTATTTATTTTTGTTCGGTAGTTGTCCTGAGAGCATCCACCACCGTCTCTGTAAAGTGGCTCGGTAAGCCAACTTTACAGAGACGAAGCCCCCGCGCGCCACCCTTGTGGCCTCTTTAGGCCTCTTTAACTGAGGAATCGCTAGGATTTTCATTAGAGGTCTCTAAATTCAGAGACCTCTAACGAGCTCGGTAAGGTAAGATCCCTCCTTTCCCACGATTCAATCCTCATTCCCCCCCTACCGCCCCGCTTACCGAGCTACTTGGAGAGTCCCCGAGGGTGGGGACGCTCGGTTAGCCAGCTGCAGAGCCCCCCTACCGAGTCACGAGGGCGTGGTTTCTCGGTAGGGTAACCATCAAGCTCGCTAACCTCTCCGCAGTTGCGGAAAAGTTAGCGACACGATGGTGGATGCTCTGATATTGACAAAATTGCCAATGAGCTGACCCGCTCGTCAGATTGCAATTTCGCGCAACTGCCGTGTATCTCATGTGAAACTTCCTTTTCCGATTCTTATGTACCAATTCTTGAAAGCCTCCGACATCCATCACTTGTCTGAACATTTGTAGAATGTTAAGCGAGGTCTCCAATCTGGGGCAAACCGAAGCCAATACTATGTAAGAGAAGTGTCGACATATTCCGGGGAAAATCAAAGATTTCGGTGTTGTTTTCCAAGGTGTCCCATGACATGCAAACCGCTCGAACACGACGCTAAAGCTTGTCCAAAAACACAACAGGAATCCCATGTCGTAGGTTTCCCCAAGTGACACATTAAAAGTGCATCTGTGGTGCAAGTGATGTGGTGCTCGTGGAGAAAAGGTATAAGAACAGACCTACCAGATCCCTCTCAGGATATCCTACCAACCCCACACGATCCAAACACTCCTACCCAAGTCACTTTTGTTGCACTTGGTAACATCCTTCACCCACCACTATCGCTTACAGACACCCCAGTCTAGTTGTTAGGCCTTCTAATTATTAAATAACTCCGAAAAATATTTCAAGCGGTCAAAAATAAATTGAAAAGACTATCCGAGTGAGTATCGTAGGGCAATTCATATGTCTCATCATTGTTTCAGTCTAGAGATACTTCGAGACTAAGATCTTTTGTGCCCTTACCCGCAGGATCATGGCTAAATTCTCTGGAAGCGCCTACCTACTAGCGTTACTCCACTTGGTCCTTCTCGGCACTCAATCCACCCAAGGGACTGTTATCCATCAAGAACTGAAACGTTGGGGTCGAAGTGGAAACAGTCGAGAATGCATGACGGTGGCAGAGTGTCGCATGCGAGATCATTGGCCCAAAGTGTCAAGAATCAATGCCTAGCGTGCTTAATCTCCTCAACTATTACATCAGACCCGTTTTGGACTTCTCAACATGTGCCATTATTAATATAGTCAGACCATCTCCATAACAATTACAATCTTTATAATCATCAACAAAATTCTTCCGTGGTTTCTTTTCTCCGTCCATATCACTTGTCTCCAAGTTTAAGAGTATTATTGTGAAGCAGTATCTGAATGAAAACATTAACATTTATGTCCTTGGAGGTCATGAAGTATGGGATCCTCATACGAAGCTTTCAATTGACAGGTGAATCATGGTGATAATGATCAATTGACATTGCGTTCAGTCAAACCCTTTTCGCCATGGGAGCTGGCCAGATGTTCAGTAACCAGTTCAGCCTTCGGAATGGCCATGATGAATTGATTAATCCAGCTTAACCAAAGCCCCTCATCAAAGATGGAGAGGGGGAAGTCATCCCGCAGTGCCTCCCGTCGATGTGAAAGTCAGGGAGATACTCGTTCAGATAGGGAGGGACCGAATCCAGCGTCCATTCAGAGTAATTTATTTCTCCGGCCAGGCAGCATCAGTGTGATCGAATCAAGCCAATGTTTCTCTAAGCTTTTTCATTTAAGGTAGCTAGTAAGAGACATAAACTCATTTGACTCGGTCGATGGCCCCTTCGGCTTCATCCCACCTAAGAAGACCATCTCCGACCCCTCGGCCTCTCCTCGGGATGGCCAATCGAAGCAAGAACCGCCAAGAGAAAGAGGAGGAGGAGGCAAATCAGCCCAGCAGGAGGAATTGCAATACCATACGATCCTCAACTCGATCCTTCCCAGCTCCGTCAGAGTCTTGGCGTGGTCCCTCGTCCAGGAATCATTCGACGCCCGCTTCTCCTGCCAGGCCCGCCACTATAAATACTCCTTCTCGCTCTACGAATCCCCTCTCGCCCCGCCGCTGGACATCGAGGCCATGCAACGCGCCGCAAGTCGACTCGTAGGCGAACACGACTTTCGTAATGTATGTCGAATCGACCCCTCCAAACAACTCAACCACTTTCGTCGAAAAATCATCTCCGCTCAAATCACCCCCGTCAACCCCAACCGTCCTCCTCCTCCCTCCTCCCATGAAGATCGGGAGGCCTCTAAGCCCTTCGCCAAAGCTCTGGCTCCTGAGACTAATCCTCTGTTCGTCTTGGACCTTGTCGGGACTGCCTTTCTCTACAACATGGTCCGACACATCGTCGCCATCCTGTTCCTGGTCGGTATCGGCCGAGAGAAAGCCGAGATAATCGACCGCTTATTGTATACCGGTGACCCAGACCCATCCATAAACGCGATAGCCCATGAAACTTCGGAGCCCATCGAGCCGACCGAGTGTAAACCGGAGTACGCTCACGCGACTGCGCTCCCGCTGCTGTTGTACAAATGTGTCTATCCGGATAACATTTTCCAATGGCGTCCGACGCCAATAGGTTCCGCCCGACCTAGCTCAGCAGAGCCATTTGTACACTGGACATCCGCCCGAATCCGCGCTTTACTTTCCCTCCATCTCCTCACTCCTCCCGCTCTGTCTCCATCTTCTGTGCCCCCCTCGTCTACCCATCGTGTCTTTCAACCCTTGGGAAACGCCGCCGGCCAATCCTCGGCCTCTTATGTCCCCATCATCCGGAGACCTCGCGCTCCTCACTTCTCCCTCGTTAATTCTGCTTGGTGGAGTAAGGTCGGCGCTCGTCGACTTGCTAAACGTCATCCCCTCTAATCTACATTCTTCTTTCTTTCTTTTTTGACTCTAAGGGAGGGGTTTTTTTGCTTTGGCTTTGGCTTTCACAAGGCCCTTCTTTCTTTACACTGTTATACCAAAGAGCGTGGCCCCCGGGCACTGTGTAGAAGGATGGACTGCTTGGGTGCTGAGCTCAACAAAGCAGCCTCTCAGCGATAGAGCCATGAAGGGGCTGCCCAGGCTCGTTAAGTTACAAACCCAGAAGAGCAATATGATGGTACAAACTGAGGTACATGACAGTGTGCTGACACAAATACATTTTGTTTGTTCCTAGGATACCTGTGTGACAGATGTGGAATGGAGAGCTTTGGAAGCACCCTCCATAAAAGTAATCCAAGGAATTCCAAAGGAAAATAATAGGACACCACAGATGCAGGCCTCCATACAAGCCAAAGTCAACTTGAAGACAACTCCACCTGCTCCCTTGGGTGGTTTGTTTTTTGTCTTCAAGTTGACTTCAAATCCAGAGCTGCCTTGAAAATGAGTTAGGCTCTTGAAAGCCCCTTCAAGACCATGTAAGTTGAAGGGCCTGTTGGATTTGTCATGGTCTTCAAGACCTCTTTGGTCTCCAAGCTGGCTTGAGGTCAATATTCTATTGGAACAGGGATTGCTTTAAGCCATAGAGAGAGGAGACTTACTTTGAATGCCCAGTATGGGTGAACAGGATCCTCAAGATGGGGTGGCTGTTCCATGTAGAGGGGGCTGTCTAGATTTCTGTTTAGAAAGGCCTTTTTGAAATTGACCTGCCTGCAGCCAACCTGCCTTGCAGAAAAACTGGGAATGAACAAACTAAAGGTGTCATTTATGCCTAAAATGGGGATGAAGAAATAAAAGAAAAGAAAAACAAAACAAAACAAAACAAAACAAAACAAAACAAAACAAAACAAAACAAAACAAAACAAAACAAAACAAAACAAAACAAGCACCTAAAGGCAGAGACAACACAAGTCACAGGACACAGACACAGGCAAAGGCAGAGAGCAAAGAGAAAAGAAAAAGGAAGAACCAATATAGACAAGATCAGTTTGTTGCAGTCAGTTTCAATAAGAGAAAGAACTGTGGAAGTCATAACATACTAGATGAATGGAGTCTTGCAAGTAGGAGTTGAGGATTGGCAAGTGGTTGGAAGGAAGTGAAGAGTTGAGATAGTCAGCAGGACATGATGAGCAACACAAAGCACTAAGAAGAGTGCTGTCAAGAGATGTATTGATGAGTGAAAGAGCAGTGATCAGCAATTAAATGTGATGTACAAGCTGATGTGTTATTGATGAATAAAATGAATTGATAAGTTTCCATGAGGGAACAAAAGGGTTGATGGGAGGAAGAAAGCTTTCTGATTTTATAATCAAGAATCTTGGTGAGAGAGGGATTGCCAGCCTTAGAGACAATAAATATGGCCTAAACCTACGGCTAGGCCAATCATTATTTCCCTAAAGACTTCAAACAAACTCAAGTCCCTTAGAAAAGGGGAAATAGATCCTGGTAGCTGATGTAATAATGCATAATCCATAAGAAACAAAACAAATACCTTATAATATGTGAAGCTCATAGGATAATTACCTTATCCATGGAAAGATAAGGATTATCATCTAAAGGGAAGAAATAACCCACATAGGATACTGTAACACATGTTATAACAGTGAAAATGAATGGTCTCTACTTTGAGACTAGTGACTATTCCAGATTGAGAATGCCAAGCCACTTGTTTCTACACCAAGCCCCAAACACCATGCGCCAGATCAATTACAGGACACATGGTCTATATACAGCTTAAGCCCATGTGGTACTTCAAAAAGGAGGTTGAGAATTGAACATGTACTTATACAGGCAATAAAAGCACCCAGCCAAGTACTATTTATAGAAGTAATCTAAGCTGAAGGAGTGAAAGTCTATATAAACATACCCATCACTGCCTTTTTAGTTTTTCATCCAGATTTCTAGGTCAGCACCAGAATCACATTCTTAGTATTGCCTTAAAAAATCATTGAAGTAACCTTCTTGTCAGTATCCTGTTTATCCAGCACCATTTCATCCCTTATAATTCCATCAACCAATTCCCTTAAACAAGGAAGCAAATCTGTCCTCCCTTATTGGTTACACAAACCCCTTTGCCCTTAAATAGCATTTATTGCAGACCTGTCTTCAGGTTGGAGGTTGTCTTCAGACAACTTTCTCCTGTTTTCTTAAAGGTTGAGCCCAAGATTAAAATAATACTCAACACTCTTGGCTTCATCATATCCTTTCACCTTGTGCCCTGTAGTCACTAAAGAGACCCAGGCTCACAGGGATTGAGTGGAGTTATTGCGGAATGAGAAGGACAGATCTGATAGTGAGTCTGAGAGCTAGGTACAAGTGATGTTTTAGCACAATGGTAATTCTTATAGAAACAATAGGCGCAGAGGGTATTCCTTTAAGGAAACCAACAAGTGTTAGAAAGACTACACAAGATACTTGAGAGAGACAACAGCAAGCACACCTTTAAGGAAACCAACAAGTGTTAGAAACACTACACAGGATACTTGAGAGAGATGACAGCAAGCACACTTTTGACAGCAAGAACACCTTTAAGGAAACCAACAAGTGTGAGAAACACTACACAAGATACTTGAGAGAGACAACAGCAAGCACACCTTTAAGGAAACCAACAAGTGTTAGAAACACTACAGGAGATACTTGAGAGAGAAAACAGCAAGCAAACCTTGATGTGCAAGTTGATGTTGAAACAGAAGATGATAAAAATTGAATGTGCATTTCTTGATCATAAAAGAATTGAGATGAGAAAGAATCAGAAGAAATGAAATGAGAAGAACCTTTAAGGAAACCAACAAGTGTTAGAAACACTACCTGAGATACTTGAGAGAGACAACAGCAAGCACACCTTGATGTGCAAGTTGATGTTGAAACAGAAGATGATAAAACTGAATGTAGAAGAAAAAGGGAAAGCAGACAATTTACATAATTCACTAATCTAACATTTAGGTTTCATTGTCTTTGAAACTATCACTAATATAACCCTAAATGTGACTAATCAACCGGTTGCCAACTATACTTGAATTCTTAGAGGGATGTCACTCAGATGTCAACACAAACATGTCTACTACTGAATAAAAATGTGCAAATTCAATTTTCTGTGGTAGAAACATTATCAAGACCTGTATCATACTCCACAGCATGATTGTGGAGGATGAGAGAGACTCGTAACTGGATTACTGTTATGATCAAACACCTTTGGCTGTTATCACTCCAGTTGAAGTAGTACACCCTGGGAAAATATCATTCTCACAATTCATTGATAACTATCACTCAATGAAAGACTCTGAAGCTCATCATAAATTGCGGCAGGACCTTATCAAGCATCAATGGCAAATAAAAGCAAGATAACAAGTTGAATTTCCATGTTTAATTTTTTTTCTTCTTTCAACTTTCAATAAAAAAATTCATACAACTGAATATCCTAAACAACACAAATGAATAAAAAAGGTGTTTGATTTTATTTATTTTTCCAGACTGCAGGTATGGTGAATGGGATCATAAAAAACACATATGAGTGAACACTTCAATTTTTGATTCATTTCTTTAAACAAAACATTTTCTTCAAAAAAACATGAGATCAACAGAATCTTTAAACAAATTGAGATTAAATTTTAAGAAAACAAAATTATTTGAAAGAAATTTGTTTTGTTTTTTGTTTCTTAAAACAAAACAGTTTCTCCCAATGTGAGATTTAATTTTAAGAAATAAAGTTCATTTGAAAGAAACTTTATTTTTCAAATTTTTTTTATTTGTTTTTGATTTCTTTAAACAAAACATTGATAAGAAAGAAACAACTTTTTACTGGTTTTTTATTTATTTAACCAAAGAAGTTGATAGATTTATTTAAACAAAAAACTTTTTAGAATAATTTCTTTAACATGATAAGAAAAAGAAATCTTGTTTTAAGCTGACAAGAAAAGAATTTTTGTTTGTTTTTTATTTCTGTAAAAGTTCAAAAAAAAACAATTGGGTGCAACAAAAAAAACAATTGGGTGCAACAAAAAAAACCAAAAACAAAAATCAAGTGGAGGATGAGGTTGTATGATTGGCTTGAGTCATGTTGAGGATTTCTGTTTTTTTTGAATAAAAAATATTCTTTGCGGTCATCATCAAGATCTGAGATGTCTTGATTCATAATAGCAATTTGGCTATTGATGGCACCCTTCTCAGCAATCAACTTCAGTGATTTGCAATCAATGTCAAAGATGTTGTTTTGTTGCTTATATTCAGAGGCAACCCTTTCATGGGTTGCTGCCATCTTCCCTTTCCACATGTTTCCAGTTGTGTCAAGCGGCTCAAGTAGCTTGGTCTTCTTCCTCCCAATCAGTTGAGTTGCACTTGAAGTGTCAGTGGCAATTGATTTGTAGTTGGATGGCAGTAGTGTTTATAATTCCATCTTGAGTACATTATACTGAAGTTGAATTATTTTTTGATACATCAGAGGTCTGGAAAAATACTTAAACAAGTGAAATTTGAATCAGTTAAAAGGACCAAGACAGATGAAAACACTTTGGCAGAAAATGCTGCTTATAGGCCTTTCGATGTGAGTTTTACCAATTTTTTTTGAAGAGATCTTTAATTCTGATCTTCTTGTTGGGTTTATTCACTTTGTTTCATCTGTAGTGTGCTACATTCTCTTCAGTCACAGTTTCACTCCTCATTTCACATACATGTCACTAGTTGTCTAGCATACCCGGGACAGCAGTCAGTGTGTGGAAGAACTTTTTCCTCATCCTTCCACACATTCATCCCCTACTGGCTGCTGTTCCAGTTATGTTTTTCTTTGCCTTCTTTTCTCTTTTCTTCTTCTCTTCCTTTTTTGTTCTTCCTTCATATCTCAGTCTCTATCTTCATCACTGATGCAATGAATCTCATCCTTCCACACATTCATCCCCTACTGGCTGCTGTTCCAGCACTTGTCCAGCTTATCACTTCTTGCAGGAAACCGCTTATATAAACCTTATCTTCCTGCATATGCTGCACCACATGATATCCTATGTTGCTAAGGGATATAATCAGTTGCAGCCTGCCAAACAATGAGGGAATAATGCTGCAGGGACATATCTATACACCTCATCTGCCTGCATGTATTGCACAGCATCTGGATATACATACTGCACTGCCTGCCAAACAATGAGGGAATAACACTGCAGGGACATATCTATACACCTTATCTGCCTGTATGCATTGCACAGCATGATATAATGTGTTGATATGAGAACCAAAAAACATGACACATAATCCACACGCCTGCATGACCAGCTGTTAACTCCTTCCACCCAGAATATTGGGGGTCAAAGCCTCTCCTCCCACATTGCTCCTTCCTCCCTTCTTCCACCTCATCTAATGAATTCCTCCCTCCAAATCACAAAATACTGATTCCTCCACCCTTATAATGCCATATACCACCCTTATAAAGGTGGTATACCCTTATAACTGACTGTACCACTACATCCTTCCATCCTTCCTTCCATACCTGGTTGAGACATGTTCTCCCACTACTTACCACCTTACCTTGTCCCTTCCTGGTTGAGACATGTTCTCCAAATACCTTCCATCTCTTCTATTCCCTTCCTTTATACCCTATTCCCTCCTATGTACCCCTTGTCCTCCATTCCATTCCTCATAACGCTGTGCTATCTGGAATCCTATTGTCCTGCGTAGAAGTGTATCTTACATTTATTATACTATTCCTCCTCTTGTGATGAATTTTGCTTGTGTATATGCTATCCCAATGCTTCCACCATGTGCTTTTGGCATTTTCATGCAAATGGAGCACCACAACTCCCAGGCCAGGGGCACACCCATCAAAAAAAGGGTGTGCAGCCCGCACACCCTTTTTTTGACGGGTGTGCGTGCTGCACGCCCTGTTTTGGGCATGGGCACACCTGTAGATGGGTGTGCAGTTTGCACGCCCATCTACAGGCATGATGGGCGTGAAGCCGCATGCCCTGTTCAAAACAAGGCATGCGGTTTGCACACCCTGCGGGGGAAGTATACAACCTCCACGGCCGGAGGGATTCCCCCCATTCAAGGAGGTTGTATAACATCCTCAACCAGCACTGCCAGCATAATTGCCTAGGTTGGGTTCATCCCAGTTAAACTAGGATGCAAACAAGCCAATTTAAAGTAGGTTGACCTCAACCAATGAAATATAAAACCAAGGGGGGTCCGTTGGATTTAAATTTCATCAGTTGATTTCAACCAAGTTTAAATTGGTTGATTGCATCCCAGTTTAACTGGGATGACTTCATCCTAGGCAATTATGCTGGCAGTGCAGAGGGTTTCCCGCCGGTCAATTCAACCGGTGGTGACTTTCAGCCGAGGAGGTTGTATACCTCCCCGGTGTGGTGATCCATTCCACTTCATTACCATATTTTCAATAACTATTAATCACTTATAAAAACCCAAATACTTACATATATACACATATAAATCCTAAACCTTAAATATATTCAATATTATTATTTCATAATCAGAATCTACACCCCATTTTAATCCTAGTAACTCACTACAACCACCCTCAAATTCCTCATAGTTGAAGAGTTATAGGCAAACTCAGAATAATACAGCAAGTTATAGTATGAAGCAAGGTATAGAATACAATAAGTACATATTATAATTAGATATATTTCACAACCAAGATACATAATACATATTATATATTATATACTACATAATATATTACCTCATATACATAAACTCTACCTGCCCACTACTCATCTGTCACTGTCAAGACCATTTCATATGTGTCACTGTCTCTTCGACTCATCTGTCATATTTTTCCTTTCCCACAAGCTACATGTCATAGCCTTGTTGTTTCCTTTCTCCAGCCTGATGGCTAATCTTCTTTCTCAGAGATATAAGGACACTTGCTCCCTCTTGTTCCCTTATGGACCCCCTGACTTTCTATATGGACTCCATAGCTTACTAAATTACCCCCTACATATACCAGCATTACAGATCCCATAAACTAGTATACATACATAGTAGAGTTACCACCAACATATAAAATATATAAATATAAATATCAGCTTAGACCCAATATAAGAAGAGTGCCCCCTTTCTTGCTTTACCCACTTGGACTCCATAGCTACAAACCCTGCCCCACATTATACTTAATATATATATACTTTATACCACTCCCACCCCTCTTCCATTCCTCTCACCTAAGAGGTAGTAAACAAGTTCATCAGTACTATTCTTCTTAGAATAAATTAAAATTAGCCGCACCTTTATTTTATTCTTAGTGTTACACTCATTGTCAGCCACTGAGTACATATCACAGTACCTGACATGTACCACGTAACTGCAAATAACATTAATTATTATTATCTCTAATAATAATTACTATTCTTATTTGATTATTATTACTAATTAATTATTCTAAATAAACTCCATGTAATATTAATTATTATTATCTTTAATAATAATTACTATTCCATAGTTATTATTATTATTATTATACCTTCATTATTATTACCCTAATATTAATATTATTAAAGTACATTAATTACATTAATTAATATAAATACTTTAATAATATATTCATTAATAACTCATGAATAATTCTGGTTAAGCTATGTACTCCTGTTATACAAGATACATAACTTGTAGGCCTTTTGCCCTCCTTTCACGTGAAATATCCAGAGTAACAGATGTCACTCTTTCCCCTCTGATTACGCCCACATTCCTTAACATTGGAATATTTCACGTATAAGATATGTACTTAATATCTTATTAATAAAAGAACTAACTAATATTATAATAATTAATAATTATAAGATGTCCCAATCATAAGTGACATCATTATAAGCTAACATCTTTAATAATATTAAAAACAGATCATTAAATACAAATGTTATGATGTGATCCAATATAACTGATCTTTAAATACAAATGTCATGATGTGATCTAATTACACTAAGGACTACTGATATCAGATGTGTCACATAGCACAGCCTTAGTAGAAATCACATCATAAACATTAACAGATCATATCAAATGGATCTGTCTTGCCCCTGAAGTTCCACAGTACCTCCCAGGTCATGGAAGCGCTCATAGTTCCCCCCTGAGGAGCTCTTACAATATATAAACAGACTGTAAACAGTTGTTTATCCCCAAGAGAATATTTAGAACACATTAGCACAGTACATAACTTAGATTTATTTACCTTGCTTAGTTCCCCATTCTCCACCAATACCCCAATTCTGGATAATCTATAGTTTATTACTGTTATTACCTCAAGAATTGGCCACAACCTACCTTCAATAAGGTAGAAACCACTAACCCAAGTGAGTATCTCCTTGGATGCCTATTAATACTTTGTATTGATTTGGATGCGCCTAATTAGAGCAATTAGAGCAAGCCTCTCAGACAAGATTACTGATTGAGGAAGTACCTTTTTACAGGACTTACATATTACCCAAACCACTTTACACCATCAACCTAACTTAGTTACAACCCTTAACCACGGTTAGTTCCACACCCAGGCTGACACTCATTCCCCCTCAGAATTAGTCAGGACGGTGTGGTGCTCCATTTGCGTGACAATGCCAAAAGCGCATGGTGGAAGCATTGGGATAGCATACACACAAGCAACATTCATTACAAGAGGAGGAATAGTATAATAAATGTAAGATACACTTCTACGCAGGACAATAGGATTACAGACAGCATGGCGTTATGGGGAATGGAATGGAGGACAAGGGGTACATAGGTTGGAATGGGGTATAAAGGAAGGGAATAGAAGAGGTGGAAGGGATTTGGGAGAACATGTCTCAACCAGGAAGGTAGAAGGTAAGGTGGTAAGTAGTGGGAGATCATGTCTCAACCAGGTATGGAAGGAAGGATGGAAGGATGTTATTGGTACAGACAGTTATAAGGGTATACCACCTTTATAAGGGTGGTATATGGCATTATAAGGGTGGAGGAATCAGTATTTCGTGATTTGGAGGGAGGAATTAATTAGGTGAGGAGGAAGAAGGGAGGAAGGAGCAATGTGGGAGGAGAGGCTTTGACCCCCAAATATTCTGGGTGGAAGGAGTTAACAGCTGGTCATGCAGGCGTGTGGATTATGTGTCATGTTGGTTGGTTCCCATATCAATACATGATATCATGCTGTGCAATATATGCAGGCAGATAAGGTGTATAGATATGTCCCTGCAGCATTATTCCCTCATTGTTTGGCAGGCAGTGCAGTACGGATATCCAGGGGCTGTGCAACGGATTATATCCCTTAGCAACATAGGATATCATTTGGTACAGCATATGCAGGCAGATAAGGTGTATGTGTGGTTTCCTGCAGCTTAATTCCCTCCCAGGGCGAAATCTTGCAGCATAGCACACTCACAAGGAGCTCCCCTGGAGCTAAAATCCCTCACTCTTCAATATATAAGGAGGCCTCTTTCCCCCTTTTCATTTCCCTTTTTTTTATCATCAGCCTACAGAGGTTTGGTCACAGTGGTTATTTATTTAGTGTTAGTGTGTTAGTGGTAGTGGTAGTGGTAGTGGTAGTGGTAGTGATAGTAGTGGTAGTAGTAGTAACAGTAACAAATAGTATTATTAACAGTAACAAGTAGTAGTAGTAACAGAAGCTCTAGTATTGATTAAAGTGCCTTATCAAGAGATTGTTTAAGGAAGAGATCATTAACAACCTTCAATTAACAACCCATTATTAGTAACAATTTATATATTATAGAATTAATCCCACTGGATTATTTTTATCCATCATTGTTAGAAGTTGTAACAGATCTACGTGAATAGTGATTTGAGGTATCTAGGACTGATAGAGATTACTATATAAAAGTAAGATCTATCTTGGAATCAGCCATATCTTTATAAATATTGATTACAAGACTCTTAGTTATTTGCATAGTACCATTTAGAGGGGCAGGTCTTTCAAACCACCCGTAAGTTGTAATAGCCTTTCAACCTATTTGCAATTTATTTCCCCCTCAGCGGATATTTCACCAAATATATTTTTAGTGTCCCACAAGAGTCCTACAACGGAAGCTTTAAATCAGCACCCTTGGTATACATTACATTAGAACTAGTGTAGTCATCCATCTCCCTTCCAAGCTCTATTCTGCCCTTGAGTAGTTCCACACTGGCAGGCATGCAAACCGCACGCCCTGCTTTGAACAGGGAATGTGGCTGCACGCCCATCATTGGGTGTGTTGCACACCTGTAGATGGGCGTGCAAACTGCAAGCCCATCTACAGGTGTTCCCACGCCCAAAACAGGGCGTGTAGCATGCACGCCTTTCAAAAAAAGTTGTGTGGGCTGCACACCCTTTTTTTGATGGGCGTGCGGCCAGGGGAGTGCATTTATCAACCCCCCACATTTACACCCAGTTTTTTCATTTATTTTTTTGCAGGCAGATGTTCATTGTTTTTCAAGATTTTAAATTTATTTATTACACTTCTAGGGGTGCAGAACTTATGATAATTTTTATCTTGCAAAAAAACCGTGTCTTCTATTTCTTTTTGCCAATCTACCCGGTTTTTTTCAAAAAAAATCCCCACGGCTTAATTTTCATGAAGGGGGGTAGAATTCAATGGAACTATTTTTTTCAAAGAATCATTGGTTGGATTTGTATGATTTTTGGACACAATTTATTTCCAAACACCTCCACAGCTTTCTTTTAAGATATTCAGGGAGTTTTTAAATGGTTTCCTACACTTTAGAGGGTGAAGAATTAATTTTTCAAAAATACTGGTTATAAAGGTGACTCATTATCAGATTTCATGACAAAGAAATGGAAATATAATGGCACAAGGTAAGGAAAATAGTAAAATAGATATTCAACATCAGAGGGAACATAACTTTTTCCCCAAGGTCCAAATTGGGCTGAAACCACTCTTTCCATACCAGAGCTTCCTCTTCAGCCCAATGTTGCCAATATGGATCACTGCCAGCATAATTGCCTAGGATGAAGTCATCCCAGTTAAACTGGGATGCATTCAACCAATTTAAACTTGGTTGAAATCAACTGATGAAATATAAATCCAAGGGACCCCCCTTGGTTTTATATTTCATTGGTTGAGGTCAAGCTACTTTAAATTGGTTGTTTGCATCCTAGTTTAACTGGGATGAACTCAACCTAGGCAATTATGCTGGCAGTGGATCAATCCCAGGGGAAGGCCATATTTTAGCATTAAAAGTAAATCTGATGAGGTGTAGAAGACTAGAAATGAGTATGAGACATATGGGAGAGTGAGTGGTGGGTGGAGAAGAGAACAGACAAAAAGTGGAGGGCATTAGATCAGAAACCAAGACCACAGGTCTTTTTTAAGTGTCAGCCATCAAGTATCCATGAGCAGGGAAGGTCATCCAGTACTTCAGTGGGGCCTCTCCTTTTCCATCCCAAGAGAGTGCATCAATTTGATCCTTGTAGTTTGAGCCCCATATGTTTTCTAAAATATGATTTTAGTGGGTTTGGGTGGAAAATTGAGGAGGAGTGGTGGTTTAAGTGAAAATGGGTGGTGGGAGAGTTGAGAAAAATTTGGGGAAAAAATGGAAAATCTGAGACTTGACTTGTGGAGAGGAGGAAAAATGATGATTTTTAATGTTTTTTTTATGTGGATTGGTTTAGTGGTTGATGAGTTACAGGTACTAAAAGACAAACTCTAGAAACTGCCAGCAGTTGAAATTCAGCATACTGTAGTGTGACTTAAATTGTAACTCCATGCAATGACATTGAACCCTTTCATGCACAGTCACTGTGGAATGTGCACAGTGACTGTGCATTGAATCTTGGTTGAAACAACCTTTGAGAAAGGATTGAGTATCACCACAAACTTGCTTTGAGCTTCTAAATTTCAACTTCTGGCAGTTTCTATAGTTTTTCTTGTAGTGAGGGGGCTGAAGATTTAGGGTGGGGTGGTGTTGGTTTTTGATTGTGGTGAGTGGATTTTGATGTGGTTGATGGTTGATGTTTGATGAGGATGTTTGGGGAGTTTGCGCACACATCAAATGCCACCCTCCATATGCATATTGAATACAAATTAAAAATTACAACAAAAATGGGTGCCTGCGCAGAAAACCAGTTGCACTATGCAGCCGCAATTGTGCATAAAACCGGGTGTAAACACAGAAGAATTGGATTTTTTTATTAATGCCCTTTTTTTTTGAGATGATAACAAAAGATTTTTTGTTTTGTTTTTTCTTTCTGTAAAGATTCCAAAAAAAAAGAATGTGAAAAAATGTGTAATAAAAAAGTGGAGGATGAGAATGTTTGATTGTCTTGATTCATCTGGAGAATTTCTTTTTTTTAAACATAAATTATTCTTTGGACTCATCATCAAGAAATGAGATATCCTGAATCATAATAGAAACTTGGCTATTGATGGCACCAGTCTTGGCAATCAACTTCAATGATCTAGAATCAATTTTGAAGATGTTGCTTTTCTGCTTGGATCCTTTCATGGTTTGCTGCAATCTTCTCTTTCCATATATTGCCAGTCATTCCAAGTTGCTCAAGTAGCTTGGCCTTCTTCCAATTGGTCAATTCAGACTTGAAGTGTTGGTAGCAATTGATTTGTAGTCTGAAACCAGATTGTTATTAGGCAGCATGGATTTAATGCTAGGGCTTCTCAGTTCTAGGTTGTTTTTTGTATTGATATGTTTGGGCTTCTTGCTGTGGTTTTTGATGTAGCTGCACCACTTTGGTTATTTGATGAGGATGTTGTAGTGTCAAAGGTGCTTGAAATGAGTCCCCTGGTCTTTGGATAAAAGCCAAAGCACCCAGTTTATAGTCTTCAGCAGAAGCTCTGCTTTGAGCTTACTGATTAACTTGACTAAAGCAGCCTCAAAATTGTTTCATGAATTTCTGTAAGACACCCCATTGAGCCTTCAAGCTACCAGCTGTTTGGTTCAATCCTCCTAGAAGCTTGCCTCCAAAGGATTTGGTGACTCAAGACCAAAAATTTGTGCCTTCCTGGTTTGTTCCAACAAAAGGGTATTTTGTAATTTTAATCCACAACCAACAGAGTTGAAATTCCTTGGTTTCCTTATAATTCATCAATTGTTTTTTGGTGATTCACTTGTTTCACGAAGAATTTTTTTTTATTTTAATAATCAGTTTTTTTTTTCAAAATAATAGAAATAAAGATAAAAACAATTACTCAATTTCTTCATTATTCAACTGTGAATTGATTTTCCTTTCCAAAATTTTAGTTGAAGAGTCCAGCTGAAAGGATATGAATTTAAAATGACTGGGGGGAAGGGGCATGATTTCTGTGAGCCTGGGTCTCTAAAGTGACAACAGGACACAAAGAATGGGGGGCAACAGTTGTATTTCAAAGATATAAGGAAAACAACTGTTAAGGAGGAAAAAGGGAAAAGGGAGGAAAGAAGGTAAGATTATTGATGGATTTATGATTTGAATGATCTGAGTGCTCTGTATTAATGATAATCAACAACTTAAAAAGTTGGAAAGCTGTGCTAGAGACTTTGAGAAATGCAACAGCCTCTTCACACAATGGAAACGTGGAAGGTATCTGAGAAGACAAGTCTAATCAGCCCAGTTTTTTAGACTATGGTCAAGCAAGATAGTCAAGGTTATTTAGAGGGAAACCTATGTGGTTTGTTTCAAGGAAAAAACCACATAAAAAGACAGAATCTAGGCTGGATGATCTCTTGGGATGATTGAAGCTGATCTGATATGATGGATGGAGCTTGATTTGATCTGGTTGGATGAAGGAGGAGGAAAGGGAAAAGGATGGGGAAAAGAGGGGAGACAGAGAAGGACTACTTTCAGATGAGCAAGGTTCATAAAGGGGACTGACTGACAATACTGGTGAAGTACTGGGTGAAAGAGGCCTTTTGTTGGTTAGAGTGGTGAGCTGTAACTTGATGAATCCTTGGTTGGTGGTTCTGGGTGTCTGGAGGTTTTGCATCCTCCTTGCAGTGGAGGATACACCAACTTCGAAAATTTTCAAGGTTTGATTATGTAATCTTACATGTAGATGTGGTTGGCTGGCCTTGGTTTACTTGCTCAACCAGTTGCGGTGTAGAATTATTTATTTAATTACTCTATGAAGGAGTTGAGCAATTACAAAGTGTTCAGTGAACACTATTGTCAAAATTTCATGAGGAAACAGAATTTGCAGCCAAAATGATGATTAAGATTTAGGATAAAAAGATACAAGGCTATTGTTCATTGTTTATTGGGAGAAAAAGGGAATAAGGCAAGCTTTAGGTCAGGTGTGATGACTCTAAGGCTGACAATTCCACAAATTCATGCTGTGTGATAATTATCCCATGGGCTGGTATTGAGCTTCTATCCAGTTCTGGAGCTGTAATAGCAGCCAAGCTATAAAAAAAAAACAAGTTTAGCAGCCCTGGTGGCGCTGCTAAATGAGGTTTGGGGTGCTATATTTATTATAGCACCCTGGTTTAGTAGCTGCGGTGGAGATGCCCTTAGCATAGATGAAAAGGGTTCTGCACTAACAGTTAAAGTAGCTGAAACAAGTGCTACGCTAACAGTTAGTGTAGCTGAAAAGAGTGCTTTGCTAACAGTTAGTGTAGCTTTTCTTTTCAGCTAACAATGCTAAAAATCAGCTAAAAGACAATATCTGCAGCTTCAATTTTTTTTCTTTTTTTCAATAGTGCTAACACTACACTATGTGCAATTTTTTCAGCCAATAGAAATTATTTAGTGTTAGCTTCCCAAATCTCCATCTAACAGTAACTTTGTGGTAGTGTAGCTAAAACAAAAAGCTAAAACGATACTATGGTCAAGCTAATGTTAGCATAGCAGGCCTGTCATTGATCCTACTCTTTGGAAGAGAGAAAAATGAAACCAAGGGTCTTTTGAAGCTATCTTGCCCAGGTTTTTTTCTTTGTTGTTGATATGGCTGGCAAGATTGTTTAGGCTGCTGCAATCTGTTTGTGAATGCATCTGCCCATAAGCTAACATTATTCTACCTGAGGACTGTGCAGACAGCTTACTCACCTCTGATATTGAGTGATTCTTCTTGTGACTCTGGATCCAGAATGGCCTGGTATTTTGTCAATACTGGTTTGACTGATAGAAATAATATCATTCTAGTCAGTTGATCCCTCACCGTTTCTGAGTTGGTTAGTGGTACTTACCCAATAGGCTGTTGGCTTTGCTTGTTTGGTATTTGCTCTTTGTTGGGCTCTGGCATGGCTAATCCTGAAGAAAAGATCCAGGGTCCGCACTCACTTGATCCCCTTGATTATGTAAAATTCAGAATTGACTTGTAGGCATGGTCTACAACCATGCTCACTCATTGGGTTAGGGCTATACCTCTTATCCTCTTGTAATATTTGTGCACCCCCAAGTCTTGACAAGCTGGTCCATGAAGTACCAGCTCATTAATAACTTTCTGATGACTGTATCAGCAACCTGCAGGTAAAATTAGCATCATTTGTTCATTCCAAACCAGATGCTACACCAGTATGACAAATGATAAATGCAATTCTGAGCACCATGGTTTTTGCATGTATTGTTTCATCCATTAATCCAATCATTCACCCAACCATGAGAAAAGAAGAAAAGAAAAAACTAGGCAGAACAAGTTTCATTTGTTTTGTGTATATAGATATAACAGTTGGACTGACCACAGACAAACAAAGAAGGAAGAATGATAATAGATACATGGAAACAGAAAAAGATCAACACAGGAGCCTTCAAAACAGACTGTGAGACAAAAGAAAATGCAAATGCAAATGAAGATGACCAAGAAAGATTCTGTTTTTTTATGCGACAGGGAGGATAAAAGAACACAAAAAAAAGAGAGTAAGAAGAAGATCAAGAGTTGGAGGAAGGAGAAGAAAGGAGATCCGAGCCAAGAGGAGGATGATCAGAGGGATTAGAGATGGAGGAAGCAGAAGTAGGAGTAGGAGTAGTAGGAGAGAGTAGGTTAAGGGACCTTCCGGGGATAAACCCTCTTGAAGTTTTGCCGGGCCCAGTTCCACCACCGAAGGGCCATTCGGAGCGGGGAGTGGGTAGCAGAGGGTCACTGTCGGGATGAAGAGAAATAGTGAGGCCGGGAGTGTGAGAATCTGGTTCATCTGGATTAGCTATTGACTTCCTGAGTCCTAATGTTTCTGACATCCCTCTCCCACTCGCCGGCTTCTCAATCCCTCCCAGCGTCATTGGACCACCTCCTATCACGGTCGATAGTGTCGGAAAAAGCGCAGAGGGTGGAAGCGCTCGGGTTTCTGGAATCTCGGGCTCGCCCGAATTGATCTGCAAGTCATGGGGTTTTTTTTTTTTGGTTGGCAACGATTAAGAGAGACGGAAAGGTTGAAGAGAGAAAAAAAATTACGTATGTGTCGAGGTCGAGAGCCAGGAGACCTCGCTCCTCGTCACCGATTTCCGCGTCGCCTTTTCCGCCTCGATAACGAAGAGCGACGAGGGCCGAGAGGCTCCGTTTCCTAGAGATTCTAGGGTTGCGAATAGGGGCTGGTTCGCTGAGTGAGATATGGGAGTTTGAAAGGTTACCGAGTGACGATTGACTAGAGGGTGTGCGTTGTTGGTGGGGGATGGCAGAGGATTGGCGGAGGTCGGAGGAGGTGTTGAGGTTGGAGGAGGGCGCGAGACTGAGACTGTCCAGGAGTCCTCCCGGCTCGTCTGAGTCATCGTCCGTGAACCGCTCCGGAATCGAGTCGGAGTCAGAGTCGGACACCGAGGTGGCTAGCTTGGATGGCGTCAATGAAGGTAAATCGTTGAGATAGCCTGAGTCTAGTTGTCCAGCTGGTCGCCCTGAAGTCGGTGACGGCGGCGTAGGTGGGTTCTGGTCGTCTTCTACCTCAATACTGTTTGCTGTTTCGTGTGGTTCTATCGTTCCGACTCGTTCATCTTGTTGTTCGTTTGATGATGATGTTGATGAGGAGCTTGGTTGGTCTTGCTGGCAGGGTGTGCAAGAGGACATGTTGGCTGTCTTGCTGCTTCTCGGTATGACTGTTGAAAGAATTGAAGATGAGTGTGTGTGTTTGTGTGTGCGTGGCTTGGTGAGTGGGTTGGTTGGGGAAGATGACAGATGGGGAACGAGGGTCGGTTTAAAGTTTGGCCGAGGCTGCTGTTCCCAGGCCAGCGAGCAGCTTACATAATCCGCAGGATCTTGCTGCGGGTAATCGCTACGGGTAAGCTCAGATCAAATCAGCCCTAGCGACAACAATCTATGTACATACAGATTAGCTCCTTATCCATATCGGAGAGGAAATCCTACAAGTCATCAATCATCATGTCGCTCTTCCATCTGTGCACAGGCACAATTTACCAGAGACCTCTAGTCAGCAAAAATTCTACATGTTGTGTTTTTGATATGTGTTGGACACTGATTCTAGAAGTGCCTTCCAGACATCAGAAGTATAGCTTTTTGAAAATCAAACTATAAAACCAAATGGGAAAGGTCTCCAATCGTTTTTTTAAAAATCACCATATACATGTATGTACCAGCTGTATGTGCAGAAACAAGTTTATACCAACTTCCTGCCAGCCCTAGAGATAATCCAGAGTATCCTAAGAACTGAATTAGCTGTAAAACATAATAAAATAATGTAAATAATAACATATCCTAAAATATTAGTCAATAAATAAACTTATGATGTAAAATTAAGTGGGTTAACTCACTCAAACCACCACTAATGTAAAATCTGAGAGCCAATAATAGTATTTGCATAAATATGAGAGGAATAGATTTATGCTAATAAGAGAGAAATTACCTAGGTGCATGGTAATTTTCCAGTATTGTTCTATTATATGAATTAGCCCATGATGTGATTGGTTATTCATAAATTTCATGAGGTCATGGGGACATAGAAAACACTGTTCTCAATACAATACAATCCCCATTGCATCATAGTGCATAATTATCATGTTACCTTAGAAAATCCCCATCTTAGACCTTGAAATATTCCTTATAAAGAAGTTGCTGCAAGACTACCACCTCTGACAGTAGCCAATCAGCTTAGGTGCTTGCCAGCTGCTTAGTAAAAACTTATATTGTTACATATTTCATAATCATAAAAATGTTGATATTTGACCTTCAGAATATTAGGCTTGAGAGAGGGCAATCTTAATGGAGGGTCTGATTGGACCAAGGAGCAGGTTTAATGTGAAAAGGCTCAGACTTGATGATTTTATGGTTTCTGGCATACAAGTGTCAGCTTTCTGTACTCTACTCCACTTGTTGTGGTGTGTACAGTAAGGACTAAAAGAAATAATATTACACTTATAAAGTGTAATGAACCAATTACCAATAAGAATAATAACTTTAAGTGTTATAAAAACACTAAGTATCAAATAAAAACAGTTTATTACCCTGCTGCCAAAACTTCTATTGAGGGAATAAATCCTTAGAAGGGCTAACCAGATTTGATACACGGTTCTTCCAATCCAATTAAAGGTATTTAATTGATTGGGGGGGATTTGTTTGAAGAATTTTAACTAATTAAGATAGTATATAAATAAAGGCCAGTCCTCCTTACTTACAGGAGAAGGTGAGCGCCTTTGTAGCTTATAATAAGTTATCTGGTGTAGGTTAAAATTGATGGGGAGGTGATCTTCAAATTTAGTGAAGAAAACTCCTCTTAAATAATAAAATATTTATTATTTCACAAGCTTCTTGGAAGCAGTGATCAGGGTAAGATCACCAGGGGGAAATGATAACCATGTTTGTGATCTGATGTGAAAAATGGTGTCATTCCTTTTTGGAATAGGGGGTATCAAATATGACCAAATCCACCATTAAAACCCATTGATTAGAAATTGCCAAATCCACAATTTCTAACCAACGGGTTTTCAAAAAGGGGTAGCTAAAAACCAAACGGATTTTGAAAATGAAAAACCCTGGTTTTCCATCCAAATCCTTCATTTCCAAAATAACCCAATTAAATCACATCTCTCATCAGCTCACGCTGCACCGTTCAATCCAGTCCCTCTTGTCAAACCAAGCAAATATCACACCTCACCTCAACCAATCATGCGACAAGCACCCTCTCAACACAAGCAACTATTTCAAGCGGCCAACTCTGCTGCAACAGTATTGATTTTCGACTCAGATAACAAAGACTCAGGTCTTGAAGATTTCTACCGTTATTGTCAATCAAAACTCCAGAAACAATACCTCAATGCCAGAGGCACCACTACACGATTCCATCCTTGATATGACCTTTCAATCATTCAAGAACTTCCTCAATCATGCTTCCTCCAGCTTTTTCAAATGTCGTTCCCATGTTTCCTCAATCTTCTTCAACTGATTGAGTCAAATCCAATCTTTCACAACTCCTCTCAGAATCCTCAACGAGACCCATCAGTCCAACTCGCTATTGCTATGTGCCGTCTTGGATCAAACGGAAACGGTGCTGCTGTGTTCAGACTCAAGAATCTCTTCCAAGTTGGCTATGGAACAATCAACCTTTACACATGTTGGGTGATCAAGATTTTTTATCAAATGCGCTCGCACTTGGTATCTTGGCCAACTCAAGAATAATGTATGGAATCATCTCAGGTCATGCAAGATGAAGGCTTCCCTGGATGTGTTGGCTTTGTTGATGGAACAACCATTCCACTGAGTCAAAAGCCTCCGCACTGCCAGCATAATTACCTAGGTTGAGTTCATCCCAGTTAAACTAGGATGCAAACAACCAATTTAAAGTAGGTTGACCTCAACCAATGAAATATAAAACCAAGGGGGGTCCCTTGGATTTATATTTCATCAGTTGATTTCAACCAAGTTTAAATTGGTTGAGTGCATCCCAGTTTAACTGGGATGACTTCATCCTAGGCAATTATGCTGGCAGTGCCGGTGGACGGTAACCACTACTGGGATTGAAAAAAACGGTTGGATCGTTTGCATTGGTTCCACTATTTTACAGATTCTTAGCTGATTTATTGGTTGCTTTCCAAACAGTTACTCTATTTCGGTCACTCTTGTTTGTGACATAAACAAAAAGTTCATATCGTACCTTGCAGGCTACCCAGGATCCTGTCACAATTGTTATGTCTTCTCTAATATGAAGCTTGCTCAAAATCCAGAACGATTCTTTGACCAACACCAATTCCTCCTGGCCGACTCTGCTTATTCAAGTGATCAACATACTGTTCCAGCCTACAAAGGTTCTGACTTACTTATACCTGAGAATGTGGATTTCAATTACCATCTAGGTCAATCAAGAGTACGGATTGAACATGCCATTGGTATTCTAAAGGGTTGATTTGCCAGTTTGCGAGAAATTCGATCACAAATCAGGAACCCTCGTGAGATGAAGGCAACGTTCAAGTGGATCATCACCTGCATTGTTCTGCATAATCTTCTAGCCGACCTCAAGGATCAGTGGCATGAACTTTACAATGAGGAGGAACCAGAAGCAGCCCCGGCCTTGTTGGAAAACGTTGAATCTAGTAACGATGGATTACGAGGACTGTTACGCCCCATAACGCTTGCACTCTTCAACTAAGGTGAATAAAATTCAACATTGACTTGCAGAACAATACGCTTCCAGCTTTCTGACTCTTGCTTTTTATTTGGTTTCCTCGCAGTGCCAATTTTTCTTGATTGCTCTGCTTCATTACAGATGATTGTTCTCTTCTCTTCTGGAATGCCAATAAAATCAATAACCTTTTTACACTCATCAGTGCCTTTTTGGCAAATGGTATTGGATCAAAATATGTTTGAGCTTGCTTTTTTCTTGCACACATAAGGGCAAACATCTCTACAGATGGGAAGTTTTCTCTGAAGTACCTTAAGAACCCCCACCATCTCATCAGGTAATCTTATCAGGTAAAGTAGTATCTTTACGATACTCAATTCAAACTAGAACTGACCAGGTCCTTTGCTTCTAGGACCGGACCATACATGTTCCCCGCTTGCTTTGGATTTGTTTGAGTGTCAACCAAGCAAACAGGCTCTCAACAGCCCCTAGAACTTCTCAAGGTAAGTAGGAGCTGTCATTATTTATTCTTGGATCTTTGTGTAAGTTCCTTGCTCAATTGGGTTGCCAATTGAGCAAGGAACTTATCTGATCTCATTCTTCTTCAAGCAGCCTAGATTGGTGACTGATCCAGGCACTTTTTTTTTTCTCTTGGGTTGGATTGAGATAACAGGCCCTCAACAGCCCCTACCACCTCTCAAGGTAAGTAGGGGCTTTTATTCTTATGTTGTTCCTTGCTCAATTGTGTTGCCGATTGAGCAAGGTAGAGACTGACTCGTATGTATTGGGATGCAGGCTTAACAATTTGAGAATTCTGTTGACGAACCGATGGGCAACCTATCAACCAAGTTGGTTCATCAGGCCAAGGTCCCTGAGCTGGCTGAAACGGTTCAACGGTATCAAACATGCCAACAGTTCTGTACTGTTTATGGCTTGGACCACTTTCAAGCCATCAATGGGACAGAATACAACAAGGGTTGAATTCTTTTGCCAAAGAAAACAGCTTGCTCTTTGACTCACTCTACACTCCTGCAGCCTTCCTTGACATCACCAAAACAATCCTTGGCAGACTCCATAGCCCAACCCACCAACAACTCTGTCGCAATGAATCCCAAAGAAGTCGTTGCCATCAGAGACATCAAGCCCGCTCTGGCATTCCAATTGGATTTTTCTCGATTGTCTAACTTCCTCGTTACTCCTTGCCCCACAGAGAACAGGCAGATTCACATTTACTACGCCAAAGGCAAAGAAAACCCGGCCGATTCAAGATTCACTGTGAGAACCATGTCAGTTTCCAGCATTTCTTTCCTTGGTTGTTTTTGGATGAAGGGAAAAAATGTAGGTGACGTTTGGATCCACTAACCATTTGAGATTGGTCTGTAGCGTTCAGCCCGGATGCATCAAAGGCTCAATCAAAGTGGCCGATTATCTGGTTGCCAAAGCCGAAAGGCTGTTGAATAATGCCCTCAATGCTTTAGAACTCTTTTCCGCAACAAGAAGGGGCGTAGATTTCAATCATGTCAAGTTCATCAAAACCAATGGAACCCAGATTGGTTTTGATGAACTGCAAGCAGCCTTGGCTGGGTTCCTTGGGCATCATGTCAGTCCGTTTGGCGCGCCTGTTCGTATCTGGTTTCGTTGACTAACACCCCTTCCATATTTTCTGTGTAACAGGTTCAATGCTTGTGGAGGTTGCGTGTAACGGCTGCTGAAGTCCGTCTTGTCATTGAAGATGAAAGGGGTTCCCCTCAAGCGATTCCATGTCATGATTGATAACGTGTCCGGTTTCGTCGTGAAAGTCAAAGGGTACAAGGAAGTGACGGCTGAGAAAGGCCAAACTATCTTCAATTCCATAGGGCCGGTCGGTGCTTACCACCTTCAGCCTGTCAATCGCCCTTACCCAACAAACAAAAGGCTCCAACCTAAGCAATTCAAGGCCCGAGTAGTAGGTACAACGTACTGCTACGACTTCCCCGATCTATTTAGACAACCAGCCCGTCGTGAATGGAAGTGTTGATCCGAACGTATTACCTTCCTTAAGCGACCAACAGATCTGTGCCCTAATGCAACTGGTGCCGAGTTACACACCATGTGTATTGAGGCGGACAGCTCAGCCAAGCGGGAGAGAGACACCAAGATTGCCCAGCCTTCCTCTTGAGAGAGTAGCTCTCCCCACCTTATCGACTCCTCCCCAGATGTGCTCAAGATGGCTAGCATCTTCTCCACCTCCGTCCAGCGCGCTCCAACCAAGTACTCGGTAGAACTCGCCGATGTCAATGGTGATGCACTAGACCATCTTTGTCTGTCTTTTCAGGACGATTTCAAGCCTGCAATCTGTCAAGAGGGGATTGTTCTCAGCACCAGACCCCCCTCACCTGAAATCGGCCAGATGAATTGTCAGGACGTTTCCAAGCCTGCAAACCGTCCAGGTAGTATTGTTCTCAGCACCAAGGATGACTTTGGAGTCACCCATGGTGCTGAGAACAATCTCATTTTCCCTTGTCTGAACACCAGTTTTCACTCGACAAGAAGTTTGCCCTCATCTTTCAAGTTCATGTCAGTGTCCAGGTACTAATCATTTTATTTTTTCTTTTGCATTTTTTTTGGCTCCTGTTTAGGTGCCTCAAATCTACTCAACCTTTTCCAAACCTCAGCAAGAAACCACGCCTCACAACCATTAATTGGATCAAACGCCAGGAATCTTTGGCCGCTGAACCCAACCAACCACAAGTACCCTTGCCCAGCCCCTCCCCAATCCAAGCTGATGTGCCGCTGACTGTTCAAAGATCAAGTACGAACTGTAACGTCCATTGGTGGTGTGCTATTCCTCTTGATCTAGAACAGTCACAGCACATTAGTGAGGAGCAAGGAGGGGATGATTCTCACCACGAGGAGCCGCCGTCACCTTCTGTTTTGACGTACAATTTGGATTCAGACAGCCCCTCCTCAGACGCTGGCTCTACCAACAATGAAAGTAGTGACAAGGACTCAGAATCATCCAACTCCTTGAAGAAAGTCAAACTCAGCCGTCAACCTCGCCCACCTACATGCAACAAACACTCCAATCCCAATCCCAACGTGCCTCCTAACATGTCTCAGATGGAATCAAAGTGTTGCGTAATTTGTCAAATCTATCGCGATTGTGATCACTATCAAGAACAAGATGTACGTGGAAGCAAAGGGTTCAATGAAGCATGAGGTTCTTGTCTGGCTCCGCAATCACACCTCAGTAAAAATCAAAGGAAGCGGAAAAAGTACAAAGCCGCCACTCGATCTCATTGCCGTCAAAGGGCCAATGTACATCTTTCTGGCCAGTCCCATTGGGGATGAATATACCACTCCTCAAAATCTGATATCTGCACTGAATATCTTGGGGATCATTTCTGTTGATTTTGAAAAAGATATAGCAAGCCTTGTTAATTTTCTCTTGGTAGTATAAAATAACCAACTGACTAGAATTTAGAAATATATAAAAAAATGAAAACAAAATAGAATAGCTGCCAGTAAAGTACCTTCACCTAAACTACGAAACATATAAAAGAAGCGATCACCAAAATAATTTAGAGGATCTTCATAATTACCCTTTTGATAATTGTTACAAGCATTAGCAATAGAAAGATTAATCTGCAAAGACATTCCTAGGCGATTGAATGAAGAGCTAGTAGTAGGAGGAAGGGTGCAATGTTTGTACTTGTTGGCTTGCCAGATCATTTTGACTATCCCATGTTGTTTATCAAAGTTAATACCTAGTTTGTGATCTGGGAAGATGTCAACAAACTGGACTCTATTCCACAAATAGTGGTGTGTACAGTAAGGAATAAAAGGTCTTACACTTAAAAAAGTGCAATAAAAATAAATATAAACAATATTACTTTGGTGTTTTGTTAAAAAACACTAAGTATTAAAAAAAAACAGGTTACTACCCTGCTGCCAAACTTCTGTTATGGGAATAAATATCCTCAGAAGGGCTAACCAGACTTTAACACGGTTCTTCCAATTAAATTAAGAAGTATTAATTTAATTGGGGGGATTTGAAGAACTCTAACTATTAAAGATAGTTATAAGTATAAAAAGGCCAGTCCTCCTTACTTACAGGAGAAGGTGAGCGCCTTGGTAGCTTATAATAAGTTATCTAGTAATGGTTAAAGTTGATGGGGGGAGGATGTCTTCAATTTGGTGAAGAGACCTCCTCCTTAAATAATAAAATATTTGTATTAATTCCTCTGCAATTTAATTGTCAGTGGGGATTGGGGCAATATTTGACATGTGATTCTGATCAGCCTGTTCGTGGTAAGAAGGGAAGCATGGTGTCATTGAAAATGATACCATGTTTATTAATTAACTTAATTTAATGTTTATTTCTCTCAATTAAACTAAGTAATTCTTAATCACATGTACATGTAACTTCCTTTGGGGTTAGAGCTTGGAAAAGCGCTTGATATGGAGAGTTAAACATGTGGGATTTGATTTATAAGTTATTACTGCATAATTAATATACTTTACATAAAGATTTACCCTTATTCATGTGTAATTTTTATACTATAAATTATTATGGGTTAATCTTGGATCTTCCAGGATTTTCAAGAAGAAAACCATGCCAATAAATGGTTCTTTATCCATTTATTGCATGTTTGAAAATTAATTTTCCAAAGATTTTCATAAATTAAATTATACTTATTTTTAGTAAAAAAAAATAGATATAATTTAAATAAATGATTTTTATTCAATGTGGTCATGAGTGTGGCTTGAACTCAGGTCCTTATGTCAATGACAGTTATTACTGAGCCAGTCTCTTACTGTTAGACTATTGTACCATTTGATAAAATGATAAGGTCTAAATTCCTTTTTGTTCAGACTATAAAAATTAATAAATAAAGAATAATAATAATAATTATTCAAGCTTGCAGTTTTCAAGTATTACATGTTACATTATTACATGTTACATAATACATGTAATATCTTGGTGGCTGACACTTGTTACATAATACATGTAATATCTTGGTGGCTGACACTCACCCACACTAAAAAAAGAGAAAAAAGGCTAATGTCTTTTTTCTACTCTATAACTTCTAAGTAGAGAATCATTATTAATATCTTTAGCTTCCAACCATTTGTCTTTGTCTGCTAAAGAGTTCTTAAATCTGACAAGGCATTGTTTAATACTTTGATTATTTTTCATAATTCTTCTATCATTAATGATTTTGAGAGGAATTAAAATTTCATCATTTATTATAGGTGGAATGGGTGTGTTATTCTTAACAGGGACATTGTTATTGTCTTTATCAGAAGTGATATATTTCTTAAGAAGACTAATTGGAAAAGTTGGATGTTTTCTATGGAATGGTTCTGTCAGTATTACTTCCACTGCATTTGGGCCATGAAAAGCTTTTACTACAAAGGGACCAATAAAGGAGTCTCTAAGTTTCTTAGGACCATCCATGTTAGCAAAATTTACTGTAGATATCAATACTTGATCACCAACTTTAATGTTAGCTTCTTTATGGGTCTTATCCCATCTTGACTTATTATAGTCAACTGCTTGTTTGATACAATCTTGAGCATGTTTCTCAGCTTTATTCATCATATTCAAAAATGATTCAGATGTTGGATGAATGTGTACTGTTTTACTAAGCACACTGGTTACAGGCATAACAGGAGTCCATCCCCTTTCTAATTCAAAAGGAGTTTTGCCAGTAACTGAGTGTTTACTTGAATTATATGCATATTCAAGAGCTGGAAATAAAGATATCCAATCATGAGTAAAGCCATCTTGATCTTTATAACTAAGGCCAAAGGCACAATATCTTCTAATCATGTCTTCTAGAGTTTGTATCATTCTTTCAGCTAAACCATCTGTCTGAGGGTGATAAGCTGTAGAAAATGCTAATTTAGTACCCATTAAATTGAACAAATTATCCCAAAATTCAGAAGTGAATTTTGGATCTCTGTCACTGATAATGACTGAAGGACATCCCACATCAGCAATGATATTATTCCAAAATAATAGAGCTACATCCATTGCATTATTTTCTTTAAAGCAAGGAATAAATCTTGCCCTTTTAGAGAATCTGTCTACTACAACTAAAACACAGTTGTAATTTTCTTTACCTGCTGGAGGTAATCCAGTTACAAAGTCCATGTTAATGACTTCCCATCTGGATTTGGGTTCATTTATTTCTTGTAACATACCATGTCTTTTACCAGTAGCTTTATTTGCTTTCTGACATCTGTCACAAGAAGAACAATATTGTATTACATCTTTTCTCCAATCAAACCACCAAGCTACAGACCTTACTCTTTCAAGGGTTCTGTCAGTAGACATGTGGCCAGAAAACATATTATCATGACATTCAAATAAAATGTCATTAATATGATTTTGTGATGTGAGTACAAGACTACAAGCATGGTTACTTTTATAATAGAGAAGCCCATCTAGGAGTACAAATCTTTTTTCATCAAATTTTCTTTTCCAAGGTGGATCCAAACCATTTAAAATTCCAATGTCTTTGAAGTCTGATTTCAGAGCTTCTACAATTATAGTGGTATTTTTGTTATTGGAGTAACTGTCTACAATTGTTTCAAAGAATTCATCTTTGAGGCTAGTAATTGTAATACCCATAATTGGTAAATCTCTTTCCATATTTTCCTCATCATATGCAGGATTATCTGGAGTATTTGGCAAAGACCATCTACTAAGTGCATCAGCATTCTTATGTATCAATCCTTCTCTATGAGTTATAGTCATAGAACTTCTCCATT
The DNA here is from genome assembly GCA_007896445.1 of Puccinia hordei. Classification (NCBI taxonomy): domain Eukaryota; kingdom Fungi; phylum Basidiomycota; class Pucciniomycetes; order Pucciniales; family Pucciniaceae; genus Puccinia; species Puccinia hordei. The sequence goes on from RDRW01000702.1 coordinate 126,689, forward strand.
CTTGGATAGAGATCTGCCATCTCAGAATGTGTCTGTTTGGTGACTTAAGATTTATAAGACTTTTGAGGGCAGTACAATCAGTTATTACTTCAAAGAAGCATCCATCTAAATAATAGTACAATTTTTCTAAAGCCCAAACCAAACAAAGACATTCTAGTTGAGATGCACCATATCTTCTTTCAGAATCCTTCAATTGTCTAGAAATGAAGACTACAGGTCCTTCAACTGGTAAGTCATCTTTGATTTGAACTTGGTGCAAAGCTGCACCTAGTCCTTCCATACTAGCATCTACATAGAGTTTGTAGGGTTGAGTAGGGTCAGGGTGGAAAAGTACAGGAGCTGTTGTTAACATTTCTTTTAAAGTGTTATATGCATCTATTCTCTCTTTAGTCATTTCAAATACTACACTAGGACTGATGAGTTTTGTCAGACTAGAAGATATGGAAGCATAATTTTTTAAATGTTGCCTGTAATAACTCATAAATCCTAAAAAGCTTTGGAGTTCTTTTACAGTAGTGGGTACTGGTTTAAGTAAAACAGCAGCCACTCTGTTTTGATCTATTCCTAAAGTAAGACCAGATACTACATGTCCCAGAGCTTTGAGTTCATTAAACCCAAAGTGACATTTAGGTAGAGAAATTTTCATGTTCATCTTGATTGCCCTTTTAAGGATTAGATCTAATCTGGTCAGGTGCTCATCCCAATCTTGAGAAAAGACAATGATGTCATCTATGTAGATAATCAACCATCCTTCTCTGAGTTCATTGTAGAACTCAACATCCATCATTCTTTGGAAATGAGAAGGGGCATTCTTAATACCAAAAGGCATTCTCAAGTATTCATAAACACCTAAGTAGCAAATAATCCTGAGATATTTTCTACTTTCAACACTGACAGTGTTTTGATGAAAACCTTTAAGTACATCCATTGTAGAGATATATTTGGCTTTGGCCAAATTTGTAAGTGATTCATTAATTTTGGGCATAGGATACCTGTCTGGGACAGTAACACTATTTAGAGCTCTAAAATCACCACAAAGTCTTGACTTGTTATTATGCCAAGCTATTATTACAGGTGTAGTAATATCAACTTCTTCTCCTGGAGAGACTTTTCTAAGGACTTTCAGTTTTAATAAAGTGTCTATGTGTTCCTTAATAGCTTCCCTGCTCCTGGGACTAGCAGGATAAGGGGATCTCCTTAATATTGGAGGAAAAGGTTTTTGAATGGTCAATTGAATGTTGACTTCATGTCCTTTTATTGCTCCAAACTCATCTTTAGGAGTATTGAATGCACTAATATTCATGTACAGGGTATTGTACAACTGAGTAACTTGATCACTTGACAGCTTCTCATATACATGAGCTTCCTCTTTTATTTGGTTTTTAAAAGGAATGATATTATTAAAGGAAGAAGAACTTCTAGTATCATAATGATACTGTACTGTACTATCTCCAATTGTAACATAATTGGAATCTGAGTTGATCAGATTAATTTTATAAGCATGTAAATAATTGTTACCAATGATAAAATATTGGGCTTTGATATCTTCCATTACCATAAATGTCATGTTCATTGTAACTGTACCAAGAGTTAAATCATAATTAATTTTTCCTATATAATTTAATTTTTGGTTACAACTCTTATAAGTTTTATTATCAGGGCTGACAATTTTAGATCTATAGTCTTTATCCAATTGAGATAAATATCTGGTTCCCACACAAGATACATAAGCACCTGAATCAAGTAAAGTATTCACAGTGATGTCATTTAATTTCATTTTAATAACACTACTCTTTCCTTTACTCTCATCTATGTGAAATATGTTTCCAACAACATTTTGGGAATCCATGTTGTCCTCATCAAGTTCAGATTCTTCATCCAATTCTGGATCTTCTGATTCTTCAGAAATTTTGTCTTCAGATATATTGTTAACTACTCTTTTTCTTCTGCAGTCTTTAGCTGCATGACCCTTAATATTACAATTTGTACACCTAACATCAGAATAATTCTTTGTTTTATCTAATGCAACAGGTGGATTAGGTACAAAAGGTTTGCTCTGAAATTTTGATCTTTTACCAAGGTTAGTTTGGTCAACTATTTCTTGTAATACATTAATTAGAGTACTAATGTCTGCTTGAGTAGTATCTAGTGCACATTTAACAGCATAAGCTACTTCTCCATCACACAAATCTAATAGTTTAATATTGATCTGTTCAATGTTCAAATAAGGCTCAATTGACTTAATCCTTCTGTATTGTTTGGTAACCCATGAAGATACAGAAGGATTATTGGCATCAAATCTTGAAGTATAAAAGGCCTTTTGTACCCTTCTTCTCCAAGTAGCATTACCAAACTTTTGTTCAATTTGTTGTTTCCACCATTCCCATGACTGGAGACCAAATTGGGCTTTAACACCTTTATACCATTGGTTGGCAGAGTTCTTGAATAAAAGATTTAATCTAGAAACAATAATTCTATCATGTAAGTCTATATCAGACTTAAGAGTGTCAATCCACTCAATGAATTCTGTGTGGTCATATTCTCCTTCCCCTGAGAAAGTGGGCCAATCAGATGTTTTGGGGATGGAGGCTAACATCTGTTTTCTAACTTCTTTATCCACATCAATAAGATGTCTTTCAGGACTATTTGATGTGTTAAAAGTGGGTACTGTAACATAAGAATTCAAGTTTGGATTTAGAGGCTTAATTTCTTCTGGGATTAAAGGAGTATCTTTACTGATTTTTTGATTACAATTTACATTTAAATCAGAATTTGAAAAATGCAATTGTAAGGACTCTACAGATTTATTAAGCAAAGTTTGATTAATTTTTATCTCTGATATATCAGAGATAATCATGTCAATTTTTTGTTCAATGGTTTTTACTTCTTTGCCTTTAAAGCTTAAAGTCTTAACCTCATTCTCAAGTTTCTCAGTGACATGTTTTAAATGTTCATTGATTGGTTCTACATCTTTCAAGAAGTATTTTTGTATTTCTGTAGTAATGTCACTACACATTTCAAGAATACTAGATTGATTTGTACATACATCTTCTATAAAACTGGATTGGGCTACAATTTTCTCTTCAGTTTTAATGTTATTTTTATCTATAACTGATTCTAATTGAAGAAACATATCAGACAAAGTGTGTAATAAAAATTCTTTTGTTACTAATGTATCTACTCTTGTTGGTTGTTTTGAGCTCTCTGCTCTTGGCGAGAGTGGTCGATGTACTGGTACGTGCCTTGGATTTGGCGCGCTAGGCGGAACATTTCGCCGTACACCGAATTCCTGTATTCTCGTCTGGACATTCGACGATGCTCGGTTGGACGTTCTGGTCCGGTCTGAGCTCGGTTGGTCTGTGCTCTGTTGTTTTGCGCTGGGGGCGCTGGCGGCAACGGAGGCGGAGCCGGTGCTGGTGCTAACTCTCTGCGGGCTGGCGGCTCGTGGGCTATCTCGGTGGAAGTCACCGTGCTTGGTGTGTTCGGCGTCTCGGCCGGTTGGCTGCTCGAGGCTTCGCTGGCCTGGGTCTGACGCTGGGCCCTCCTTATGACGAAGGGGTTCCAGCCTTCCGTCAAGATCAAGGTTTTGCCCGTCCCCAATATTTTCTGTAAGCTGCGATGCGTCGCCAAAGCTTGAGTGAGGAAGAGATCTTTCATCTCCTCCTCCTCCCACGTAGCTTCCTGGTAGCCGCGGAAATTGGCTTGATGTTGTTCCAATATCAAGCGGGCTGCTGGATTTAAGCTTGCGTGTACTAGGGGCAAGCGGAGGGAAATCAGCAATTTTCCCCGCTAGTCTGTTACTAACGCGGAAAGAAGGTACTGACTCTCGTCTCTTTCCGCTATTTGGGCTGGGGTCTCTGTTAGACGGCATGATAAGGCAAGTGTGGATGGATTAGTATGTTTTCGTTGCGACGAAATAAATAAACAAGTAAGAAATGTGTGATTTACGAGTGGTTATGGGAGTCCACGTATCAGCGGTGACTCTCCTAGATGCACTGGGTGGCGGGGAGCTTCTAACTTGTATAGGAGCCGCGTCAGGGATCACAGTATCTTCGTTTGGAGCCGCAGGGGTTCTATTTTGGTCGTTAGAGGAACGAGATCGACGGTTAGAAGTACGACCTCTGGGAACGTAAACTTCTGACACTAATAACAAGAGTATTATTAGTGAAAAGAGCAGGTTCCAGCGAAACTTTTGATGTATAAAAAACTAACTGTTGTTGTGTTTTGACTGAGATACGATTTTTTGAAAAAGTTGACTATTAATGATTTGATTCTTAAGGAAGAATCCGCTTTTTTTGAGTATAAGTTTTGGTTTTTTTTTTTTTTTCTGTAAAAAAAATATAAGGATCAAATCACAAAAAGTCAGTTATGATGTTTTTTTCTTCAAAAATATTTTGATAAGAAAAAAAATAAAGAATAATAAAGAATAAAATTTTTTATAAAATTTTCGATTTTTTTTTTTTTTTTTTTTAAAAAAAAAATTGATAAGTTGAATTTTAAAAGGCCAAATAATTTATGGCCACTGTTGGGACACCAAATGTCAACAAACTGGACTCTATTCCACAAATAGTGGCGTGTACAGTAAGGAATAAAAGGTCTTACACTTAAAAAAGTGTAATAAAAATAAATATAAACAATATTACTTTGGTGTTTTGTTAAAAAACACTAAGTATTAAAAAAAAACAGGTTACTACCCTGCTGCCAAACTTCTGTTATGGGAATAAATATCCTCAGAAGGGCTAACCAGACTTTAACACGGTTCTTCCAATTAAATTAAGAAGTATTAATTTAATTGGGGGGATTTGAAGAACTCTAACTATTAAAGATAGTTATAAGTATAAAAAGGCCAGTCCTCCTTACTTACAGGAGAAGGTGAGCGCCTTGGTATCTTATAATAAGTTATCTAGTAATGGTTAAAGTTGATGGGGGGAGGATGTCTTCAATTTGGTGAAGAGACCTCCTCCTTAAATAATAAAATATTTGTATTAATTCCTCTGCAATTTAATTGTCAGTGGGGATTGGGGCAATATTTGACATGTGATTCTGATCAGCCTGTTCGTGGTAAGAAGGGAAGCATGGTGTCATTGAAAATGATACCATGTTTATTAATTAACTTAATTTAATGTTTATTTCTCTCAATTAAACTAAGTAATTCTTAATCACATGTACATGTAACTTCCTTTGGGGTTAGAGCTTGGAAAAGCGCTTGATATGGAGAGTTAAACATGTGGGATTTGATTTATAAGTTATTACTGCATAATTAATATACTTTACATAAAGATTTACCCTTATTCATGTGTAATTTTTATACTATAAATTATTATGGGTTAATCTTGGATCTTCCAGGATTTTCAAGAAGAAAACCATGCCAATAAATGGTTCTTTATCCATTTATTGCATGTTTGAAAATTAATTTTCCAAAGATTTTCATAAATTAAATTATACTTATTTTTAGTAAAAAAAATAGATATAATTTAAATAAATGATTTTTATTCAATGTGGTCATGAGTGTGGCTTGAACTCAGGTCCTTATGTCAATGACAGTTATTACTGAGCCAGTCTCTTACTGTTAGACTATTGTACCATTTGATAAAATGATAAGGTCTAAATTCCTTTTGTTCAGACTATAAAAATTAATAAATAAAGAATAATAATAATAATTATTCAAGCTTGCAGTTTTCAAGTATTACATGTTACATTATTACATGTTACATAATACATGTAATATCTTGGTGGCTGACACTTGTTACATAATACATGTAATATCTTGGTGGCTGACAGAAGACAAATGGACCTGCTGAAATGTCATATCCTGAATCAGGAGGGGCTAACATACCAGTAGAGGAATAAGTAGGAAGAAATAATACAAATGCAAAATCAGAAATATCCTGATCATCAATATGAGGTGGATTGAAAAAGCCATCTGTAGTAAAAGTCAGATGTGGTGAACAGGAAAAGGGACCAGGTTTTTTGCCATGACGGAGAGATTGAAAAGAAGGAATGTTATATTTTTTCATCGTAGATTTACTATTTGCAAAGGCAGCTGGTGCCATTTCTTTGAAGTATCTTCCTATAATTTTTCCAGCATGGATTGACTTTGAGAAATGGGTGTGATAGCTTTCCATATCTTTGGGTAGAAAGGCTTTGATGTATCAACCAACAATCTGCATAAAGTCCGATGACTTACGCCAACCAATTGCCCACATTTGTCCACCCCAGGAGCAAGACAAAGATTGAACCGGATTGATCCATTTCTTTGAGTTGTGGAGACAAGTGGATAAGAAATTTAACTCTTCTTTGTCCTTTTCCGTTAATTTGTCCCATGGCGTAAATTCAATAATAGCAATGATGGAATTGTGGTTTTGAGGATCAACAATAATGGACCGGCCAAATTCAAGGAGAAAGAATTGATCATCCACTGTTTTGCAAGCAGTGGCAACTTCAACAGGGGTTGGTGTGCAGATAGGATGGCCGAGGCTATTTAGTGGAATGGATGGATATAAATCAAGCTCCTTATATGCCACACGTTGCCATCGGGAAGTAGACCTTGGTTGGGCTGGAAGATTTAGATTGGTACCAAGAATTGAATTTGCCTGCAACTTTTTGTGCTGTTCAACTCCTTGCCTTCTTTTATATTCCTTCTTTGCTAACCTGCTTGATGGCGTATGATGACTGATTGGCCATGGGTCACCAGGAAGATTTTCAGGTTCCCAGTGTCACAACATATCCCGCAATCATCACATTTCATCAATCAAGATAGCAAAGAAGAATAATAAAAGAAATCAAAAAGAAGAACGCAAGAATTTATTAATATAAGGTTAATCAAGGATAATATTAGAGAAACCCACACCGTCTTTTCCCCATAGTTTACCAGGTGGCAGGCAGTGGGTGGTGGGTGGCAGGCAGCGGGTGAGTGGCAGGAAGTGGGTAGCAGGCAGTGGGTTGCAGGTGGCAGGCAGAGGGTAGCAGGTGGCAGGATAAATAAGGAAATAATCAAAAAAAATTGAGGCCAAATGTAGCTCCTTTTATAGCCAACAAGGGGGGAAATGGCCAAATGGATGGCTTGGAAAACTACAGTACATTTTCTCTCTGAGCCTGCAAGCCACACAGATTTTTTTTTTTTTTGAAAAAAAAAAAAAAATCAACATAAAAAAAAAAGGTGAAAAACCTTGATTTTTGAAAAACAAAACAAGTTTAACATGAACAAATGAAAAAAAATGCTGAGTAAAAAAATTATTTGAAAAAAAAAAAAAAAAAACAAGTTAAACAAGTTAAACATAAAAAATTAAAAAAAAATGATGGAAAACATTTTTTTTGGCAGTTGAAATCAGTAGTGGTGATGAAATAGTAAGCGCTGCTGTACCACATGGGTTATTGGTATCTACAAATATTCAAATGTGTAAGTTTGAACTAGCTATGTTTGATATGAGCAATGAAATATACAAAGCAGTGCTGAATTACACTGTGAGAACTCTTTTTGGGATGGGAGCACTCAGTCAGGCTTCCAGTAGCTTTGCCGGCCGGTGTTGGAAACCTGATGGCCAAGAAATTGACTGCATTTCTGATGAACAGCTTCCCGGTATTTGTTGGTCATGTGTTGTTTGACTGGGGGGAAAAACTGCCCAGGCAAGTTGATGGCAGTGTGTCATGGGCAGGAAGAGTTGCTTGCCTGCAGGGTCATTGTGCCACCAACCTGACTGTTCACCTATTGGTGGGCCAACCCACAGCTCAGGCCGCTAGGATTTGATGTTGGACAGCCTTTGACAGACTTCTTCATGGCCCAATGGAGTCAGGAGTTGTTGGGCAGTGTAGCCTCCTACAAAGGCCCTTTGGGTTTCTATGAAAGCTTTGTGTAATCAATCAACTTGACCATGTGAGAAATTTAGATTGCCCCATTAAAATTGTCTTCTGAAGAATAGAAACAAGAATGAACCTGCAATGACAAAGACAGTTTGAATTACTTAAATGAACAGAACAATCAAAATGTGAAAAAAAAAAATGTTTGATGTGTATAATTTTATTCAGCTGGATATACACATGGATTAACTATCTTGGTGTACAATTTTCCGCTTTCTTTAGTTACAAGCTGTACAAAATCTGGCTCTGTATTTATCAATTCTTTCAATGCAGCAATCACCCGTTGACTAAGACAGGCAAACTGATCCAAGCCATGAAACACAATAGAGGCTCGTCGACAGTCTCTCGGACCCTTGGCTGGCGTAAGGCGAGTAGGTATGCTCCGAAGAAAAGGTAGGGTCGATATACCGGATTTAGTGCTTTGTAATTCCATGAAGATGATCAGGTAGGGATTTTCCTCTGAAATTACAACGTTTGCGTGTGAATCGGTCCACTTATGATTGCCGGTTTCTAGGTCGATGTCTTTACCGGTTTGGTGATTTTTGACTTGAATTCCACAAAAGGAAATGTTGTTTTCCTTCAGCTCATCTGAATCTCGTCTGAGGTAAATAGTGAAGAGTTGGTCCAAGCCAGGCTGCTTTGGTTTGCACTGCACAGCCATGCTTCGATATAAGAATCGCAAAAGATCTTTGGATGATGGAGAGTACTTGATGAACGAGAAATGATTCCAAAAAATCATTCCGTGATCCAAGAGATCTTTTCTTTGGTCGGAGCCTATTGACCCGAGATGTAAATCCTCTTCCTTTGTGGCGCCAGTTAGAGCTTTTAAAAAATCCACCAACCGGACCGGACGTCCATAGGCTAAACCATCCTGGCCCGATGAAGCCAAAGCGTGTTGCATTGCGCGTAACAGGATGATCCGACTAGCAAGTTCTCCTGCGCCTCCGGCGGAATCGAGTCCGTGGAGCACGAAGGTAGTAAGGGCTTTGATACAGTCTATCAAACTTTTGTCATCCTTCAGAAACTTCACAGCAGTAGCTGCAAGCGTGAATTGTGATGGGTAATTGCTCATGACCATATCACAGGCTGGACTGATGTAATTGACATGAGCAGCGTGTGATGCGATGAGCTCTGTGTTGAGGTGATACGCGCCATTGATTCGGGGCTGGATGGTCGGTCCAAGAAACGCAAAGGCTTGAGCTCTTGTCAAATTTTCTGGTCGAGTAGGATCTGGACCAAGCAGTTTGAAATGCGCCAATTCTAGAATAGCTCCATAAATTGTCGCAGGTGCTTGCCCGTCGGCCAAGGCATCGCGAAAGTAGGTGCCAAAGATAGGACTCCCATACTTGGATAACCGTTCCAGAGACGTCAGTTCCGCCCATGATCTAGGTGGTTCGGGTCCGACCATCGCGTCCAACGAACCAATTTCATAAATCGGTGGATATAGCTTGTTGGGTCCCTCAAAGCCATGTCGCGCACTCGGATCAAATTTTGTTGCGACACTGAAGTTAGCAACATGAGATGTAGTATCGACCAAGATCGCAAAGAACCCCATGTCCGAAGCTGTCTGACGCATTACACGACGAAGGACACGGAAGAATGATAAGTCTTTGGTGGGCTCGGGGGCTTTGAGTAACGCCCTTGCTTCATCAAGCGCAAGCAGTACCCTCAAGGAAGATTGTTGATTTATGAACTTCGTGGATTCACTCATTGTCTTCACCGCATCAACAAAGAAATCATCCCTGCACATAGCCAATTTCTCCATTTCGGCAAGAACATCATTTGTGAATCGTTGTTGCGTTCTGAGCGACCAGTCAAGGTTTCCCCGGCTTGCCACCTCCGTGTAGTCGTTCCACTTATTCAACCTATCTTCCTTCTTCTCAGTGGCATTCTGATTGTTGAAAAAATTAGCCACCACTCTGAAGATAGCAGCAATAATGGTATTGTAATGCGAGCTGAGATTGTCCCTGGTGTCTGACAATATATGGTCCGCAAGTGCTGATCTGGGGGGGTAGGCTTTGGAGTCCGAGGGGCGAAGGCAGACGTAAACCACGCAAACGTGCTGCGCTATTTCAATGAGCGAGCGACTTTTTCCAGACATCGAGGGGCCAATTAATGCAACGTATGGTGAATAATAATTGGGTGTCTTCCAGTCTTCAGCGTATTGATTGAGCGTTTCCAACATTGGTTTGACAATCTCGTCGAATCTCAAAAAAGGCGAACTGTAACCTTTCTTGATAACACCACCAGAGACTGCTGATGATAGAGTATGTTTGGGGATGGCTTCTAGGATTCGGAGGGCGTCGCTTTCGGATTTGGCGTCAACAGCTTGACGGATCATCTCAGTAGTGATGTCAGGTTTATCATAATACTGAGGGTGATTCCGCAAGAAAGCTAGTTTGATCGCGTTATCAATCAAGTCCTTATTGTCAACAAAAGACATTTCTTCAGCTAGGGATTGAGAGTTAAATCGCCTGTTGATGAAGAGGTCCCAGGTCCTGGCAAGTACGATAAGGTTGATTTCAGGAAAGTTGTTGTAGAATTTCTCAAGATCGGCGAGGTAGATTTTTACTAGCTTGTCTGAGTGGTTGAAATTGTTAAAACAAATCAGTCAACCTGGATAACCCACAGAAGCTTTAGCTAGTTTGACTTGCCTCCAGCAACTTTTCGGAAGGATGAGAAAGATTCTTCCACTTGATCAACCTTAAAGGCGAGATGGAGCTTTTTGTATTGACCAAGCAGTTGCTCAGTCTCCTCTTCGAAGGGTCCTGAGATTCTTTAAACAAATCAGTCAACCTGGATAACCCACAGAAGCTTCAGCTAGTTTGACTTGCCTCCAGCAACTTTTCGGAAGGATGAGAAAGATTCTTCCACTTGATCATCCTGAACGGCGACATGGAGCTTTTTGTGTTGACCAAGCAGTTGCTCAGTCTCCTCTTCGAAGGGTCCTGAGATTCTTTCAATCAAATCAGTGTGACAAGTTTGATGAGGGATGGGAGTGGCTGACTGACGTTTGGCACCGTCCTTTTCAAGAGCGTTTGCGTTGCTTTTGCCGCGTTCAGGCATGATGATGGTTTCGTGGATTGAAGTTCGTTTGAGGATGTGACGGTGTTGTGGGGGTGGGAGAGGGAGTTCGGTTAACAATGGAGGTTTATATATAAAGAGGTTTGATCATGCTGTAAATACAGCCGCCCCAATTAAAAAGCTTGCGTGTTTTGTCACAATTTTTGAAACTTTCTGCCGCAGCGAGCACACTGTTGCGCAGCTAAGATGATCCGTGCGCGCGGGCCGTGCACGGGTGACCGCAGGGAGTCAGGGGCACCAGTTGAGTCTTTACACTCAGCTCCCCCACCCGCCACCACTGCACACTATTGACGCTTCCAATGTCTTGCAATTGAACTAGCCAACCCAAAACAATTTGTAATCCAGAACCTCAATTTCCAACTAGCAAAACTTCTCCCAGCTGACTCAAGACAACTTAGTGCAAGGATAACAAAAACTTGTTTAAATCACTTCACAAACAAACCTCACCACTTGTTTGGGAGAGTACTTCAATTGGCTCAATCTTGGTGTATCATGAGGGGATTTCAGTTGGATGTCTAAAAAAACCAAGCAAACACTCTTCTCAACTTCACTAATCACCGGACTGACTGTTTGGGGGGTACATTTTCTACAAACATTGGAAAAAGATGTCAGCATGAGGGAAACCTCACTTTTCTGTTTCTTTTAGGTTCCAAAATTCAGGATTGATATTCATTGAAACAAGCCACATCACCAAACAGCTGACTGGATGAAATATCTCTTCTCCTTGGGATTCACAAAGGCAATGTAACAAGGTGACATCAGAGATGAGTAGAGAATCAACACAAGACTAGCCCAATTAGCTCAAGAAGCCAAATATGAACAAACACAAGAAATTTGAACAGGAAGATATGAAAACTGTACTTGATTGAGTCCACAGAGAATTCCAAGACATTTCATCCTGGGGGGACAAAAGGTCAAGCAGTAGGTCTTGCTTGCGTTTCCCAGCTGGCTCTTGTTTGTCATATTATCCCTGGCCCATGCATCCCTTAACCTCAACTGATTTCTCCCCACCATTTTACTCTCCTCACAAATTTCTCCTTGATTAGTATTTGATATCCAAAACATCTCCTCTCCAACTAATCTTAAATGGTTTATTATTGAAGTGAAGACAAACATTTGCCATAACTAAATAGATCTGTTTTGGACTGTTATGTTGAAGACTTGTTGTTCAGTTAAGTAGACTAAGTACAAGGCTTTCAGGATATGGTTTAGCTAGACAAATCAATTGGCATATCCAGAATGCATATAGAAGACATTGTAAATATAAAAAAACATGGAAAGTGAGAGAGCATTGAAATTTGTAATGGAATGGGATCACATATTATTGATGGGAAATTTGGTTGTTGCAAGAAATCTGCAATCTAAAAATGGCCAGTAAACTTTCCATTAAGAGAGTGTAGACAATGGTCATTGGGAAGGAGATACACTCTCCCAATTGCCAGCATTGGTCATCAGAAGAGGGATACACTCTCTATGCTGGTAATTGGACCAGAAATCAGCGCTCCTGATGGAAAGCACTTGCAATTGGGACATAGATAGATTCTACTGATACCCAAAACTGGTGTTAACTGTAGAGCTTTCAAGGTAAAACCATGGCCAAGGAATAACTACTTATAAGGCCTTACCTAACAATACAACAAGGTTGATATTTTTTAGAATGTGGTTGAGTGACTATTAGGTAATTTGAAGCACAAGGAACCTTATTTTGGGTGGTTGAAGTCCTCCTTAAATAGTCCTGGGATCCCCCTTGGGACCTTATGGGTTCCAGAGGCCATCTTGTGGGTGCTTTGGCCAAGTTTTGGCCGGTGATACTACAGAGGCTTCATTGTTGGGTATCAGTCACCAGGTGTACTATATTTAATTATTTATATTGGTATATCTATGAAAAGATATTTAATATTTCTTCTTTATGTGTTTGCCAATTGTGGCTTAATTCTGTAGGTTTGCACTACAGAATCAGCCACAGTACAAAAGTCTATGCTTTTTACCCATCATTTAGATGGAAATAATACTTTCCATTCACTGCAAAAAAAACTGCCTCAGCTGCCTGCAGTTGACATGCATACACTCTGAGGAAGCTGGCCAACCTTTCTCAAAGTGTAAACTCAACCAAGCTTCAATTCACAGTAACTGTGCACATTGCACAGTGACTGTTCCAACAAAGCTACATTTGTAAACAGGTGGAGATACACTGGAAGCTTGGTTGGAGCATTCTGGATGTCAACTGCAGACAGTTGAGCCATTTTTTCTTGCAGTGATTTATCTTCATATTATGTTATGGCTCATTTTCACCCCAGTACTGGTTTATTACATATGTAACATATTTAATGAGGGTACTGGGGTGCTTTCTATCATTTATTTGGCCTTGTGTGGCCCTTGGTGCCTGCATGCTAAACAGGGTGCATGCCTGGGCTGTTTTACATGCGTAGGGGCTTTATACTCCCAGTTTGGGTTTTCAGGTAGGCATGCAGGTTGCTAGTCTGTGCAGCCTGTGGCATGTGGGCTTATAGATGCCTACACCTCATTTAAACTAACTCCTCAGGTTTACACAACACCTCATTTTTGTGACTGAAAATGGTGTTTAAGCGTGCATGTGAGTCAACACAAGCATACAGGTACTTATTATCTCAAGAATTACTTGTCAAATCATTAAACCTGATTTACGTAGTTAAGGAGTAAAAACTTTGGGTACCCTAGGCCTTTTGAAGTAGATTCAGAATATAAAATAATATTCTAATTTTTATATTTTATTTTTATTTTTGATGGATTTTTGAGATGAGACAAGTGGACTGAGGAATTTTGACCGGAAAAAAATCTTGAGGCAAAAGACTCAAGATGGAAAAGATGGTCAAAGATGCCCAAGAAGGGGCTAATAGCTGCTAGCTTGTGTGGCAGAAAAGTGCACACACTACAAGTGGTTGTATACCATAGAGACCACAGGGATCAGGGCACAGAGAACAGATGATCTCATTATCTACTCAGAAGCATGATTATTTATCTACATACAAGCTATGGCTGAGCTATGGGAAAGAAGGTGAGAATGGATATTCATCTGGGAATGAGAGACAAAGGAGTGACAGATGTGTGAATCCAGAAGAGAGGGAAAACACATTGATGAAATTCCAACATATTTTTAACAATTCAATTGTACTATAATATTTTTGCTTATGACAGGTTGTCTCTGCCATAATAGCAAGCTGATGCTTTTACATACAAATATAGCCATAAGTAGTTATCTTTTATGAAAATTCATTTTCTTCTTGGAAGAATAGGGGGCATCCAATATCCACAAATCCACCATTATGTAACTGACTGATTTTCAAAAATAAATTTTCAAAATATGCTGGTACTTCATCTAAATCCTTTTGGAACCCACAGATAAATTTTTATTTATTTTTGGACAATTGACTGGTTTCAAAAGTGGATTAGGCCATATTTTACACCCCTAATTTTCCATACTTTGCCCACACTATCACTATAAGCAGTCATTTTAATGCCATCATAATTGGCTGGATTGGGTGCATCCTGGTCAAACTGGGATGCACTCAACCAATTTAAACTTGGTTGATCTCCTCTGATGAAACATAAATAATATGGACCCCCATTGGGCTTATATTTCATTTTTGAGACAAATCTGTTTCAAATTGGTTGAGTACATCCAGCTAGTTTATCTGGGATTACTTAAACCAAGCCAATTATCTTGGCAGACCTGTCCTCGAGGATTGGATCCTCCGCTTTTCGGGGTATGTCGGGGGTTACCGAGAGCCTTCAGGATTGCGGGCCCGGGGACCGGATATAAATGAGCTGCCCCAAAATATTCTGCATCACCTTCAACCAACCAGAGCAATGTCAACCCCGTCGTCCTCGAGTTCCAAGCCAACAACTAATCAGGAGCGAATTATCATTCCTCTGGCGACTGATGAAAGATGTTGGTTCAAATGTAGACAATCTAATGCAGGAAGGTATTTTTGATTGATTCTTGAAATTCATGTCTTTTGAAAATCCTTATCGTACTACTCAGGGACTTAAAAGCTGATTGATTAATAAATCCTTACCCCCTCCCATTAACAGAATACGTAAAAAGGATCCAATGTGCTCGCTATATTGTTATTACTCAAATGAGCTTCCATCACTTATAACGGACCCGGCGAGGGCCTTGAAAAAAACGCGCGCATCAGCGTCATCAGCATCAAGTACTAGTGCCCCCAAGCGCAATCCAAACAGTATTTTCCCGGAAAAGAAAGAAGAGCCAGTGGACCGAAGGAACGAACTGATCCAGAAATATACTTTCAGTTTTCTCGAAGGAAAATATTTTTATTTTGCCACCGGTAAGCCAGCTATCATCCGTCACATGGCGTCCATGCGTCAAATAGGCTCCGTCGAACATGATTGGCTTGTTCAGAAGTTCAAGGAAGAGGACCAGGCCATTGAAGGAAAATCAAAACTCGCTCGTGAAAAGTCAACTGATAAATCTCACCGAGGTTTGCTGGTATGGAGTTATCATAAAAAGTCAGTAAAAGACATCCCCACATCCCTTTTTTCGAAACCTCTTGTTGATGTTCCAATATATCTTAACTGATTTCCCCTCTTTGCTTTAACAAAAACATTGCTCTCTTTGAAACCAAAACAAAAAAAAGTTATGAAAGTGTAGTTAATGTAGTACATTCGATTGCGAGTGGTTTAGCGAGTATACATGCACATCTCGAAAAGATATATGGGCCGAGCTACAAGATTCTATCAAAGCTGCCGGGATCTATGAGGCAATTGATGGACCCAGAGGAGGCAAAAATACCGAACGAATTCGCAATGATCCACTGCCTTTTCAGCCAGCCCTTACTGTCGAACTCGGCTACCTTGCTCAACTGCTCCTTCGAAAGCCTATCCAAAGTCGTTGGTAGATTGGCCACTAAGTATTCCTCCAAGTTTGACGATAAAAAAGATAATTCGTCTGGACGGTTCGGCGGTAGTTCTGGCTCGCCTCCCTCGCCCCCCTCTGCATGAATTCACCTGTCGATAATCCTCGACCTAGATTTTTTTTAATTAAATCATCCTTTGGTCTTGCAGAGGTGTCTATGGTATCCCAAAAACGACTATACTTGTGTTTTGCCTGTCTGATTTTTGGTGAAATCCGGAAATATCTCTACTTTTTTTTGATCTTGTCCTGGGGAGCCATTTTCCAACACCTGGCCTTTCACTCATCTCTAACTACTGAAAACTAACCACCACTTCCATGATTATTATCCTAAAAACTAAAAAATACTAGCGGAAGTATTTTCATATTTCTAGCCCTGTTTATCCGCCTTGACCACCTTGTTATTCATCACCCCCCTCCGTGTATATCCTACCTATCTCCGAATCGTTTGTACAAGTTGAGTTTTCCAACCCCCTCAAGAACACGAGGTTCAAACCTTACTTGACTCACATAGCCGATCGCCCCGCAATGATTGTTGGGCCAACCAAGACAATTGGTCAAAGAGCGTGGAATTGTAATTTTTTTATTCTTCAGGTCTATGTGATGGGTTTTCGAAGAAATGGTAATTCATTGAGCAAACTCAGAAACTCGATCTATTTGCTCTCTTGACTGGTTAGCCTCCTGAGGCCCCTCACCCACATCTGAAAATGTCTAGCTACAGCAAGGTATTAGTGAGACCTACTACATCTATCTAACCTGCAAGTGAAGGTAGATATAGACCATTTGATGCAAGAGAAACAAAAGAATATAATGAAGATTAAAAAACTGCCAAAATAATAAAAAATATCATCTTGACAGGTGCCCCCTAAGTTGCTCAAAAGGTTCTCTAGTCAAGGACTTGGGTGATGTTTCTGCTAATTGTTTTGAATTAGTACCCAATCAGCTCTATTTTTTTCTGAAACAAGGACTAGTTGAACTGCAAGGAATTCTACTTCAGCTGTAGCCCTTGCCTTATTTTGATCCTTAATGTGCCTGATAAGCCTCATGTTAAACAATTTATTGTGAATACTACTTTACTTCAAAGTCCTTTTCAGAATTTTTAGTTAGAATTATACCACTTACTCACCTGACTCTGGGAATACTTGAAACAAGGTTGAACCCACTTTTACTTTGCATAATTCACAGTTAATGCAAATCAAAAGCAACTTCCAAGTAAGAAAAAGATGGATTGGATTATTCCACATGTCACTGGTGACAGTTGAAGCATGCTTTCTTTCAGATTTAATACTGTGGAGTTAACAGCAGTGTTTCTTGAAAATGTATTGGATTTTTTTTTGATTAAAATCTTCATTTATTATTATTTTTTCATTCAAGGTTCAACAGAAATCTCAGGGTTTCTTTCAGAAAGTGTGGTACCCAAGGAAATTGCCTTCTCTTGTTTGCAAACAAAAAAATCATGCCATCTTCCTCACGGGGCTTGATAAATGCACGCCCCTGGTGCACGCCAACCCCATTTGGCCGTTTTTACGCCCCCGCCAGCTTTTGTTGGCGGGGGTTGGCGGGAACACCATGTGGTGTTGGCTTACCTCATGCAAACCATTGGAGGCACGCCAATGGATACACATAATGTAATGTGTATCCATTGGTGTTCTGGCAGGCATGCCAATGGATTACGTCAGAGATGTCCAACTTGGGATCTCTGAAGCCTTGTCAGCTGGAGGAATTCCGTATAACCGTCATTGGCCGGATGAA